>JAJMFU010000038.1:0-104382 GCA_030574915.1 Komagataea wickerhamii
CAAAAGTCCGGTGGGCCTCAGTGGACCAAAGTGTGACGACCAGCTGGTAGAGTACAGCTGGCTCTTCGACCATTGCGATTTTTCCCCCACTGTGCAGGGATGATTGGAGGGTCCTCCTCGTTCGTCCGAACCACATTTTGTTTTGTGAGTGCATAACCAATTACTACGTACGTGTTGGAGCTAGAGTCAAAAGTGAACTATGCGGTCCATCATGTGTACTAGTACCTATGAAAACTATCTTGGGCGCCGGCGCAGGTGCTGTCCGAATCACATCGTTAGTGGTGACCGGCATCCAATGGGTCTATTTTAAACACCTTGTCTGGATTCAAGATTCTTTGAGGGTCCAGTGCGAGTTTAATAGAACGCATGGTGTCAACAGCTTCAATCCCTAGCTCTTCCAGTAAATAGGCTCTCTTCCCGACGCCGACACCATGCTCTCCAGTGCAAGTTCCGTCGTTATTGAGAGAACGAATTACTAAACGCTCAACAAGCTTGTGTGTCTCATCCTCGTTGTCATCGTTGTAAAGAACTAGAGCATGGAAGTTTCCATCTCCGACATGCCCTAGTATTGTGGCAGTGAATCCAGAGCTTTGAATGTCCTCTTGCGTTTCCGTAATTACTTGAGGTAATCTGGAGATAGGCACAACGACATCCGTTATGTACACTTTGGTATGCTCTCCGTATTTTCGCTTTCCCCACTCGATTGTTGACCACAACGCTTGACGTCTTGCAGACCAGAGTTCAGCCTTTTCTTCTTCAGTCTTTGCAAATTGGAAGGAGACGCTCTTGTTCTCTGAAGTGATCTCTTTAACATTTCTGGTCAGCTCCTCGACTATGGTTTTAGACCCACCAATTTTGAATAAAAGAGTGGGTTTCTCGAGCCATACTTTAGAAGTGGATTTCACATCATTGATACACTTCATCATGGTAGGATCTAGGAACTCAACGGCATTCACCTGGATTCCCTTGCGAACAATGGCAGAAACGGACTTTGCGGCGTCATTTATATCATCAAAGTTCACAACGGCAATAGTCTCGTACTCCGGCTTGACGTGCAGCTTCAGTGTAATTTCAGTGATTATCCCCAGAGTTCCTTCTGACCCAATGAATAGACCAGTCAAATTGTATCCTGCACTTGATTTTCTAGGTCTTTTTTTCGTCTTCACTATAGTCCCGTCTGCCAAAACAACAGTCAAGCCCAAAACGTTCTCCTTCATTGTTCCATACCTTGCAGCATTAGTTCCAGAGCAGGATGTTGCGACCATTCCACCAATCTGGGCACCTGGACCTGGGTCCGGGCCAAAGAGTAGTCCATATTCTGCCACATGCTCGTTCAAGTCCTGCCACCCCACAGAAGATTGGACCCTTACATCAAGATCGTCAACATTCAACTCAAGGATTTGGTTCAGTCTGTTGAGATCAACAGTAATTCCACCCCTTGATGCTATAAATTGACCTTCCAATGATGTTCCTCCTGAAAATGGAACAATGGGAACTCTGTACTTGCTTGCAACCTTAAGAATCTGGGAGACTTCTTCGGTAGAGGCGGGATAAACGATGATCTGAGGGCGCTGTCCTGGCTGTGGATGATGTGTCTGGAAGTACGTATCAGAATGTGTGTCGAAATCGGACTCCGAGTAGCTGGTGTGCTCCTTTCCAATAAGCTTCTCGATCTCTTTGAATGCTGCCTGGAAGTCTGCTTGTGAGCCATACTCGATAGGTGATAAATCATCAAGTTTTGTCACAGAGGCAGAACCTGCTGCCTTAGTAGGCTCAAGAGATCCCTCTAGATATCGGTTGTAAGCGAAAGCCGAGGCAACACCAGCTGCAAAGACTGCTGGAGTAATCAATGAGCTCTTTGAAATAGTGGTTTGGGTTGCGTTTGTGGATGACCATCTTCGTAGAGGGGACACCTTGAGATAAGCTCTGGCTCGACTAAGAGTCCTAGAGAACAACATGGAGGCTGTATCAACGTTCGCTGTTGATCTTGTCTGAACGATTGGATTTCCTCGAGAGCTGGACCCATAACTGTTTAAATAGAACTTTCAATCAGCCACAACCGGCGGCCACAGTTAACTAAAAACAGAAACACAAACCACAATTTTTCATACCACAAAAAGGAAAACTGTAGCGGACGCGTCACCAACAACACAAATACACTCAATGGAGGAATCGACGTACAATGAGTCACAAAAAGTGGGTGAAGCCGTCAATTGAGCTGTTCTTTCCCATACTAACGATCACAACAGACCACCTATGTGGTCCGCAAAGGAAAAAGACAGAAGCTAAAGGATGTTGAGAGCAAGTCGGTACAAGGGGAAGGACTACCTATAACAGAGAGTCCCTTCCTGAGCCTTTTTGGGGGAGACGAACCCAGGGACAACACAAAACTCCGTTATGAGCTTTTCTCACAGTCCTCCAGAAGACAGGAATATCTGTCTTCCAAGATTTTGAAGGACATCAATGCGAGCCTTTTGAGAGATATCACTGAAGTCATGTCGAGGAAATGCACTGATCGCATAGACACAGCGGTCTTCGTCCCGAATTCCAGTATTTGCACCAATTCCAGTTTCATATCCCAACTGAGTCTACACCTAAGGAGGCATCATAAGGGTTTCAAAACTGTCGTCCTGAACTCTAAAGAGTGTACAACAATGAGACAGATCATCAAATTGATAGTGGACAGTGTTACCAAAGACAAGAGTAACTCTTCTAGGGTTGAAAAGATTACTGATGATAACCTTGACAGTGTCTATGATATGCCTTCGGACTCTGATGTGGAACAATGGAAAGAGTCAACGTTTGATCTTAGACAGCCTTATGACTTGGACATTGTTGAAGACTGGTGTTTGAAGCAAAATAGGGCCTCGTTAAAGAGAGAGATACGTATCATTCTGATATTCGAGGATGTTGACTCTTTCAGTGTTGGTCAACTGAACCGAGTTCTGCGGCTATGCTCTTCCTTCAATGACCGAATCCCCTTCAAACTGATATTCAACGTTGGAACAAACTCGAAGAGCTTTGTCAAAAAACTGGATAATGATGTTTCCCATTTTCTGAATCTTAACCACTTCAAGACCGAACAAACTAATACCATCATCAACAAGATAGTGAACGAGGTGATCGTTTCCGAAGATCTTCTGATCGGTGAAGAACTGACTAGGTTCATACTTGATCGTTTCACATATTCGATCAAGTCTGTGGATGAGTTTCTCAAAATATTAAAGGTAGCAAGAATGTCCTTTTTCTATGCCAATCCGCTGTCTAGCATTTCCCATCAATTGAGTCAAAATTCACAAGAAGTTATGCTGGACAGTCACTTCATTGGTGCACTAAGAACGCTGCCCTCTTTCAAGAAATATGTGCTCTCCGGTCTTGATAAGAAGCTGTGCACTCCTGATGAGGTGAAGCCTCTTCTTGAGGATGATGTCGCCTTCACGGATTTCTTGAAAAGATCACACGGCAAGTACTTCACCAACCTTGTACATTTTCGTTCTGTTTACAGACTATCGACTGAGGTATTGTGTCAAAGAGCTTTCAATGAAGAGAAAAATTTCCTCGAGATATACTACAAGTTATCCAGTGGGGATGAGTTTGTCAGGATTCAGTTTATCAACGAACTTGTTTCAAGACTGAGGGAAAACATAAGGTCGCTATCCGATTTGAAGAGTTTGATGACCGATATTGAACGACATGCTGAGAAGGATGACATCTCACAGTCACTGAAATCTAAACTGAAACTGAGTATGGACCTTGCTTTGGCCAGTGAGGGCATGAGCGGAGTGGGAACAGTTTCGGATAAGGAGATCTTACAACGCAAGATCGAGTTCAGAAAGCTGAAGGAGAACTTCATAGCAACGGTGGATTCCTTTGTCAAAAAGCATATCAACTTTGATCTGAGAGCAATGGCTTTCAATGAGCTGTTTCAGCTCAACGATGTTGATATAATTGAAAAGAGTATTGCTCCTCGTTATAGACATAACATCGAAGATTCTCTGATCAACCATGAGATCTATCTGGGACAGTCTACAAGCAAAATTCAAATAGTGAACGATCTCAACTTATTGGTGGACCCTGTGATTTGCACTCTATATCAGATTTACAGAGAGACATCATTGCACTTGAACATCTTTGATTTCTATACTGCTTTTAAGTTCTCTCTGAACAAGTCAGAAGTAATGAAGTGCTTGAACCGGTTGCTCGATGATGTTAGTAACGTTTTTGAAGAGTACTTGGAGGACAAGAGAAGGTTCGATTTCATTTATCAGTTCTTCAACGACGTTGAGATGCCTGAAGATGAGAAGTGGGATAGATTGTCGTTGGCATTGTTTCTACAGAAGTGCGAAGAGATGATCTCGTGTGGATTTTTCAAATTTCTATCTAAAAAGAAGGCGGATACATTGGAGAAGGCAACCTGGAAAGGGCTATAGAACGGTTCTCAAAGAAGAATAAAGCCAACGATTGGTAGCAAGTATATTATGATGCTCTGAGTTCTGTGTCCCTTTTGTGAAATGGATCCCCCTGAGGTGGAAGATAAGGAGCTGTTTTCTGAAGCTGATGACGTGCTTTCCAGGAAATCCGATGTGGAGCGGGACTTGTTATAAGCATAAGATGGGACACCTGCCAAAGTGGAGCGTTCGCTGCCAGAAACGAAATTTGTACCATGTGGTATAAAAGCAGTGGAGGTTGAGTTTGCTGTGAAATAGTCAGCTCCATCTGTGCCCTGTGTGAGTGCGACAGACAGCGCGCTTTCCAACCGTTGAGAATACCAGGGAAGTCCTTGCACGACACTTGAGACGTCGCCGACTGGGAAATCGCTGAGAATGGAATAATATGAGTCATCTGTATAGGGTCCAATTGCTTGCATATAACTTCCAAGTGAGTCCGGTACTGTTATGTTCCCCGAGACGAAGAGGTTGTAGTAGTCCTGAAAATGGTTCTTGATGTCTTTGAACAGGATTAATCCATAATCTGCTGCGTTTGCGGACACGAAGGGGAGTAATACCCCAAGGAACAGGATGAATAGTCTC
Source organism: Komagataea wickerhamii (assembly GCA_030574915.1). NCBI lineage: Eukaryota > Fungi > Ascomycota > Saccharomycetes > Phaffomycetales > Wickerhamomycetaceae > Komagataea > Komagataea wickerhamii. Next base: position 5,031 of record JAJMFU010000038.1, read on the forward strand.
ATATCTTCAATGGTTCTTCTCTCAGAAGGTAAACCATGAAGCTACGTACCACACCTGCACCTTTTTATACTCTGGCCTTTTGACCTGAAGGTTTCAGAAAGATACATTGAGTGCCAAATCGAGTAATTAAAAAGCGTATGCAGATTTTAATCAATGTAGCCCCATATCAGAATTAGAACAGTACCAAGCGATGGAAGTTATCTGATGTTTCAACTCTTTGTGTTTCATTCAGCTGAAGTTCTGCCTGCTTTTCAGTTAAGAGGTTTTCTCTTTTCGAGGGGGTGGGGGTTACATATTCTCGGCTCTAAGAACCTGCTTCTTCTCCTTCTTCAGTTTTTAGTTTAATAACCTGCATACAGTGTGACCTAACTTTAAGTCCAAAGAAAAACAACTATCACCGACAAATTTATTCATAATTAACAGCCGTTTCATGGTCTTTGACCCACTTCAGTTCTTCTCTCCAGAGCGAGGGAAGGACTACCATCCCTTGTCCTTTGACGGCTCTGCTGATTATGCACAGTTCAAGCCGGAAAGTACAGATTGTCCGCCCTCACAAGGTGATGATCATGACAATAGTACGGATGGGGCTATTCATATTCTAGACCTACCACACATAGCCAGCACCCCGAGAGATGTCATACGCGTGATCCTAGAGCTTCTACAGCCATTCCAGGAGACCAACTTCGGCTCCCAGCAAAAAGCACGCAATGCAAGCTCAGAAGACAGTTCCAAGAAGAATGAAATTATAGGCACAGAGAGCTTTCTCCAGGCCCAAGAGTGGCTCAGGAGTCATGGATATCTCAAACTGTCAACTGAGTTAGCTGAGATACAGTTCACACAGGAGTTTTTCAAGTATCTGAACAGGATTCTGGCATCTTCAGCCTTTGCAGACGACGACGAAGTCCTAGCTCTCGCGTCTCTTAGAATCTCTGAGAACTCTGGGAGAACAGCACGTCCTAAGTTCCAGCGACGCATCGAGTTACGAAACTTTGACAGACCTATTCTTCTGAACGAACCAGCACTTACCTCTGATAGTTTGGGTCTCAAGACCTGGGGTTCCTCTTTAATTCTCAGTGAGTTTATCGTTGACCATAGCAGTTTACTGGAATCCCCTGTGCTCGAGCTCGGCTCCGGTACGGGACTTGTAGGTCTTACTGTTGGACTGCTAGGCCATCAGGTTATATTAACTGATTTGCCGGAGATCTTGCCTAATCTAATGGCGAACAGAGATTTGAATGGTGTCAATGCGGAGTGTCTAGTTCTTGATTGGACAGATCCTTCTAGTTTCCGAAGGGAAAAGGGTGATGTGAGGTATAAGACCATTGTGATTGCAGACCCGATCTATTCACCAGACCATCCACAGTATGTGGTCTCTATGATCTGTGAGTTTCTGGAAACATCACGAGAAGCGAAAGTCCTTCTTCAGCTCCCTATCAGAGAGAAATTCGAAAGTGAGAGGGATAATCTGTGGAAACTGATTGACCAATACGGACTGGAAGCTAAGAACGAGCTAATTTGTGATGGGTTCGACGATTTTGGGAAACAGAGATTCATTTTCAAAGAGCTTAGATGGAAAGCTCCTGCATAGTGCCATTTGTACATAGTAAAAATTCCGTGAAACTCGTTATTATAAAGTATATTCATCGAAATAGACAAGATCGGTTTCCTTCTCGTTGTCAATTGTCGTGATAAAACTGGCGGCATCAAAGATGGAGAAGCGTTCTTCGAGTCTCTCTTCCTTCAGATCCACCACACTTTGGAGGGTGGATTTGTAGCAATCGAGATTGACCTTCTCTAGCTTGTCATCATACACCAGCACTTGACAAAGAGATCTTACATCACTCTCGACTAGCTCTTCTGTAGTCACTTGAGACTGAATGATGAAATCCAGAATCTCTTCCACTGTCGAATAGTTCTTGTAGTTAGCAGGGTATAACTGGTTTTGCTTCAAATCCAGGTCGTTATTGAAGACATTTGGATAAGTCTTGTTTGTGACGAAACGCCATATGATGGTCAATAAACTCTCCACAAACTCTGAATCCAATTCACCATCTGTGAACCAAGGACCACCGGTAACTTCAATAGATGGTGTCAAATGGTACAACATGTAGATCTTTCTGGTTGGATATTTCACTGATTTGACGCTCTTGATCAATCTCTGTGTTTCTAGAGACTTCAGGCACCTCGTTACCACATGTTGATGTAAGTTAGTTCTCGCTTTTATCGTTTTTGTCCAGATACCCTCTCTTCCAGAAGCCTCGATCTGCGAATAGATGATGGACTCATCTGAGGACATGTTGGCTCTCTTGACAGCCTCTTGTGCCTCTACCGCTTGGAACTTGAGGTCACCATTCTGCTTAACCAGCTTTACAAGACTCTGGTTCAACAAGACTTGCACAATCACCATCAAATCAGCTGCGGACTCAACGCCGACAATCTGTCGAAGCTCTGGTTCAGAGAACAGGGTCTTTTCTGGCTTTAGAAGCATCGCCTCGTGGAGCTTTCTGGCAGCATCCTGACTCTCCTCGTCCATGTTGTCAAGCCAAAGAACTCGAGTATTTGCGTATTTTGAATCACAAAAACTGGGACAAAGAAAAAAAGTGGTGATGGACTTGGTGTCTGGGTGTTTCTGACGTACTTCTTTTTGTGGTTACCCACAATCTACAGACAAAAATGTGGGTAATGATTTAACAGTTCTAGGAAGAATGAGCAAGAGGAGACCGAAGGCGATAGTCATTCAAGATGAAGACTCGGGTGAGAGTCATTCGATTGTGAAATCAGAGAAAAAAAGTACGTTGTTTTCTGTGTTTCTATTATCGGTCTTTATGATGAACATCGAACTAACCATTATGTCTAGAGAAGTCTGCCAATAGGAAGCGTATCAACTTGTTCGCTCAAGAAGAAGATGAAGTATGTGACGCTGATAAGTATCCCTGTTTTATTCTCCCGGGAGTGAATTGACTAACACAGTTTTCAGCTGAAAGGTAGTGATAATACTACCACATTAAGTTCTATCAAGATCAATACGAACTTTCACATCGCGGAAACACAGAGACAAGGTCAGCCTAAGATCGAATTGCTGAAGAGATATGTACCAACTCATGGCCCTCAGATCAGTGAAACGCAAAACAGACCGTTGAAAGAGAAGATTACAACACAGTCTTCGAAGAGCACAGAAGCTATATCAACCAGTAACGTTTCCCAAGCAGAAAAACAACCACCACAGATCATCCAGGCCCAGCAGGACTTTATCTCCTTGAACTCCAATGTGGATGACTCGGAACCAATCGAAGAAGATTCAGGAGATAGCGATAGTGATGGAGGTTTTCTGCCAGTCGATATCGACATGATGGATGATGGCAGATTGCCGTTAACTGAAAATGAGAAGCATGTTCAGAGGAAACTAGACGAGATGAACATCCACGAGACGATCTATGAAGCGTGAGTATGAACAGCCCTGTCATCCCTCTTTCTCTCAGACAAGTTACTAACAAGATCTAGTGAAATATCTCCAGATGAACACATGGAGGAATGGGAGGCCAGTAAGATCAAACACGGCCACTTGAATGCGTCATCAAAGTACAATCACCACACTGCTCGAACCGATCATCCTGTACTGGGTGTTGAAAATGATCAGACTCTTGAAGAACAAGTTTCGGCCATGAAATTCACCATAGACAAGCTTACAGAACACAGGAAAACGCTGGAACAACAACTCAACACAGCCCAGAACAAGCTATCCACAGTCAAAGCGACGGTGTCCAGCTCGGTTCAGAGCATTGAGTCACTAGAAAGCCGGATGCAGGGTTCCTGAGATCACCAATAACTCACATATAGTGGCCCTACCGGATGATTCATACTTTTGTCCCAAATCCCTAAATCATCACCAAATCTTTCCAAGCTTTCCAAGTTTCTTTCCACTAAAGAATGTTCAGCACAGTTCTCAAAAAGCCAATTCAGCCAATGATCTCCAAACGTTTTCTATCCACGTCTACTTCTTCGTCTTTACGTCACTTGATCTCCATCAGCGATCTCACGACCCCAGAGTTTGAGGTGCTTGTGAATAAGGCCATCGCCTACAAAGATGTCTTCAAGAACGGCACCAAAGATCAGATCAGGGAGCACCACGACAAGCTTCTAGGAAAGACTATCGCGCTTGTTTTTTCAAAGAGATCTACCAGAACCAGAATATCCTCTGAAGGTGCCTCCGCATTCTTCGGTGCGCAGCCAATGTTTCTGGGGAAAGACGACATCCAACTCGGTGTGAATGAATCTCTGTATGACACAACCAAAGTTATCTCCTCTATGGTATCCGCAGTGTTTGCCAGAGTCAACAGCCACCAGGATATCCAAGAATTGACCGCACACTCTTCAGTTCCGATCATTAACTCACTGTGTGACACATACCACCCCTTGCAGGCCATTGCAGATCTGATGACAGTTAAGGAAGCATTCGGCCAGACCAAAGGCTTAAAGCTCACCTGGATCGGTGACGCTAACAATGTCATCAATGACTTGTCTATTGCTTCCCTAAGACTCGGAATCAATGTTTCTGTTGCTACTCCACAAGGAATTGAGCTTGATTCACACATTGTGAATAAGGCTAAAGAGATATATGAGGAGAACGGAGCTACTCTTGAGCTCACGCATGACCCTATTGCAGCTGCTAAGGATGCAAATGTACTTGTGACTGACACGTTTGTGTCTATGGGCCAAGAATCCGAGACACAAGAGAAGTTGAAGAGATTTGCTGGATTCCAAATCTCAAAGGATCACACTTCTGTCGCTGCTGAAAACTGGAAGTTCATGCACTGTCTGCCACGTCACAAGGAGGAAGTCACTGATGAGGTTTTCTACTCCGAGAACTCTTTGGTTTTCCCAGAGGCTGAGAACAGACTCTATGCGGCTATTTCGGCCTTGGATGTGTTCGTCGTTAATAAGGGTGATTTCACCAAATAGATCTACCTCAGTGAAAACTACAGATTAGTCACATGTATATAGCGAATCTATTAATTAGTATGCTATTCAGTAGTTGACAATCACTGGAACGTCAGAAAGGATGATATCATTATCAAAGTTGAGTATGGTGACATCTTCAAGGGATCCTTCTTCCTGATGATTACTCGAAACCTCTGCTAATGTGTTTGAGTAGAAAGGCTTGATTCCAGGAGATGTACCGATAGTGATATGAGGGAACTTATTCGACACTGTGAAGTCTAGGGGCTTCTGAGTACCCTTCTCTTTAAAATCAAACGGATCGACCAAAACCGTCAGCACCTTCTCATCCCAGATCAGCTGTTTGAGCCTGATAGAAGCGAGAACCCCTAATTTGGAGTCCTTGATCTCTGATCTATGAGAGGCATAGTAGTCTGTGTATGTCTTCCAGATTTCCTTCTCTGTTTCTGACCCACGCTTTCCTTGAGTGACATGTGCTAATGTGACATGAAATTCACTCTGAACATTACCACCGTCGCTCAAAGCATCTAACAAACAGACACCGTAATCCTTTTTAGAAGATAGTAGACCGTCAACGTGATTCAATAGCTCATCTGTACCATTCAGGGAAAGACTGAAATACACTGGTTGTTTCATCTGTTGATTCTTCTTTGGTCCCTCTCCGTGTGGCTTTGCTTGTGGATTCTGTGGCTGAGGACTCTTTTTCTTCTTCTCTGATGGCTTACTGGGAAAGGTCTTCTTGAAGTCAGGCTTAAACTGCAGGGCCTTCTCAAACGCGGAGTTGATCTCTGTCTCTTCCGGAAAAGATTCAATCAAAACTGGGTACTTCTCCTGGAGTTTCTGAATAATTGTCTTAGCGTTAATCAAAGAAGAATCATTGTTTCTCACATCTAAGTCGATGACAAGATCGAAGAACGAGTCTGGTTCCTTATTCGTCTCAACTTCCTGGAATCTATTGACAAATCCACGCATTATTCCCTTGACCTTCCCTTCTCCGTCTGTCAGAACTTTGATCGATTGGTGGTTATCCCCTCTCTGCAAGACCCTGCTACTTGTAAGCTTCCAGAGACTGTCAGAATGTGGGTCGCTCTTGACAAAATTCAAGCACACAAATTGAACGTTGGCATTGTGACTGATATAGTCATCTCTGAATACTTTGAAATCATCAAAGATTTGCTTTCTCTCCCTGTACTGGTGGTTATTTCTATCCAATACAACCACTTTATTGGATTGTAACCTCTGGAGGACTCTCTTGATCAGTTCAGTCTTGGAATTCTTTCCATATGGAATGTCATCATTGATCACAATATCCCATGAATCAGGGTACAGGTTTCTCAAAGTCAAAGCAGTGGTGGTCTTTCCACAGCCTATAGTAGCAACAGGGACAAGAACAAACTTAGTATCTTGGTCAATTTTGAGGTTTTCGAATGCATTGACAGCATCGAGTTCCTCCAGAAGCTCCTGGTTCAGGATCTCAGGACCAGATTTCCCATAGTGCTCCAAGAACCGTTTTCTCAGATCAATTATACCATAACCTTGAAGAAAATTCTCAGCTAATTGTTTATCGTTTTCTAGAAGTGGGATCACAAAGTCCAGGTAGTTGTTAGTGATGAATCTATGCTTCGAGAACTTGATCTCGCCCCTCTTCCTTTTCTGGATGTATTCTCTAGTGACCTCTCTCCACTGTCTAAACATGAGATATGGTTCTTCAAACTTGAACTTGAAGAAGTAGTCATCGCCAGTCTTTCTCAACTTGCACCTTATCACAAAGCCTTCAGACTCCTTCCCGTTGTAAGATCCTGTCTTTGAACACTCCTCCAGTATCTTCTTCAGGTCCTGGATACTCTGCTCTTGGAAGTACTCAATTTTCTGGAATCCGTACTCGTCTGCAAACTGATGAACCTTCTCGAACGGTAAGGTCTCGAACACTGGTTTGTTCAGATTTAGGCCATGGAGGTACAAACCAACCTGGTCGCCCTTATATTCAACGACATGCTCCTCAAACCCGTCATCACAATACTCAGCAACGGCTGTTAGATTCTGCTCATAAAGTTTCAGGGCAAAGTCCTTCAATGAAACTCCCTTGGAAGAAAGCTGTCTTTCCAAAAATTCCTGGCCAGCAATTGCATGGTTTCTGTTGATGTCATCTCTGGCACCAGTCGAGTGCTTACTACAGACAACAATCGTTCCATCAGCAAGCCCAGATATCAAAATAATGCATCCGTTCTCCTTCAGTGTGACCTGGTACGGGCCTTGAGTGTTATTACCCAGCCAACTCCACTTCGTCTGTCCAACCTCATCAATGTTGAAGAACTTATCGTAGCCTCTCACCGCAATGACGTCTTGTCCTTCAAGCGTGAATAGACCTCTCGCATCGGTTGGCAGCTTGACGGTTTCCCTTCCGTAGTCCCATTCATTGAACTTCCAGCTAACGACATTATGATCTGAATTGAGGACCTGGAAGACTCTTTTCTGAGCCTTTCCTTTCCCTGTTTTCTGAGACGCCTGTTCCAATTCAGACACTAGCTCTGTGACTGTCTCTGGTTGGTGCTCACGGTGCATACTCGGTGATTTAATACGGTTTAAAGCAGGTTCCAAAGACAGATCCTTTCATTATGAGTCTTCTGCATACTAATTTTCAAATAACACCCGGACACCACATGGAGACCAAATTTGGGAAGTTTTGGAGTTAAAACTTTCTCGATTTTATGGTTGAAGGTTTAGCTTGTTAGATATATTGAGAGGCGGTGGGGGTATGACTTGCTTCCAGTTTTAGGCGTTATTTCTGATTTAATTTAATAGAGGTTGGTGCTACACAGTATGAACCCCAATTTAGTTTTCATATATTTATAAAGAAAATTCTAGCCTTTAACTTACTAGTGGCCCGACGGATAAATTGGTTCTAGTTCTAAAGCCAATACTTCAGCATAAAGAGAGTACAGTATACTTCAATGGACTGGAGGTAACCTGTCACCAGTTCTTCTCACTCACAAATCTAACTTTTCAAGCACAATCACAATTGAACCCCAATTCTCAAATGTGACACAAAAACGGAAAAACGCACACTCTTTTTAGACCGCGGATCTTAAAATGCTGATATAATCGAGACTAAAACTTTGGCCGCGGAGAACCAAAAAGTCTTGTTCGTCAATTATCTTTTGCAAAGTCTTTATAAATTTGTGACTTCTCCACAATTCGTTTGCTTTCTTTCTGTCAATTCCCACTGAAATCACATTCATTAAGAGGATAGTCAGTCACAACATGTCGCAAATCAAGTTCAAAGGACAGGAAACTGTGCACAATTTGGCAGAAGTCATTCCGCATTTCGCATTGCCCTTCGAGGAAACTGATGGCTCACTTGCTCTTCCTGGTACTGAGACCGAGGAGTTCTCTCCAGTCTTCAGAAACAAGTACTTGAAAGGAGGGGAGCCAGCCAGTGTCCTCCATCCATCATTGAACACCTTTTACCACATCTTTGAGGAATCTGTTAAAATCCATGGAAACAACAAGTCTGTTGGATACAGAACTAAGAAGCCAAACTCTGAGCAGTTCAACGACTTCTACACCTGGGAGACTTATTCTGAACTAGCTCAGAAGAGAACTTGGGCTGGTTCTGCTTTCCTTCATTTGGTCGAGAAGTACGCCAATGACGTGAAGGACGACTTCATTTTGACCCTCTTCTCCGCTAACAAGCCAGAATGGATCATTTCAGATTTAGCTTCCCATGCATATTCTATCCCAAACACTCCGCTATACGATACTCTTGGTGCAGAGGCCTCGGACTACATCCTCAAGTTGACTGAGTCCCCAATCATGCTCCTGTCAAAGGCTAAGATCTCGAAGGTCTTTGACATTAAGTCCCCTTTCTTGAAGGTCCTGATCTCAATTGAGAGTCTAGAGGGCGATGCTGACCTTGTCCAGGAAGCTGAGGAGAGAGGATACCACCTCATTGACTTTAAGCAGCTGTTGGAGATTGGTAAGGCCAATGAGAAGCCCCACCGTCCACCAACCCCTGACACGCTATACACCATCTCCTTCACTTCAGGTACTACTGGCGTTCCAAAGGGTGTCCAATTGAACCACTCCCACATCTGTGCTGGTGCCCTCTTCCTATTCGTCCATGTCAAGTTCCCAGCTGACCCAACTTCCCTCGTCTTCCTGCCATTGGCTCATGTCTACGAGAGGTTCAAAATCGTGTACGAACTATCAGAAGGTGGTGCCATTGGATTCCCTCACAATCCAGAGAACCCAAAGACCTTCCTCGAGGACATCAAGATCCTAAAACCAACCCATATCAGCTCCGTCCCAAGACTGTACAACCGTATTGAGAGTGGATTGAAGGATAAGATCAGAACGACCCCTGGCTTCAAGGGCTGGTTGTTGAGATATGCAGTCAACCGCAAGCTCACTACCAAGGAGGACGAAGAGAATCCAGGATTCCTGACTTCCATTTTGAACAAACTTGTCATCAACAAGATCAAGCAACAACTAGGTTTTGAGAACTTGGACTTCCTCATCACTGGTGGTTCTCCATTGGCAGCTGAGTCCATCAACTACCTACGTAAAACCTTAAATTGTGGCTTCTACCAGGGATATGGTTCCTCTGAGACCTTTGGTGGTATCTGCATCACCACAAGAATTGCTAAGGATGCCACAAGAACCGGTGCTATTGGTGTCACTTCCGAGTTCAAGCTGCGTAACCTACCAGACCTGAACTATTCATTCAAGGAAAACAGAAGTGGTGAGTTGCTCCTCAGAGGACCACAGATCTTCTCGTCATACTTCAAGAACGATGAGGCCACCAAGTCTGCTGTTGACGAGGATGGCTGGTTCAGCACTGGTGATATCGCACAGATTGACAACGAGGGTAGAGTCGCTATTGTCGACCGTGTCAAGAACTTCTTCAAGCTCGCACAGGGTGAGTACATTGCCAGTGAGAAGATTGAGAACTTCTACCTATCGAACAATGCCTTTATCAGTCAGATATTCGTCTACGGTAACAGTTTCCAGAGCTTCCTAGTTGGTATCATTGGCATTGAGCCAGACCTGTTGTTGAAGTATCTGTCCAAGAAAAACACTGGAATCAACACACTTGAACAACTAATGTTGAAGCTTGAGGACCTGCAGTTCCGCAAGTTGATCCTGGAGGAGCTTAACGACAACATTGCTGACACTGGACTCTTCAGTTTTGAAAAGCTCAAGAACGTTCACATTGCCGTTGAGCCGTTCAAGATCTCTGACGACACCATCACGCCAACGTTGAAGCTGAAGAGAAACAAGGCACAGAAGTTCTACCAGAGTGAAATCGACGGCATGTACACCGAGGGCCCACTTTAAGCGAGCCCAACCTGTGCAATTACGAGGATCTTTCAGTACCTTTCTTGGACCTTTTTTACGCCATGTTCTTAATCGTTTTGTAATATTAATACTAGCTCTTAGCATTCTTGTCCATTGTAGATGCACTGAAGTAAGTGTGTATGACTTCACCACTTTGGGAATATCTTGATTATGAGGAGACAGATGAGGAAAGACAGCATAACAACCCCAAAGATCTTGAGACTGTCCAATAATCCCAGCTGGCTTATCGTTTTTGAGAGGTTATTTCTCGACTTTATCAGCTTTGCACTTGTCATTTCTAGGCCTGCTTCTGCAGCTTTGAGGACATTCTGGTCCTGGTTCAGTTTCTCATTGAAGGCATTGGCACCGTCTTTGATTCCCTGGATAAACTGAAACATGTCATTGAGGATATCTTCCTGTTTGGATTCTTCATTTTGCAACTGTTGATCAAATGTCATAGTTTTAGAAGCAGAGCTCTTTGATTTCGAGCCCTGAAGGAGTCTTTTCCTTAATTGCTTGAGGTTCTCATCTTCATTGCTCTCATCTTCGACGCTGTCAATAGTCTCAATCAAACTGTCAGAGTCATGAAAATCTACTGAGAGTCTCCTCGTGTGGCTCTTGTGGAGTGAGTCGATCGCGTCTTGTATGATTCTCTGATTGATGAACCTTGCATGTGTTATTTTCTGGTGATGTTGGTTAGTATTTAGTCCATTCGCATAGTGTATGTATCTTGATATCACTCACATCACTGTATATTGATAGCTGTTCCCGCAGGTCCTTGTCATCAACATCATTCAAAAGAAACTGTCTTCTCAACTGTTCAGCATTCTATTAAAATGTCAGTACTTTGTCCCGTTCAGACGAGATCAGACTTTGCTTACCTGTTCATGCTTCGTGTATAGAAGAGCGTTCGTCTTAGCAATTGAGTCGCTTTTTTCAGGATTGGGCACAATTTCAGCATCAAGTTCACTAATAAGCTTCTTTATTAGAACGTCTGTGTACATTTTGGGGTTCTTGAGTACTCAAAACGGTTCAAATGTCAATCAAAGACGTCTTTGTCTTTGTTGACGATTTGTACTTAATAAACTAATTCCGGCTCGCACAACCGGAATTCACTTCATATATGTAAACAAACAATACAGTCGGCTTTTCAAGATTTGTCATTTTCATCAAGTTATTTCTCTTTAGGAAAAGGAGCTGGAGTGGGTCAGATGTCACACACATTCGCAATTGATGTTGATGAGGCAGACGCTGTTGTTCTGCAGGACAATCTACAGAAGACACGTTCTTTAATTACACAGATCAACAAGTCACTCGGAATCATCAAGTCCAACACTCGCGCGTCCGAGGAGCTGCTGAAGCCAATTGTGGAGCAGAATCGGAAGCTTAACACTTTCAAGAAGAACGTTGATGACAGTTTATTAGCAGTGTCAAATGTTAAGGGAATTGCGAGTGAAGCAGCAGTATACGAAACAAGATTGGGTGAGCGCTCCATTGACAATGTCAGACAATACGTCACGACAATTCATAAAGCAGAGGATATTCTAGAAAGACTCAACGAGGGCAGTTCAGGAGGAGAGTACAAAGGTATATCAGAGAATCTACACAAGACAATTCTGGATTCTGAATTCAAGCTGACAGTGCATTTCAGAGAACTCATCAAGCCGATCGCACAACCATTCGATCCATTGATCTACATGAACAAAGCAGAGCCATTTCCATATCTTGATGACAACCGCATAAAAGATGCCAGTCACATTCTGTTCTTTTTCGAGGACAGCGACAAGTCAATTGATTCACTCTATGAAGACAGTCGCGTAAAGACGATTCAGGACAGTATGGCATTTTTGGCCCCAAGCACACAGCATATCAAGAAGAATGACAAAGTTCCATATGAAAAGGGAAGTAATGGGATAAACAGATACAGTGATGCATTAGTCGGATTTATATCAAATGAGTACGCACTTCTGGAGGATCTGATGAAGGAGAAACATAGAGAAGTACGAGTCTTCAAAAACATCTTCACTCCAATAATTGAAAGATTCATCCAACTCATAACGAATATTGTGTCATCAGTGCAGAAGACATTACAAAATGATGGTTTATTGATCTTCGAACTGATAGACAATATCTTGAAGGTCGAGAATGAACTGAGAACAAAGCTCATTGAGCCGGTCTCAAAGGAGTTTCCAAATCTGGAGAATTCCCTCTTTTCCTGTCAACATCTTGCCAGAACTTTGTTCAAAGAGATCCTGGTCTACATTGACAGTAGGGTCCGCGGATTGGCGTCGCTTCCACCAGATAGTGGCATTTGTGAAGTTACTGTGGAAATCATGTCAAAAGTGCGTCGTTTCACCGAGTACAGAGAAGGTGCCCTCAAGGTGATGAAAGGCTTGAAGGCTGGTGTGTGGATTCCACATCCGAAACCTCAGTGGTTGACTGTGTTCTCGTCAGTCAGTCAGACGACAGTGATAAATGATGAGGATGCCGAGCAATTACTGTCTTCCTTCTTCTCGGATGTGATTGATGCACTCATAGTGAGTCTGGAAATTAAGGCTGGGCAGTTGATAAAGAAGAAACAGACCATTGGATACTTCCTGATCACGAATATCACATTAGTGGAGCAGATCGTATCTAGATCTGAGTTGACTAAGATCCTGAATAAGGATGGTGAAGAGAGAATGACGAAGTTGAAGAACAGAGCACTGAATCTGTTCCTGACCTCATGGAAACAAGTTGCTACATACTTGCTTGATGTGAATGTTGTCGGTAAGTTGAGTTCGAAAGATAAGGAGCAGATCAAGGAGAAGTTCAAGAACTTCAATGCTGATCTTGATGAGTTGGTGAAATCATATAAACAGTACAACATTACAGACCCTGGACTCAAGAAGTATCTGTCGAAACAGATCGCCTTTATCAGTCCCCTATATCGCAGATTCCACGACAAACACGCACAGGGCGACTTCACGAAGCACACGGATAAGTACATCAAGTACTCTCCGATGGAACTAGACAGACTTATTGAGTCACTGGGAAGATGATATAGTAATACAACGGGACTAGTCTCTTCTCTGTACGGCCCGTAAGTTCGTAACCCCTCTTAGCTACTTATAGTCCCAAGTCTGCGTGTGTCACCAGCCACAATGAGATAAGCTGCCCGCGAAAAAATGACAGGTGCGCGGGACTAGGCCCATTATCAACATCAGGCGGAACGCAAAGCCGTTAACACTTTATAAAAACCACATGGATAGCCGCCAACTGGGCCTATTCAAACAGAGAACCCGCCTATTCACCACTAAAAGCTCACAGTAACCGCCAGGATGGACGCTCTTTTCCCCCTGGAGGGCCAGCTGGAGATCACTCCAGAAACACGGCCGCTGACACAGACAAGCTCGCTTCAGATCTTCCTTCAGCTCGCAGAGAAAACGCTCTTTGTCCAGGGATTCGATGCCAGTGACTACAAGTCCCGCCCACCGACTCTTCTGCGTGGCGCTCTCGTCGTGAAGGTGCTCAAGACGGCCAAATTGAAGTCCATCACACTATCCCTAAAGGGAACCGCCCGAACCGAATGGCCAGAAGGAATCCCGCCAAAGAGAGCAGACTCAGAGGAGGAGACGGACCTGCTCAACCACACATGGCCTTTCTTCGCCAACGCAAGTACACCGGGCGCTGACCTCGTCCAGCCGCTGAACAGCGACGCTGAGGATGTCACCAGTCTGAATCTCGACGCACAGAGCATTAGAAGCGTCAGCCAGACCACGGGGTCCAATGCCCTAAGTGTGCTCAGACGGGTAGCCAGCCCCAGTCCAGGCCGTGCGAGATCCTCTTCCATCAAACTGTTCAACGTCGTCTCCAATGACCACCATAACAACCATCATGACAGCAACGAGATCTTCACATTCACTCCTGGAATCTATGTCTACAAGTTCGAGCATCCAATTCCATCGTCGACACCAGAGACGATAGACGCCACTTTTGGCAGTGTCAGTTATGGCCTACATGTTTTCATTGAGAGATACGGTGCCTTCAAGTCCAACATCTCGACCTCCCTGCCCATCAACATCGTGAGAGCCCCATCTGAGGAAAGTGTGGAAGACAGCGAACCAATCGCAATCTCAAGAGACTGGGAAGACCAGCTCCATTATGACATAGTCATTGCATCCAAATCTATTATCCTCAACGCCTATATCCCAATAGCGTTCAAGCTGATACCTCTGGACAAGATCAAGCTCCACAGAATACGGATTTACCTCACCGAGAATATTGAGTATTACTGTCGGAACAAGAAGGTCCACAGAATGGAACCAACGAGGAAATATATGCTGCTAGAGCACAAGGCACCTCCACTAAAGGATCTCCCACCGGATGCTGATCCGAAGTTGAAGAAGATGGGAAACCTCCTGACCTCTGATGGCCACGACCTTACAGCAAAGGAGTTTGAATTTCAAGTCTATGTCCCGGAGAAGCTCTCCAATCGCTCTACCCTTCATCCAAATACCACATATCCGAATATCAAGTCTCACCATTGGATCAAGATATGTTTGAGACTGTCCCGTATGATTGAGGGAAAGCCAAAGCATTATGAGATCTCCATAGACTCTCCAATCCATGTGTTGAACAAATTGTGCTCACATGCAAACACTCTCTTACCAGCTTATGGTATTCCAAACTTTGATTCCGCAACTCACAACCATCAGTCGAACATCTACTTCCCAACGGACATCATCAATAGTCCTGAGCTCTCACCAGAAACTACGCCAGTGGATAACGTCAATTCTTTGTCTGCTGCACTCAGTGACACTCAGGCACTTCGAAACCGGTCATCATCACAGTCATCACTGACACACTGCCTGGAGAACTTTGAGTCCATAACATCAGCAAACATCTACAAGCCAGAAAACATCCAACCGGAGCTGACATCCCCTCAGGCAGTTCCTGTGAGTCCCATCACTTCTCCTGTTCAACGTCCGATTCATCTGATCAGAAGGCCAAGTTTCGATCCTCCACCATTTGATGAAGATGTCAGCCCACCTCCTTTGACAAGAATCCAGCACAACTCCTCACAGAGTCTGGGAATAGACTCTCAGCTTGATATTGGCTCCTTTCAGGGTGAACACCCAGAGTCTGATATCAGATCGTCCAGCAGCAGCTTTAATAATCTTTCCGATATTAGAACTGGAAGATTTGATGTTAGATCCATTGAGAGATCATACACACCGCTGAACTCCCCACCACCAGTCACAAAGAGAAATGGTTTGAGGGATGAAGATATTCCAACAAATCCTCCAACCTATGATGACTTTCTAGAAATGGATGGGATGATGTCCCCATTCTTGCGTCAAGCGAGACTTCACAGAGGAAGTGTTCCAGAGGTATCACTGACTGATACAGATGGAAAGACAGTAAAGGAGGATGAAGGCGAACCAGAAGGTGAGGGTGATTTGGGAGACGTTTTCACGTTCAAGGGATCGGAGAACATGCCTGCATCCGTGATGAGATCGACATCTCCATTAGGTCAGAGAAGAAGAGAACACGCCAGAACCCCAAGAGCTTCACCAAGGGCCTCTCTTGATCTCAGACCAAGTGATGATACAATTGACAATATCATTGAAGGTGTGAACAATGAGAATGAAGAGACAGAGGATGGAATTGCTCCATTTGCCCCAGTGCCTCCTCCAAATTCAATTGTTCCATCCGATGACAGATTATCGAGAATCAGCACAAGATCTTCTTTTTCACCAAGAGACGAGATTCCAAGGGATATCAATGACAATCAGACACTATTTGAGCCTTTGCTTCATCACTCAAACTCCACACAGGTTTCACTGGGACCAGACTCTGGTCATCAATTTACTCCTTATACACATCCACCACAGAGCTACGAAGCTTTACGTGAACGTCTTGAAAGTCGGGATTCGATCGCTGTCAGAAGGGAACCATCATCTGTGGATATCACATCACTATACTCACACAACAACCCATTCGTTGTCCCTAATGTGTCTAACATCATGACACATAACGTTGCCAGTCAGAGACGTCACAGTTCGGTCAATACAGAGAAACCAGCGATCACCAAGCCACCATCTCTTAGTCGTAAACCAAGCACGGCAAGTGAGGAAGTGACACGTCCAAAGATCAACGGTCATAACTCTGCACAGATGACACCTATTCTTGCTGTTCTTGATGACGAAGACCCAGTATCACCAGCAGGATTCAACTTGCAGAGAGCTTCCCTTTCTAGAACTAGCACTCACAACTCGATCCCATCTTCTCCCTCATCACTGGCACACCCACCACCACCACCATCAGCAGGACCTTCACATCTACACATTTCCCCAGCCATCGAGGAGGAAAACGAGGGAAGAACGAGGTCTAGCTCCACAATCCAATCTAGTGGGACATCACCGGTGACACAACTGCACAGTCTGAACTCGAGTTCGACAACTTCGACTTCCATTAATCACGAGGAACCAAACATCTTTTTGGCAGGTGGGAATACTGGACTGAGGGAGAACCATAGAGGAGTTGACCATATTACTGAAGGTCTCAATGGAGCGACTCTTTCTGAGCCTGATCCAGCAATAGTGAAGAGAGGAAGTATTGGGATTGAGTTGGAAGATGATAGACTGGGGAAGGAGGTCGAATTGTGAGACAATCTACATACCAAATGATCAATACTATTCTATTGCGATCATGAACTGTACCTTGACATTGCGAAGACTTTTAGACCGGTAGAACACGAGCCCCTCCCTTGACAACCTTCTTGTAGTAAATCCAGAAGAAGTCTGAGTAGATAGCAGTCTGCACGAGGCCCGCGAGCAGAGAGACCCAATCGATTCTGTCCTCCGAGAAGTATCTGTAGATCCAGTTAGGTATGTATAACGTTCTGTACAACCCCAGGGCGAAGATGTAGTGACTCGTGAAGTTCTTTGCCTCACCTGTTCTCTGGAGCATGAACAACTGTGGGAGGATTGCAACACTTTCTAGCCATAGGGAGAAGGTCCACAGTATCTCTGGGATGGAGTAATCATGCGTTGTGATTAGTGCAAAGAGAACTGAGCCACCAATGAGGTATTCGATCTTGAACGTGTCGATTCTAGAAGTCTCCGCGCTCTTGAACTTGTCTTTGACGAGGTGCACAATGTAGATAGAGGAAGCAATGAAGAAGATCTTCATGACTGTGTTATAGAGCGACACCCAGCGGAAGAAGATGTCGAGGTATCTCGTCACGAAGACAAGGGCATAGAGGACCTGTGTTTTGAGGGAAACACCGATCGAAGAGTGCGACAGCGTGATCGAGTTGATGAGAATGGCAATAGAGGCCAAGTGGGAGAAGTCACCGGCAATTCTGAATATGTTCATCATCTTTGCGGGTCAATTGAAAGCGAATTGAAAGATAATTGGCTAATAGTTTCGTTGTCTTTGTTAACGTTGATTTGTTTTGATTTCGACAAGTGTCTTGTATTCTAAAAGCCGGGTAAATGTTTCGACAGGGAAGAGTTAATTCCGAGGTATCACGTGAAAAAATCACATGATAACCATGAAAATCACATGACTAAATCGGAATTTCAGTTTTTGTTAGTGGCGAATACTCAAAGTGAACCAAAACAAGACGAATTGAGGTAAATTGAAGCTGCTAAAGAGACACTCACTCATCCTCTGTTGAGTCAATTGTCACTACAGTACATTAATATAATCCACTACAATGTCTGCTATTAAATTCAGAGCCGGAAGAGTATTGTACGACGAGTCGTCGAAGATTGCAACTCCAGACCAGATCCAGGGCCAGATCACCATCAAGCCATCAGAAGAGGAGGAATCCTTCTACTCTTTCGAGTGGGCACCAAAGGAGAACGCTGTGAATGTCGAGAAGGAGGAGCTGCTCGTGATACCCGGAGATGTTACGTGGACGCAGTTGAAAGAGTGCAAATCTGGCAGAGTGTTTGCATTGAAGTTTGTGAGCAGTGGAGCCAGACACCTGTTCTGGCTACAAGAGGTGAATGAGAACGAGGACGACCCAAGCGAGCTGAGTAAGAAGGATCTGGAGATACTGGAGAGAATCAACAAGATATTCGATGCTGAGGAGGAACAATTTGAAGAAGCACAGGAGGACGTCAAAGTGGAGGATGCCTAAACTTCCACAGTTTCAGAACACACAGAAAATCAGGCCACCTGTGTAGAATAGCCACAGAGGCCACTAGTTCAAAGCCCACTAGTTCAATCGCATGATTATGATCAGAGCTCTTTCAAAGAGTCGTAGAAGCTGTTGACGCTGTTGATGTAATTGACTAATGACCTTGTTGCACGTGATATGGTGCTCGGCTCGGGTGGAAATGGTTATCAGAGGTCGCATCAACCTCATCTCGCTGGTGTCTCGAACACATTATCGTATAAAAACCCTGATGGATCCGGCAGTTTTGGCATTGTGGAGAGAGAGATTCGTGTACACTCAATTTACTCGAGATGCCTAGAGGAGGAATATACAGTGCTGTCGGTAACGCCGAGGAAGTGGAGAGAGCTGTAAAGAGACTCAAAAGAACAAAGAGAGACCAACCTCTGATCCTCAATCTCTTTACACAAGGATGTCCTAACTCTCAGCCCTCAGGGATGTGGAGCTATACTGGTGACAACTCTGGCAATTACACAAAGCTCTCCTTCTGGACCGATCTGGCTAAGAAGGCCGAGGCAGCCAAGTTGAACGGTATCTTCATTGCCGATGTCCTGGGGTCGTACGATGTGTACAAAGGCCCAGGAAACTTTGAGATCGGTGTCAAGGCCGGTGTTCAGCACCCAGGTATTGCACCAGAGACCGCAGTCAGTGCCATGGCGAGTGTGACGAGGAACTTGGGATTTGGTGTCACTTTCAGTACTATTTCTGAGCACCCATACCACTTTGCCAGAAGACTGGGATCACTAGACCATTTGACCGATGGAAGAGTTGGCTGGAACATTGTGAGTTCTTATTTGGACAGTGCTTCAAGAAACCTGTTGTCTGGTACTGAGCTTCCAGAGAAGAGTTTGAGATATAAGAAGACGGAGGAATATGTCCAGGTGGTAAACGAGCTGTTGCTAGGGTCTTTCAGAGCTGATGCTGTGAAGAAGGATGTCAAGAACAAGACATATATTGATCCTAAATTGGTGAGATCAATTGATTTCAAGGGTAACTTCTTTGATGTTCCAGGTCCAGGATACACTGAGCCATCACCACAGGGTATTCCAATTCTATTCGAGGCAGGTTCATCTCCAGATGGTTTGGAGCTAGCCGCAAAGAGTGCTGAGGTTGTATTTGTGACAGGAACGACTCCACTGGTGCTCAAGACGAAGATTGACAAACTAAAGGAGATCGCTAAGACCAAATACAACCGTGATCCAGAAACTTTGAAGACTGTAACACTTGTCATGGTGATTGTTGGCAAGACACACGAGGAAGCAGTCGCTAAGTTTGAGAGCTACGCAGAGGCAGCAGACCCAGAAGGTGCCATGGCTCTGATTGGTGGTTGGACTGGTATTGACTATTCCCAATATGGTGAGGACGTTGACCTTGCTAAGCTGGAGAACAGCGTGCACAGAGAGATTGCGAAGCACTTTGGCTACAGTATCCTTAACGATGGTCCATTGACTAGAGCAAAGTTGGCTAGACATGCCAGTGTTAAGGGAAGTGCTCAATTGATATTGGGATCAGTTGAAGAAGTTGTTGACCAGATTCAGGAATGGGCAGAAGTATCAGGAACTGATGGATTCAACTTCGCTGCAGCCACGAACCCCGGTACTTGGGACGATCTGATTGAGCTAGTTCTTCCAGAATTGAAGAAGAGAGGTCTAATCTGGGATGATTACCCAGTTCAAGGAGGAACACTCAGAGAGAACCTCACTGGTATCAAGGGCCAGACATTCCTTGCTGAAGAGCACCCATACCACAACTATAGATGGACAGATGGAACCCGTGAAGAATTCGCAGAGAAGTTTGCCAAATACAAGGCGGAACTTTCCGAGAAGCAAGGTGATGCTAACAAATAGAAGGAAAACCCCCACATATATATATATATATATATAGACAAGGAGGGAATTACAGAATATAATATATATACGAAAGTTATGATGTATGCTCGTGTACTATCAAACGACAACATGTAGGTTTCAGTTGCGGTTAGCGAAAACAGCATTTCGGGTTCAATATGGGCCAGTTCCGGTATGGAAAGGAGACAGTTATCAGCACAGCGAAACCCACTGCCAGCTCCTCAGAACGAGGAGTCGACGGTATAGGAAACAACTGCGCTAACTGACTCCAAAATGAGCGGAAAGAGGCCTGAAAGAAGAGAAAATTGGAGACAAAGAAGGAAGTGAAAAGTTTGAAAACTTTTTATAGTGAGAGAGAAATTGGTGTATGGGTGTATGGACAAGACATATATAAGTAAGGGAAAGTATAAAATCTCATAAAATGTGGACAAATTCGAGTATAAAGTAAATCTGAAGACCAGCTTTGGGTTATTCAGGCAGATATAACTTTAACTAATGGATTTGGTTTATCAGAATTTCCCTCATTTCCATCAGAAATTGAATCATCAGATTTTCCCTCCTCTAGATCTGAATCAAATGTGATATCACTCTTATGTTCCTTCTTTCCCAGGTAATAAATCACATAGAATAAGACCTGTGTCAAGAATATATTCCCCACGTTGATTCCCCATCCGATTGTGAACTTTGGCGTGTACTTTGTGTTCCATTGAAGTGGGATTGTCCATGCCTGAGTCGCATATGAGTACGAGTTCATCAATGCGAGGATTATTCCCTTCTTCTCTGCGCTGTCTTTGCAGATAATGGCAGCCCAGGAGTAGAAAGCCGGTGCCAGACCTGACCAGAGTCCTTGAAGATAATAAGCCGTGAATTTGAGGCCGACTGGGACGTCCCATACTAAAAGAACAATCGAGTAGAAGTATGACAGGATAATGATGAATGTCCCAATGTATAACTTCCCGTAGAGATCAAACAGTGCTGGTGTAATCAGCATTGCAACACAGCCAATAGCAGAAATACCAGTTGGATAGTTGTTTCTCTGTGCGACGGTGTAGTTCTCATGTTTCAGATAGACAGAGAAGGCAGGTGTATAACCAGTCTGATGGTGGAAGATCCATAAGAAGGGCAACAGGACAAATTCCCAACTGAACACAATCTTCTTCAAAGTATCTCTACTCCAGGACTTAGATTCCACGACTCTGTTTTCCTTCTGCCTCTTTCTCGCAAAGACCAGGTCGTCCTGTGTCAGAATGCCAAACTTCTTCGTATGGTTAGGCGAACCAGGGAACAAGAAAACCCCATAAAGCACCACCACAGCAGTGATAACACCATCAATGATAAACTGCCATCTCCAGCCCTCCAATCCATGTTTTCCGTTGAGTGACTTATACGTGCCAGTTTGGATATAACCAGCGCACATTGTTCCCAATCCAGCACAGAAGTTATAAAACCCTGCTCTTCTACTCAACTCCTCCGGCGTATTCCACGAGGAGATGATGAAATAATGACCTGGGAACGACGCAGCCTCACTCAGTCCAACAAAGAACCTAATAGCGTACAAATCACCAGAGTTTCTTGCACCAGCACTGGCAAATGTACAGATTCCCCATATCGCCTCAGATACGATCAACAACCAGCGTGCCCAACCTCTCTTTGTGATGAAGAACATTGCGGGAACTTGTCCAATACAATAGCCGATGTTGTAGTAAGTGCTGAAGAGATTCAGCTCATTTCCATGGAGGTTCAGATCCTCTTTCATGCCCGAGACGTACGCATTGGTGACATTCATCTGGTCAAGATACTTAGTGAAGAAGGATAATGCGCAGAATAGCGTCACAACCAAGTCTATTTTAAATACGAGGAAACGTTCGTATTTGGAGTAATGTGATGGGTACCAGTTGAAGACATAAATGAAGGCGAATTTCTTCTGGAGAGGCGTCAGTGGTTTGACGGGTCCTCTGGCTGTGGTGATGGACGGGTCGCTGAATTCTGTGGGCAATGAATCGTCATGGTTCTCATTGTCTTTGAGATACTCAATAAACCGCTTATACCAGGTCATTTCAGCTGCCTTTCTCTGTGGTTTAAGGTGGAGTGTGACTCTGGAGGTGGGTGGGGCATTAGTGGTTTTATAGTTGTTAGTGGAGTGCACAGATTAACTGTGGAAGTCCGGGGGCCAAAGAGCCACAAAGAAGGAAGTACAAGCCATAGCCTATCAGATTAGTCTATTTCTGCAATCTGCAAGGGTGAATTTGACAGAAACGGTGCCAACACCCCAGAAAACTGTCACATTTGTAGGTTACTTTGGTTCATTTACCCGAAATGAGGCCGCTTATAGTTAAGCTAGCGGAGTGAATAATCAACGGCTGAACAAATAATCAACAGCCACAACAAAATATCGTAACACTTATCTCATTATTTGGCTTCTATTAATCACTATTATCCCCTTTTTGTCACTATCCGGTCTGATTATCTGCTTTTTAGTAGAAGATTTTGGTGATGGTTTCAGTTAAGGGTCATAAAGTTACCCGGATATAACTCATATCATCTCAATGCTCAATTTATCTTTTGACATATCAGTCAAATATCATCGTCACCACTCAAATTATGACGAAAGAAGAGCCAATCGAGTCTAATGGAACTCAGAACAAAAGATTCAACAGAGCATGGGCTATAATTCCACCAGAAATTCTTTCACAGATCTTCTCTCATCTCAGTATCCAACAGAAATATACAAGCCGGGTAACTTTTATCAAATCAGCAGGTAGCACCCACACACCACTTTGAAACTTCATACAGCGGCTATTATTTGCTTAAGGTATCAATATAAGATACGAGAAACGAGACAATTGAAGCGAATGGAGCTATTAGGCGACACATACAATCAATGACATGCAAACGGAGGCGAAAGGAGACCTGGGCTGTTCTTCCCCCGGAAATTCTGAACTTGATATTCCTATTTTTGAGTGTCAATGGGCGATTTATGAATCATATTCCATCTCTTTTACCAACTTTGAGTGTCTGTCGAAGTTGGAGCGAGTCAGCGGCGAGAATACTTTGGAGAAAAGTGACACTGGCTCAATGTGACGAGAAGTACGACATGTCAGTTGTTGATCCGAAATGGGATGCTTATTCCCGCTTCTGTCTTCAAAGGACACTGTCTTCTCCTAAAACGACCTGGAATTACCCTTCATTCATCAAGGATCTGGTCATGGAGTCGTTTGATGAGGAGACAATGGTGGTGTCCCGGAAAATGATTAAGGAATGTTGCAATTTGAAGACGGTCATGTTCAGTGCTTTTGAAGTTTCAGATTATCCTGAAGTCATTTCACTCTTGAAGGAATGCCCCAATCTTATTCAAATGACGTTCACAGAGATTGCGTTTAGTGTTAAGGACACGGCAGTTCTGGTCGATGCTCTAGCTGAACACTTCCAGGGAAGACAGTTGGAATTTTGGGCTGATTTTATCCCTCTCGCATCACCGCTTCTTTTAAAGCTGGCAAGTGCAGTGGACCTAAGGACGTTCGAATATTGTTATCCACCAGGGATGCCACGTCCAAGCTTAGAAGGCGAAGAGCAACATCTGTGGTTCGATGACGAGGAAGTCAATGCTTCACGGAATCTGAATGACGAGGGGATTGAGTTTCTTGTAAGAAACAGCCCGAACTTGGAGTCACTCACTCTTGATCGTTGTAAGTATCTGACCGACCGAGGACTGAAAGCAATAATTGAAGATTGCCCAATGTTGAAAAGACTAATCATCCGGTCCAGTGCTGCTATAACTGGATCCGGTATCACGAAAATAGGATCTTTGAGACATCTGAGATGGGTATACTTTCACGATTGCCCCAAGTTGAGACAGGAATTTGTTAATTTCCTTCAAGAAACAGCTAGGCTCAAAGACTATGGTTATGACGAGACTGAAATGTTTCTTCATGTCTGATACCCTTATACAGTTCAGCATCATTTACGAATTACCTTCCACTCGGTTTAAAATTGGGATAGTTCTTCATTTCCACAGGCTGCAATACCAGTATATTCTCTTTGATCTTTGAGAGCACAATAGCGATAACATTCAAAGGGCTGTTGGGAGTTGTCTTCTTGTGACACATTGGAAACTAGAAAGGTCTTGTTATTTACCTTTTTGTGATGGTCATTGGTCGAAGAAGTCCCTGTGGAAGGTTCAAGGATTCACCCGGTCTGAAAAGGTGTCGTGATTCTGTAGACTCTGGTTTACTGTTTACATGAGTATGGTGCATTAAAGAACAGGCTCAATATCTATTTTTGAACCACTTGTCTCCTTCGATATTATACCCATTCTCACGGATATGCTCTTTCAGATCATCACCATTGAACTCATAAGACCTAATATGTGGCAGATCAAAGACTTTGTAGTGAGCCATGTTAGTCGAGCTGATTTTGTCCTGTAGGAAGGTCAAGTATTGGAGCTTGAGGCAGTTCGAGACAATCTTCGTAAGACCTGTCTCATTAATCTTTGGACACTTAACAATCTCCAATATCTTCAATGAATCATGACAATAGTCAGAAATGGCAAAGAGAGTTTCATTGGAGATCCCCTCCATGGATTTCAGACGAATGGTTCGAAGTTTTGTCTTCTGAATCAAAGAAATGAGGAATTCATCCGTGATGTTTGGACAACTCACTAAGTGGAGGAATGACAATTCACTTGACATTGAGCCATCAAGACATCCTATACCAGTAAATTGAGGAGTAGAATGAAGATACAGATATGTTAAAGAAGAGCAATACTTCAGAATGGTGCATAGGGACTTGTTGGTCAGAGTTTCGTACCCACTTATACCAATTTTCCTCAGGTTGGGACTGTTCTTTATGGCAAATTCATAGGTATCATCATCAACAACTCTTTTGATTACCGAATCATCTATTGGTTGTGTGTAGAAAAGATACAGCTCTCCCAGATTCACTGCCTTCACCAATTTGACCAACACTGGCTTCAGTAAGGGCACTGAATTCCATAGAAAAGTAAAGGGCCTCCCATCTCGATACAACTCAATAAAAGTATCAACGACAGCGTGGACATCTGAATCACCAGATTTGCGCCTTTCATGAATGCGAACAGAATAGAGTTTTGGGGCAGCTCTTAAAATCGGGACAATCTCTTTATAAGAGAAGGAATACCAGAACCCACGGAACACAATAGTCTTCAAGTTGGTGCACTTCGATACAAGTCTCACAAGAGAGTCGATTTCAGAGGGATAATTCCAACTGTTTAGTGTTGTAATTTGGATGAAGGACAGGTAATCCCAAGTATTGTTTGTTGCGTACAGGGTTCTGCGTAGACAACACTGGGTGTGGTCAATCCATAGCCGGCAACCACATGTCAATGGACTTCCATCATTTACACCATTGTCTCTTGGTGTCAGTGATACTCTTCTCCATAGGATCTTAGCAGCACACAAACTCCAGTGCCTAGAGACTCTCAAACAAGGCAACAGGGAAGGTAGATCCTGAATGCCTGGTTCCCCATACTTTTTGATACTGAGCATAAGAAAGATCAGATTTAGTA
This sequence comes from Komagataea wickerhamii, assembly GCA_030574915.1. Lineage (NCBI taxonomy): Eukaryota > Fungi > Ascomycota > Saccharomycetes > Phaffomycetales > Wickerhamomycetaceae > Komagataea > Komagataea wickerhamii. Next base: position 30,883 of record JAJMFU010000038.1, read on the forward strand.
TCTCAGGAGGGAAAACATCCCATTTTCTGTTATCAGATAGAGCAGTATCTGGAATATGAGGCATTGTAGAAGTCTCTTTCTCCATGAGTATTTGATATTTGATAGCACTTGATTGGGAGGAGTATTATATATGCTGGTCAAACAGTTACCCGACCCGAGAATGTGTCATTCTGTATTACACAATAGGAGTCTTTAAAGGGCTGTTGGGGGTTGAATCCTTGTGAAACTGAAGCACTCGAAACTAAGAAGGACAACTGGCTCTTACTACTGAGCTCTTGTGATGGTCATTAATAAAGTACAGTTTTAGACAGAGGCCTAGTCTTTAATAGGGATCTATTCAGAATCATCTAATTATACATTAAAGGACAGGACAGAAGACGGGAGTTGCACCACACATGCCACTCCAGACAATCGGTACCCCATCACTTCAATCGTAGGCCGTCGCTAAGCATGGACAGTGAACAGTGAGACAGTCTAACACATAATCCAAGCTTGACGACAAGGCTAGAAATTGGCTGGACACCGACTCATTTTGCCTTATCAGGACAGATATCTGGCAAGCCGCAGGACAGTCGCAAAAATGGATTATTGCAGCGTATTTCTGACTAACACTAACTAACTAACTAACATTAACATTAACCAAATTTGAGTTGTTCATTAAAAACTTTTCACGTATATAAGAGAGAAGAAACACCCGGACACCACTTAATACCCGCATTTATCGCATTATCGATTCCATCAGCGCATCGAATTTACTACACAATCAGTTAATCAATCAGAGTCCACGAAGATGCAGCTACTCAGTATAGTAACATCACTGTCGCTATTCACACTGGCACTGTCCCAAGAGTACTTCAAGTCCGTTCTTGTGGCGAACGACGGGAACTTCGATGAGGTGATCCGCAACGCCGACGCCAAATACACCTTTGTGAACTTCTACTCCGCAGGATGTCGATACTGTAACGAGTTGGGTCCACAGTACACTATCTTAGCAGACTTGTACTCCTCCAGTCCGCGTGTCCAGGTCGCGCACATTGATGCTAAGATCAACTCAAAAGTGAGAAAACAGGAGAAGATCATTGGGTTTCCAACACTGAGACTTTACTCATTCGATGGTGAGCATGTTGGGAGCTACAATGGGAAGAGAAATGCGGAGGATATGGCTGATTGGATTGAGGAGTACACTGGTGCGAAGGCTGCTTATCCTGTGAAGGCTGTTCAGGAAGTTACTGGAGATCAAGCCGTGCGGGATGTTGTGTACAGGAAAGTTGCCAGTGGGAAAGAGGCGAAAGTTATTGCCTTCTTTGCGCCATGGTTGGAAGACTGGGCTAGAAAGATTAGTCAGTATGAGAAGACTGCTTGGTCACTCGGAGAGAGATTTGAGTTCTATCAAGTTGATGCTATGAGCGAGGAGAACTCTGAAAGTGTTGGGGAATTGAGAATCACAAAGTATCCTACGCTGTTCCTGATTGGTAAAGACGGAAGTTTGAAGGTATTGGAGGAGAAAGATCTGAATGAGAAGAAGATCCAGTTGTTTTTGGAGGATGAATCGATTGGAGAGGAGTATTCCAGTATAAAGGAGTTCATCAAGGAGCAGGAAAGCATTGGTGAAGAAGCAGATGAAGCAGATAAAGTGAGAGGACATGGTTATGGATTCAGCAAGAATTACGATAAGTACGACGATGTTGATGAGGAGGAGATCTATAAGAAGTTGAGAGAGTTATAAGGGACTTTTGTACATAGTTAAGGATTGTAATATAAGTAACAAGTAATAAATTTATAGTAGCAAACATGAAAAAAGTTGACACAAAACTAATTAATGAACCCGGAAAGTCCACTTAAAAGGGGAGAAAAGAGTGATAAAGAGAGTGAAGATCGAGAAGACAGAATGACGTTTCTTAATAAGATCTTAAGGAAACCACAGAGTTTCTTTATGTGGCTTTTCACCGGGTTGATAGTGACCAACACGCTCTTATTGCTACTACTTCCATCATCTTCCACAGAACCGGACAAAGACAGTGACAAAAAGGACGAGAAGAAAGAGAAGAAGAAGGAGATTAAGAATATGACTAGAAGAGAGCTTTTTGATGCGTTATCAGAGGTGAGTTTTTGGTGATATTGGTATTTATGACCAGCAGTACTAACATCAACATAATCAGAAAGGAATTTACCCAGAACTTGAAACTAAACAAGAAGATCTCATAAGACTTCTCAAAGCCAGTTAAATAGTGACTAAATCGACGATCAGATTCCCCAATTTCCCTCCTTTCCGGGGGTCTAAATTTAAAAGAACCTTGTGAGTTATCAATAATTTGCGCATATATAAATACAAACAAGACTATATATAAACTCCATAATTCCCCCGATTAAAGTGATACAGCTTAAGATAGTCTGGTAATACACTCAATAATGAGCTTACAATGACACAATTCTCACTTGAATCCACCATAAACGACACGGCCTATGTTCACTATACACACTCTCAGCCAATCACAATGCGCCATTCCGCTCTGAACAGGGTAACCCGCCGAAAAGCACCCTCCCTCGCCCCCCTCGACTATATAAAGAGATAAACTGTGGCTAACTCCCAATTGTTCCCAGCAATATTCCCTCCCACACCGTCAATTGACTTACTACCAACTCAATTAACATCACCAATTAACATTTAAAATGGTCAAAGCAGTCGCTATTCTCAGAGGAGACGCCGGTGTCTCCGGTGTCGTCCATTTCGAGCAAACCTCAGAGGACCAACCAACCACCATCACCTACGAGATCAAGGGCAATGCTCCAAACGCCCAACGTGGTCTTCACGTCCACGAGTTCGGTGACAACACCAACGGTTGTACCTCCGCTGGTCCACACTTCAACCCATTCGGCAAGACCCACGGAGCTCCAACCGATGACGCCAGACATGTTGGTGATCTCGGAAATGTCCCAACCGACGCTGAAGGTGTTGCTAAGGGTGAGTTGAAGGACTCATTGGTCAAGCTGATTGGACCAACTTCTGTCTTGGGTAGAACTGTTGTCGTCCATGACGGTCAGGATGACTTGGGAAAGGGTGGTCATGCTGATTCTTTGAAGACTGGTAATGCCGGTGGTAGACCAGCCTGTGGTGTCATTGGTATTGCCAATTAGACAAACTGGATCTGTCTATATTGAGTGATGAGGAGAATGAGGAGAATGAATGAGATGTGGATGATATTACAGTTGTAGTAGATTAATATTCAATTGAATCATATACCAATTGTATGAAGTATTTACACTCTCTCAATTCTTCTCGGAATTCCTAGAGAAGTGATCAAAGTCAATACTGATAGCACAAGCCAACAACACTGCTCTCTGTCTCCAATTGAGTTGTTCCTGTTGTTCCTTCTTCACTTCATCGCCATAAACTTCACCAACTTGACTTTCCACACCATCCATTCTCACAACATAAACACCACCATCAGTGAACATCTCCCTCACTAACCCAATCCAATTCCTATCAATCGACGCAATAACATTTCCCTGTTCATTCTTAACTGGGAACTTATACGTGATAGGCCCACTCTTGATCTTTCCAAAGCTGATATAATTCGAATCACTATCTTTCCCCTTCTCAGCGACTTCCCTTCCTTCTTTAGCCACAAACAGTTCATATTTCCTCAAAACTGGATTGAACTTCTCCTTACTAACGCCAATAACCACTCCATTATGTATCACGACTACTTTCGATGTGAAGAATTGGTACTTTCTCTTAATAGTAAGCACCAATTCTCCCTCATTGTTGAATAAATCGATATGGAACGGTCTGTGTAGATCACTCGCCTGACGAATAAGCCTCCCAAGTGTACCTTTGTCCCTCTCAACCATTGAGCCTATCGGTTGACCCTGTGGTGTAGTTATAGCGTATTTGACACGGGACTCATAGTCGAAGATGACATTGGCTCTGGTGATCTTGTGAGTGATAACCAGCGTGTGGTTGTCAGTGAAGAGCGACAAGGTGGGATCTATGAATTGGCTCATTGGTAGACGATTATTGGTGATTGTTGATGATAGTTTAATACCCAGTTACTTCCTCTTTATAGGTTATGGAAGCATGGCGCAGCCGTGGCCCGTGACCTTATAAGAGTAGATTCTTTCTTTATCAAATCGACACAACAGCCAATTAAATCAAATCAATCATAATATAAATAACAGAGTATCGTCAGATCCAACGAACAACAACATCAATGCACAGTCTCTTAAATTGATTAGTTAATTAGAGAGAAATCTTCTTATTGTGGCTTCAGATCAGTGGCCCATAGTTAAGATAACACCCAGACACCACTAATAAAGATTACCCGGACTTTCAATATTCCGATCTTCCTTGCATAAGTCTCTTTAAACAAGTCAAAGAAAGAGACAATGGAGGAGATATTGACACATTATAACCCTTATAATGCTATATATGGATATATAGATACTTACAACTCTTTCTCCCCATTATTTTGTCTTTTCTCACTAAAATACAACCACATTAATACGAAGATGCACCCTTTATCAATTGGCAACATGAGCAAATAAAACCAGGACGATGCAGAATGTCCAACTTCCAACCTCCAAAAAGATCTGCATCCAATAACATCAATGGCACTATTGTCTTTGGACTAGCATTGCAGAATTTGGACAAACAGGAGTGGAATTGTGGACTTATTAACAGTACATAACAGTACAGATCTGAACAAAATGAGCTATATTAATCTGAATCGATGGTCTAATCTAGTCTAAAAGATCAACAAATCAACAGATTTCAAACAGTTAAACCCACCACTCCACAATCTCACCGCTCGCTATTATGATACCAATACTCACAACACTCCTGTTTCTCCCGCTTATAGCCACTACCCTTGCACAGAATGCCGCTTCCCAACAGTTCTACCTCATGATCGAATCCCCCGGAACAATCCTCTCTCAGTCCAGCTTATACCTCTCCCTCGAAGACAACAGACTATATATTGCCAACACGACTATTGAAGAACCAAGGGGAGTTATTCTGAATAATGGAAGTCTCATACTAGAACAAGACAAGAACATTGGAATCGCAATTGGGAAGAACTACTTATATCCATCTACAGACACCTCTTCATTTGCTTCACCATTTACTATTCAAGACGGATACCTGAAACTATACTCACAGGATTTCCACGCTGTTCCATCAGGAAAGGATGGTGTTTATGTTATCGGTTCTATAAACGCAGCAGCAGGAAGACCAGAGGTTATTACCATTAAGATAAAAGCCAGAATTAAGCAGAAATCAGCAGTTGATAGTACAAAGAAAGTTGAAGTTGCCAGTGATTTTGACTCTCACGGTTATGAAGGAAGTTCTAGGAGCATCACAGTGAGAACAAAGCCGTATAATATGCATCATGGGAAGAAGACGAGTGAAGGAATGGAGTTGTATGCTGGAAATGTGCTCTTCATGTTGATAGACTCTCTGTTCTAATACAAGAGTTAGAAACTACACCGAAGGTTTAATCTGTATCTTGAGTAGTTCTATACTCTATAGAACTAGTATAAAAGGCTTACAATAGCATAGCGACAAAGGCTAATACAGTAACTCCAGCAGTGGAACCAACCTTGATAGCAGCATTGTTGTAAGTCTCAATGGTAGCAGAGGAGGAGGCCTCAGAAGCAGAAACAGAAGAAGAAGAAGCTTGCTCTTCAATTGAAGAGGTGGTTGACTCAGAAAGGGTGGTCTCTGAAGTGGTGGACTCCACAGAAGAAGAAGAAGCAGTGGTCACAGCTGACACAGATTCAGGGGAAGTAGTCTCATCTGAAGTGGTGGAGGTGGCCTCTGTGGTGGTAGACTCAGTGATTTCTGCTTCAGAGGAAGTCGTGGAGACAGCAGCCGAAGAAGTAGAAGTAGAAGAATTAGTCTCAGAAGCACTAGACGTAGTAGAAGTAGAAGACTCGGAGTCATCAGAAGGGAAAGACTCAATAGTGGTACCATCAGCTTTAACAGCCTTTATCTTAACCACAATCATATCTGATCTTCCAGCTGCTGCATTGATAGAACCAAGGACGTATCTTCCGTCATTGTCACCAGAAGGAACGGCATGGAAGTCTGAACCAAACAACTTCAAATATCCGTCAGCAATAGTGAACGGCTCAGCGACAGCCCACAGAGAGGAGAATGGCACCATGGAGAGATAATTTCTTCCAATACCTGCGACATGACCATCAATTGATAGAGAAGAATTTGAGAGGATGGTGGCCTCGATGGAGTTACTGCCGGAGGAACTGATGAAGAAACGACTGTCAGAGATGGATAAAGTGTCTGCGGAAAGAGCAGTTCCAGTGGCTTCCAAAGTCAAAGTAAACTTGTCAGAGTCGGCTAGGACTGTATGGAGGAAGTTAGCTAGAAAGGCAACAAAGAAGAAGCGAGTGAATGAGGTCTTCATAATGTGGATTGTTAGACTGAAAGAATAAATTAGGAAGAATGGTTCATTACAGTGGTCTTTTGAGTCGTATTTATACACAGAGAAATAATCCACCTCCTTTTTAGCTGTTACCAGAGACAATAGTACTGGGATACACATCTGCTTCGCTTGTGTTCATGTCCCGTTTATTTTACCGTTAGACATCTGTCATAGAAGTTATTATACTCGAATGACACAAAAAAAAGTCCCGAGGTGCAGCAGCTTAACAAAGCAGCCAATAACCAGCAAGATCCAAACCCAAATTCAGATCCAAAGTCACTCTATTATCAACTTGCAACACTCAATTAAGCATTGAGCAAATAAATAGTGCTACCTTTTTAGGCATTCGTCCTTCCCAAATCAGCAGCTGTTTGATATGCCAGATCCAAACTTTATTCACCTGTCACATTATTTTTTTAGCGCCAAGCTGCAGTCCCAGACTCCAGTCCTAGTCCCAATCGTCTCAACATGTCCAGCTAGTCCATCAAGTCTCTGTCCTGGTTTATTTGCTCATAAATGTCCATGTCCATGAGACTCAACACGCTAGACAATCCCAACTCCAAGACAACAGACAACACTCGAGGATGATCCATGTATTTAAACCCAACTTTTCAATACCCACGCCAATCCTATTCAAATCACTACCAACTAACCAACATGAAGCTAATAATCGCCTTCCTCTGCACCCTCATCACAACCGCACTCGCCTCATCAAACTCTTCCGAGTTCACCCTTGAGCTGTACGCCCCAAACACATTCCTGTCCAGTGCAACACTCTACCTTGACGACGGGAAGTTCTACATCTCCAACTCCACCGAAGAGCACGAGATCACTGCAAAGATCCTCGCCAATGGTACGCTATTCGCCAACAATGAGGTCGGTGTTGGTATTGGAAAGAACTATCTATCACTACAAGCCGAATCCAGCAGTTATGAGATCGCTGACCCATGGTCTATCACCAACGAAGGTCTTCTAAAGCTGTACGGCTCTGACTTCCGTGCTGTCCCATCTGGTGAGGATGGTATCTACGTCCTCGGTTCTATTAATGCTGCTGCTGGTCGTGATGATGCGATCACTGTTGGTGTGAAGGCCGTTGCTAGTAATGGTGCTGCCTTGAGCGGATTCACTGCTGCTGATTATGTTGGAAGCTCCTCGTCTGTCAGTCTGTTGGTGTCTACTGGTACTCTGAATACGGCTGGTTCTAGTAACGGCGTTAGACAAATGGCAGCCACTTACACTGGACTACTGGCTATCATTGCCGGATTCATCTTGTAAGGAGCCTTTATAGATATATCGATGTATTACAATAACTAGATTTGATTTGATACTACTACTACAGAAGCTTTGTAGTCTAAAGTGTGCAATTTATTCTATACATCAGACCAGTAGATTCATAGTAAGAACATGGCGAGTGCTGGCATGGCAATGGCAATAGCATTTGGACTGATAGCGACACCTGCGTTGTTGAAAGCAGCTGCCTTTGTTCCACTGGACTGTGTAGCTTTGACTTTGACAGTGTAGACGCTGTTGGCAGAGCTCGAGGCCTGTGAAGAGGCGAGAACCCAAGTCTCTGACTCACCACTTGGAATTGCTTTAAAGTCCTTAGTTCCATAGAGATTGACATATCCATTCTTATTCACTGAGAAAGGTCCCGCGTAATCAGTGGAGGTATTAGAGACCTTGAGGTAGTTCTTGGAGATTGTGAGGTATTCACCAGTGGTCAGGAGGAATCCGCCATCGGCTTGAATTGATCCAGTGACGAGTTCATCATTGGATTTGGACTGTCTAATGAGAATAGTTCCGTCATCTTCTCTGATAATGGCCAGGTCTTTGAGAGACTTCTCGCTGGAGTCAATGGCGAGGTGGAACTCGTCCGAGGCAGCGAAGACAGAGGCAGTTAGAAGGAAAATACTGGTGATTAACTGGAACTTCATCTTGGATTCACTTAGTGAACTGTTAGAAGGAAGAAGAGAAGCGAAATATTAGTGAATAAATAGTGTATTAGTTTGTCCTGGTGTCTGTCTCGAGACAATCCATCAATGAATGTCCTTGTCTATGGGAGACAACCACACCACAAAATAGCGCCGAGCCCCACCCTCAACGATAGACCACTAGACAACTAATAGGAAGACAGACATATCGATATCCAGTCTTGGGACAATTGAGTCTCGACACCTGATATGACCGTTGAATGTCCCAATTTTCGAAACAAGCTTAATTTTTTAGTCTCCATCAACAAACTTTCAGCACTCAACCTTATCCCCAACCTAAAATCTAAACCCAAAATTCAAATAACCGACAGCCATTGAACTCTAAACTGGTGGAACTTCATGCAAGTCCCGAGTTAATCAGATGCACTTTACGCACCAGAGAAGATCTGTGCTGTATAAAGTTCCAATTGTGCATTAAACACACAATGGGAGATATTTGCTCGTTATTGTACCAATTGATGAAATAACACTTCATTCAACCCCCATCCAACCATCGTTACAACACTCAGAAGTATCAGAGGAGATACAATGAGCTACGAACCAATCGACAAAGTCGATTTAAAGCCTGATGGCTCAATTGAGACAATGGAAAACGGTCCATCCCGGCCAATGATGGGCCATTGCTGTGTGAATACCGAATATGACGAGGTTTACAACAAGAAGATCAGCCAAATGGAAGATGAATGGTTCGAAGAGAGCCAGAGAGCATTTTCTATCCTTCCATGGTACAAACGTCCATCCAGGCTGAACCTATTTGCTATTCTTTCAGTACATACCATTTCATTCACTATCATGATGGGTCCCTTAGTCGTTCTCATGTTGGAAAACATCTGTTCATCATCGCCTTCCAATTCGCCTTCTTCTGGTAGCGGGATGAAAATGGGTGGATCAATGGCAAAGAGAATGGACATGGGTGGCGGCACTCCGCCTGGTAGTGATAATTGTCAGAATAAAGACTCACAAAAGATCATGTCTAATGTCCAGAGTATCCTTTCTGTCATTTCTGGTGTTTTGGGATTCATGTTATCAGGCAAATTTGGACAGCTGAGTGATAAATACGGAAGAGTCTACGTCTTCAGGGCCTTTGCTATCATTAACTTGATCCATACAATCTTTATGATTCTTTACTTTGAAGTGAACTCAAACTACAATGAGTTCTGGATGGTGGTTCTTCTCTCAGTTGGATACTTCTCCGGTGGTGTCATGACACTGATCTCCAATGGGAACAGTTACTTAAACGACATCATGCCAGCGAGAGAGAGAACTGTCTCTATCAGTTACTTTATGAGTTGCATCTACACTACTGTTGGAGTTGGTCCATTGTTAGGATCTTTCATCGTCAAGGCTACAGGGAGCAATTCAGCTGTTTTGTATGCCTCATTTGTCTTTGCTATTGTCAGTGCGGTTCTCATCTTCCTCCTCCTTCCAGAGTCTCGTCACCCAGAGGCAATGAGAATGGCACAGGAGATCTATGACGAGAGAACAGAGAGACCTTCGGGCTATTCAGGCCATTCTGCGAAGTTCTACAAGTTCTTCAACTCATTCATTGCCTTCTTTAAGCCAATAAAGAGACTCTGGCTCCCGAGAACTCCACTCCATGGCTCATTAATCCCTCGAATTAACGTCATCTGCCTTGTTCTGATTGATGTCCTGTCTATGGCTGCCATGTTCGGCACAATGCATGTCCTCATCCTCTACACTATCCTCAAGTATAACTGGACAAGTGTCGAGATTGGTTACTACATGAGCATCAACGGGTTTGGACGCTCTGCTGTTCTCCTAATAGTGGCACCTTTCCTTCTGAAGTTCCTTGAGAGGAAACTGCACTTGCCAGTACTCACTCACTCAGTGGACATGGTGGACAAACTCTGTCTTATCCTGTCACTGATCTTTGTCTTCTTGTCTTGTGTCTGTCTTCTTGTCCTGGACAACTCATTCGGAGTCTTTGTCAGTGTCATTTTGCAGAGTCTCAGTGGGATGATCTCACCTACGATCCAGGGAACAGTCGCTAAGTACAGCAACAAGACAGAAGTTGGTGAGATGTTTGGTGCGATGGCCCTGATCAGACATTTGGCGATGCTTGTCCTGCCTGTGGTCTTCCTCCAAATATACTCGCACAGTGTCGACTTCTATCCGCAGCTGTTCATGTACATTCCGCTATTTGGCTCGCTGGTGACTTTGGTGCTGACCGTCTTCTACCTGAGAGTTTATGACTTGGAAGCGGAGGAAAGTGCTTAGATAATCTACAACGATCTCTAATGAAAGTGTAGTCAACTGGCTATGAAGAGGAAGTCAATATGGAGAAGGACAGACAGTCCCAATACCTGCAGTCAGGGAGAAGGAAACAAAGTGGAGTGAATCAAATCAACAGAAGAACCAAACCGACCACAGATGTCAATCCAGCTGCAAATCTATGTCCAGTACCTTCATAGGTAGAAGCAACAGCGCAGGGCTTGTTAAAGCTGTCTCTGAAGTGGCAGCAGAAAAATATAGTCGACTCAGAGTATCAGTCAATATTTCTTCTTCACATTTGTTCTCATAACAGCATGTCAGTACTCCGTGACACCTTGTTCATTGGTAGTGGTAACAACAGTGACGCCAGTAGTAACAGCACTCTCAGAGTACTTGTTCTGATTCTGTTACAGTAGAGGTGGATTCTGATTGGCTGAGGGAACATCACCAACAAACGACTGTTCAATCACTCAATCTTCACACCGACAACCTCGCCAGTCTCGTCTTTCATCATGACACCGCGTCCTCTTCCCCTGCAAAGAACCTCGAGACTCCACTTCAGCAACTCCTCGTTGATTCCCTCAAACGGCTCATTCTTGACCTGCTGGATCTCAAAGAGCGTCAATATCGTTCCCAATTGGCCTGTCCTCTCGACCCATTCCAATAATAACGACGCCCATTGATCTGGCGTATTCCACAGGACTAACAGCTCAGTTGATAGCGTGTTCGACTTCTTCTTTGATGATTTCGTAGGACGAAGGAGATTGAGGCGCTGCATTTGGACAAGGACCTCTTTGACGGCAGACGAGTCAAGTTTCCTGTTGATTTTCGGGTTCTGGAAGAGATTCTGTGGGAGTTCCTCACTGTCTTTTGGTGATGATTGGACGACGTTGCCAATATCGTCGATGATCCAGATCTTGTACTGTTGCGCTCTGGTGAGAATGGACTGGACCCATTGCTGGCGCTGCTCCTGCCACGTCGCCTCGTTCGGCTGGCGAGTGTAGAAAGGCGGGAAGTCTTCGATACCCATAATAAATACACTAGTTCAGCGGCTAATTGGTGTCCACTGTCGGCGGTTGTTGACCTGGTTAAAGTTAAGTAAAGTTCACTTTTTAAAGTTGGTGATGTTTTGAAATTATGGAAATGGAAAAGTGTAAACAAATATAACTTAAGCAACAGCCGCTGAATTAATAGAAATCGCTACTTCTTTCCGTATTCAGATCATCATCACCATCACCAGCTAATACAACACTCGCCATGGACTCCCTCAGACAAACAATACCGACTTTACTATCCAAAACGGTCATTAAACCGCCCAAATTACTCAAAGGAATCAAATCGGACAATGAAGATCATCACGAACTTTACAAAGAAACAGTCGAAACTTATAGAGAATTAGTCCAATACATCGACAAATTACTCGTTCTGGAAGCCCACAAAGACCAGATTGAGCAGGGGAATCCAATCGACGACAATGACGAGGAACTCACTAAGTTAAGAACTAAAATGGAGCTCAGAAGACTCATAATAGAACAGACACTCATAACAATACCAACACTCCGAGGAATACACAAAGTAGCAGGAATACCAGAACAGGAAACGGCAATTGGTGCCAAAATCGAAAGAAGAGACGCGTTATCACTTGAAATAATCAAACTCAGGAACTCAATCGAACAGAAACAACAACATTTCAACGAACTACGCGTCAAGAACAAGATCCTCCGCACTGACATCTCCTCAAACATCATCACCACCACCACCACAACGTCAAACAAACGCACCAAATCGTCAGAACCAGACGAATCCAAACTCGCATCACTCGAAAAGGCGAAACTAAAATCCTACAAACTCTCAGAGGAAATCTACGCCCTCATCGTCACAAACGGCCTCGACTGGGCCAATGACCCTCATCTTCGTGACATCGTCCTCTATTGTGGTGATATATACAAGTCTTCCTGACCAAAACAATAATTACAAACTGAACACTCTCTGGTTCACGACACTCCAATCCAACGACTCCCAACACTTCTCAACGAACTGTTTTCTTCCCTTGATGCCGTAGTCCTCCAAATATGCAACATCCCACAAGTTGAACGCAATCAATGGCAGACTCACACTACTGTTATTACTGCCCTTCTTCTCGCTTTCACTCTGCATCAACTGGAGCAGGTCAGACTCGCTGATTGGTCCGTTGAGGTCGAGATTCAACTTGACGTTCTCGAATGGCGTTCCGGAGTTGTTCAATGCAATGACCTGGAGTTCCTTTGTTGGTGCCTCAACGACAAACACAAAGCCCTGACCGACAATACTCTCGCTCTTGTTCAAAATCTCAGCTTTCAGTGCTTCTAGTGATCCAAACTGGTCCTGGATACGGGCTAGAAGAGTTCTCGACGGCTGGTTGTTGGCTGGAACATCGCCTGCTGGTCTGAACTGTTGCATGAAGAGATGGTTATTGACACAGAAGCCAGCAACGTCGCGCACTCTCTGTCTCTTGCTGTCTCCCTGGCTCATGAGGAGCACGGAGAGCGGGTGGCGTGTCTCGTCTGGTGTGCCGGCGGTGAGGACGTTAAGATCGTTGACGGCCTTGAGCTGCTGCTGTGTCCATGCGATTGTGAAGCCAGCTGGCGAGAATGGGCCAAATGCCGTTGGAGTGGCTGTCTGTGGGAGAGAAGCGAGGCGGGGAACTGTGTGGAGCGAGCGTGTGAGGATTCTGTTGAGCGACATTGTCTTCCTTTTTTAATATTCGCTTGAGAAGGGTTTTGTACTAAATTTGTACTTAGTTTACTCGAGTCAAAAAGTGAAAAAGTTTTGGTCGAAAGTTGGTGATGTTTTTTCGGGAAATTTTTGACATAATCAACTCCAACTTCACCATTAAAACATCAACAATATCACTAAAAACAGGTATAAACTCACTAAAATGGCCACAATGACGACTCTACGACCACTCAGAACACTCAAAACACCCACTAAATCCATACTCCACTCCTTTCACCCTTCAATTCGCCACTACTCGCCACTTCCTGGCTCCATCCCTCCAAAGATCTCACGCCTCCAACGCCTCCGTCAACAACAACAGGGACACGAACAATCGCCACCAATCACACCATCAAACCTTCCTTCGATCCTCACAAGGCCAACTGTCGTGCTTGAGCGTCAAATTGAGATCATGAATGTCGCTTTTGGCTTCGAACAGCGGAACAACTACGCCGTCCTGACACCAACGGGGCAGCCGACTGGTTCAATGATCGAGAGAGACGCTGGATTCCTGAGCATAGCAATGAGACAAGTATACAGACTGCACAGACCATTCCAAGTTGATGTGTTTGACGACTATGGCAATTCCGTGATGACGATCAAGAGAAACTTCAGTCTTATCAACTCCCATATCAAGGCCATCGTCAATGGTGAAGTCGTTGGTGAATCGGTGCAAAGATGGCATTTATGGAGAAGAAGATACGACTTGTTTGTGAAAGAGGACGGTTCATACGATGGAATTTACGACGTTGATGGAAGAAAGGAGAACTCAAATAATGATGACACATTTGTGCAATTCGGTGCTATTGACTCTCCATTCCTCGCGTTTGAGTTCCCAGTGAGAGACGCCAACGGACAGGTGATTGCCTCGATTGATAGAAACTGGGTCGGATTGGCAAGAGAGATGTTCACTGATAGTGGTGTCTATGTCATCCGCATGGGTAATGACACTTCAACGAATGATGACTTGAGGGAACTGTACCAGAGTGTTAGGGAGAAGGAACTGGGATGGAAGGAGAGAGCGGTGATGTTGGCGAATGCGGTGAGTATCGACTTTGACTACTTCTCGAGACACAGCGGCAGAAGCACGCCGATTGGGTACTATGAGTAGTGTTACTAGTGATCTGTGAATAGAGTAATGAAAGATGTATATGACTATGTTCTTCTTTAAGGAAGATGTAGTGAATAGAATGACACCCAGACACTCCCATTATCACAAGCAAATAACTCCAAAAAGCAGTCACACCAAAACTTCAGCGGCTAATCCTGATTCCTCAACTATAAATAAGACCGCCCTTCCCCCAAATTTTTTTATGTGCCACTTTTGATTTCATTTCCGGGTAACTTCATCGCGTAAAATTTTCAATTAAAAAAGAAGAAACTCAGAAAAATTTTCCCTTCATGAACTCTTTTTAAAAGATCCCGTTAATTTTGCTTCAAAATTAGGGCTAATAAGGCATCAGAATTCACTAGCTGCCTTATAAACACACTCCCCCAGTCCCCACAAACCTTCTATTCCAATCTTTTTTCCACTCTAATTATTTCCCACTAATATGAAGTACGTTGTCGTGTCCGGTGGTGTCATCTCTGGTATCGGTAAGGGTGTTCTCGCGTCATCCACCGGTTTGATGCTCAAGACCCTAGGTCTGAAGGTCACATCCATCAAGATCGACCCATACATGAACATTGACGCCGGTACCATGTCTCCACTAGAGCACGGTGAGGTGTTTGTTTTGAACGATGGTGGTGAGTCCGATTTGGATCTTGGTAACTATGAGAGATACCTCAACATCACCTTGACCAAGAACCACAACATCACCACTGGTAAGGTCTACCAACACGTTATTGAGAAGGAGAGAAAGGGTGACTACTTGGGTAAGACCGTCCAGGTTGTTCCTCACTTGACTAACGCGATCCAAGACTGGATCGAGAGAGTCGCTAAGATCCCAGTCGATGAGACCGGTGAGGAGCCAGACGTCTGTATCGTCGAGCTTGGTGGTACCGTTGGTGACATTGAGAGTGCTCCATTCGTCGAGGCCTTGAGACAGTTCCAGTTCAGAGTTGGACACGAGAACTTTGCCCTAATTCACGTCTCTTTGGTCCCAGTTATCCACGGTGAGCAAAAGACCAAGCCAACACAGGCTGCCATCAAGGACTTGAGATCCCTCGGTCTCACTCCAGATGTCATTGCATGCAGATGTTCCGACAAGCTTGAGGCCCCAACCATTGAGAAGATATCCATGTTCTGTCACGTTGGACCAAACCAGGTCATGGCCGTGCACGACTTGAACTCCACCTATCACGTCCCTCTACTTCTTCTAGAACAGGGAATGATCTCATACTTGCAAACAAGATTGAGACTCGGTGATATCACAGTTAAGCCAGAGCTCAAGTCCAAGGGTGATGCCCTTTTGGTTGACTGGAAGAAGCTATGTGCCTCATACGATGAATCCTTCCAAGTTGTCAAGGTTGCCCTTGTCGGTAAGTACACTCACTTGAAGGACTCGTACATTTCCGTCATCAAGGCTCTTGAGCACTCTTCGATGAAGATCAAGCGTCGTTTGGAGATTATCTGGATCGAGGCTTCAGACCTAGAGGAGGCTGAGGTCACCAGTGAAGAAGAAGGCCAGGCCAAGTATACCAAGGCATGGCACTCACTGAAATCCGCCGATGCTGTTCTTGTCCCAGGTGGATTCGGTTCCAGAGGTACTGAAGGTATGATGGCTGCTGCTCGTTACGCCAGAACCAACGATATCCCATACCTTGGTGTCTGTCTTGGTTTCCAGGTCGCTGTCATCGACTATGTCCGTGACAAGCTTGAGATCAAGCACACCAACTCACAGGAGTTTGTTCCTGAGCTGACAGAGGATGAGGCTGCCGTTGTTTACATGCCAGAGATTGACAAGAACAAGCTTGGTGGTACCATGAGACTGGGACTCAGACCAACTGTGTTCAAAGAGGGTGCTGAGTCTAAGCTACAGCGTCTATATGGTGATGTCAAGGAGGTCCACGAGAGACACAGACATCGTTATGAGATCAACCCAAAGCTTATTTCCAAGATTGAGGAGACTGGCTTGAAGTTTGTCGGTAGAGATGAGACCGGTGAGAGAATGGAGATTTACGAATTGGAGGGACACAAGTACTTCGTTGGAGCACAGTACCACCCAGAATACCTCTCGAAGGTTTTGGAACCAAGTGTTCCATTCTTCGGTCTAGTGTGTGCTGGTGCCGGTGTGTTGGATGAAGTGCTGGAGAAGGGTGTTGAGAAGGTTGGTGGTGAGTTTTAATGAAGGGTGTACTCGCTGATTAGAGAGAAGCTGCTCTAGATATCCTGCTTTTTGCTGTTTGAAGACACCTGATTTGTATACTATTACTATCCATTGTTGATACTTGTGTTTTTTATAGATTTGCATTAATTAATGACTCGCATTCGATGAAATTTGTAGACCAGAGGGCCCTACGCTCAAAGTTTTAAAGAGCATTTTGATGGAAAATGTGGGAATTGACCAGACCCTGTGAATTGTGGGAAGTCAGAATTGTGGTGAACCACAAAAGGATTTGTTTTGATTACTTGAATGTATTTCTTAGTCTCCAGTCTCCAGTCTCCAGTCCTCTAGTCAGTCGTCGACGGACGTCTAGTCTCTAGTCTCATTACATAATCGAATATTACAAAACCGGGTAACTTCATATAATACTAACATTTCCCTTCATAACAACAACATCAACTTCCTCCAAAACCTTCCACAATCTCACCGCTATCCCCACACCAAAATGTCACTCAATGTGCCCTTCCACAAGAAATATATCTCCTTCTTCCTCCACATTCTCCCACAACAGTTGCAATCGCAGGACTCCAACCAATTGATGCTCCAATACTTCACCGTATGTGGTCTCACACTACTAGACCATGACTTCACTGCCACAGATCGTCAGGAACTCATAGACTTCGTGTACTTGCACCTGATACCGAGCGGTGAGGGATTCCGTGGCGCCATGTCGCACAAGATACCCAGTGGGAACAGCGCGTACGATCCCGCAACATTACCAGCGACGTATGCCGCCTTGGCTATTCTCCATACACTCGGCGATGACTTCAGCAGACTGGACAAAAAGAAAGTTCTGAGCTATGTGAGTGCATGTCAGGAAAAATCTGGTGCTTTCTCGTCGTATGTTGGTGTTGGTGGTGTGTTGTTGGGTGATGGTGATCCGAGATTATGTTACATCGCATGTTCGATACGGAAACTGTTGATCTTGCACGGTTTGGACACTGAAGAGGCACAGGATGTTGATTTAGGGAGACTTGATGAGTTTGTGCTTTCACAGGTGCAATATGATGGTGGATTGGGTAATGATGAGTCGCATTCTGGATTGACATTCTGTGGTCTGGCAGCATTGAAACTGGCCGATTCTACATTATTAGAAGATCACAAGAGGTGGGAAAAGACTGTGGAGTGGTTGGTACATCGTCAGATTGACCATACCGAGTACAATGAGTCGTATAAGGAGTATGAGTTTGCTGATGTGTTGGATATTGGAAGTTTCAATGGTCGTGAGAATAAGTTTGGTGATACTTGTTACTCATTCTGGAATATCGGCTCTTTGAAGATCCTCGATTCTGATCAGTTCATTGATAAGGAGAAGGCAGTTGCGTATCTGCTGAACGTGACACAGAGTAAGAGAGGTGGATTTGCGAAAAGTGATATCGACGATCCAGATCCATTACATACTTATGTCGGACTCTGTGCTTTGAGCTTGTTGGGTGTTGAAGGATTGAAAGAGCTGGATGTTGATGTTGTTGTTCCAGTAGTATAGAAATTATAGAGATTCAGATTCAGATTCAGATACACCAATTTGTAACTGAAATGTCCAAATGTCCATAATTCAAGTCCTAATATGTGGACATTTGGACATTTGTATACACCCAAACATCATTTTTTGTGTCACTTCAATCAACTTATGAGAACTTTTCTCCAAATGGGGGAAGGTTGAATTATGCCAGTACTTCCAATACGTAATATTAAACAAAGACTTGAACGATTATCAGATGTTATTGAAGCTTTGATTCCACACGTTCAGATCGGAAAAGACTACTGAATTAATTGTGTCATTAACCTTTTTTACTATAATGGGCTCAATCATAATCATATATCATTACTAAACGTCATAAAAACACATCCAACTTGTAGAAAAACAACTCCTACTTCTTCTTCTTCTTCTCAAAGACGAGCTTGAAGCTCAAAACCTCAAACTCCCTAATCCTGAATGTAATAACACTGTTCCCATCACTGTTAGATTCCACCTTCAATTCCTCACCCAGTTCATCCTCCAACAAATTCACCATGAATCCCTTAACAAACTTCAATCCATCAGGTGGATTAACAACAACCTGCCCTTTACCACGACCTCCCACAGGTTCATAAATTCTAGCAACAACAGAAACAGTGTCCTTACTCTCATTTTCAGTACCCGATCTCTTACTCAGCTTCTTCACAGAGAAGTCATCCTCGAGACGCTTAATCCCACTCAGTATAAAACTAACATTGAATCCAGTAACCCTTAGGAACTCACTAGACTTGAACAAAGCATCATGATCGCGCACCACGGCATCAACAACCTCATAGCCAGCCTCAT
Source organism: Komagataea wickerhamii (assembly GCA_030574915.1). Taxonomy (NCBI): domain Eukaryota; kingdom Fungi; phylum Ascomycota; class Saccharomycetes; order Phaffomycetales; family Wickerhamomycetaceae; genus Komagataea; species Komagataea wickerhamii. Next base: position 49,931 of record JAJMFU010000038.1, read on the forward strand.
CTAGCGAATGGCTCTCCGTCTTTCTCTTCTCCACCACTTTTGGGTACACTGGATGATTGAATTCATGGCCTGTAATCACCGTATCTTCTCCCAATGCCCAACCATGGCCCATGATACCAAACTTAAAGAAGTGGTGACCCTTATCAGCATCTGGATCCGGCTCTCTTGGACCTCTCAACAATGACAAAGTGATGACGTTCCCCAAGACACTGCCACCGTACTTAGAATCATTCAAGACAGAAACACCACGCGACGCATTACTCAAGTCGATGAACTTGTGATGGACAGATTCGAATTTGGCAATGTCCCATGTCGTGTTGTTGTGTGTTGGACGTGTTGTGACACCAAACTGAGTTTCATGTGAGGCAAATTGTGAGTTTACAGTCACTGGGATCTGTACTTTGAGGAATTTACGGGACTCAAACCATTCTGCATCAACAGAGAATGTCAGTGGAGAATCGCCTTCACAAGCAGATGTGCCCATTGCAGAAAGTGAGATCGTTGTCTTGATTGATGAAGATTCAGAGATCTTTTGAGTCAATTGGACAGATGCCGTAAGTGGTCCCTTTTGATGGATCTTTGGTGATGGGTCTGCCTCTAATGGCGTGATGACATCAAGGGAATACAGTTCAGTGTCCCAAGCTTGCCAGTTTAGTGGAGTATCTCTCAACAGGACAAATTGAATACCATCTTTTGATTGATCCAGTAGTTCGAAATCGTTCCAGTGATCAAAGATAGACGTGACGATTCCCTTCTTGATCAAGACATCATACCGAGAGTTGGTCAGGACTATCTCATCGTCACTCTTCTTGATAACCTCGGCTGGATATTTGACCTCATCCAAACCCTTAGTGCGTAGGATATTCGACTGGGACTCAGCCTCAGCAAAAACATACTTGGTTTCTCCATCATCATCAACCTGTTGTGCAACACCTGTACCAAGGTCAACATTGAAAGACTTTGGAACTTCAAAGACACCTTCTCTGTCAAATGGGAGTGTGTTCAAGAAGACAATCTCCTTCTCGTTAGCTGGGACTTTGGCATACTGCTCCTTGTCAACACCATCAAGTTTCTCAATAGCCTCATCGATCAACTCTTTGGACTTCTTAGCAGCCTTTCTCAGCATTGGATGCACTTCCTCATAGTATACCATACCAATACAACTCCCAGGCAAGACGTCATGGAACTGACACAATAAAACATCATGCCAGATCTTTGAAATTTTCTCATGTGGGTATTCGTAGTCAGTGTATAATGAAGCCAGAGTTGCAAAATACTCCAAATCATGAAGCAAAACCTCATTCTCACGCATCAACTTCTTCACCAACGCTTGTGAGGTATAAGTACCTCTATGAAACTCAAAGTACAACTCACCAACCCACGAAGGTAGTTTCTTACCATTATCAGACTTGTCCAACAGTTGCTGGAAGAAAGCATCAACAGTGTTCTTTTCGGTCTGTGAATGCACAGTAGGCATCAGACCCACCGTGTTGCTGAGTGCACGAATACGTCTCAATTTCTCCATCATCTCAGGTAATGGACCACCACCACCGTCACCTTTTCCATAGGCTAGTAATCCAGTCTGGTCAGAGGTCAAGTTCTTGTGGTTTGTGATGGATCTCTTGACATCACCAAAGTTTGCATCTGCAGTGTACGTGTCTGCAGGTGGCATGTGGACCAGCACTTGACTTCCATCAAGTCCAATCCAATTGAACGAGGTGTTTGGGAATCTGTTGATGTTGTTCCATGATAACTTCTGGGTCATGAAGTTTGTGAATCCTGCAAGACGACAAATCTGTGGAATCTGAGAAGAGTATCCGAACGAATCTGGCAACCAAAATGTATTGGCTCTCTGTCCAAACTCACTTTCAAAGAATCTCTGACCAACGAGGAATTGACGAACTAAAGATTCACCAGATGGGATATTCGTGTCATGTTCCACCCATGAGCCACCAATGGGAACAAATCTTCCCTTCTTGACAGCCTTCTTCAATCTTTCATAAAGATCAGGATGGTCTTCTTTCAGCCATTGGTACTGCTGACCTTGTGAGGCAGCAAACTGGTACTCAGGGTACTTATCTAGCAGATTTAACTGAGTTGTCCACGAACGCACAACTTTACGACGTGTCTCTGCAAAAGGCCACAACCAAGCAGTATCAATATGGCAGTTACCAATAGCATAGACATCAATCTTACCCAGTGGGTTCTTCAAGTAGACTTTATCGCTGTGTGCCTCATCACCAAGATACTCCTTCGCAATTTCAAGACACTTGTCAATTGAGGACTCGTCAAGGTAGTCAAACGCATCGACAATATCAGTGGCAACCTGTCTGGCCTTATATTTCTGCCATGTATCACCTGGGAACTCTCTTGCTGCATCAGTGATAATCCAAAAGTCAATGTGCAGCGCTCTAGCTTTCAAATTTGGCACAATGAGGTCAGCAGTATGCAGTTGGAAGTATCTGTTAGGATCAGGAGGTGCAATATCCGATCCAGCACCAACTCCAAACATCCCATTACATGCCATTTCGATGTAGACAGTGTGTTGTTTGCTGGAATCTCTGTATTTATCAGGCAAAATATAATCGTTTCTGTCACCACCAGTGAAAGCCTGCAATGGCGCACCATCAGCGGTATAAATCATCGCCTCGGAGGAAGAATCCCATTGGAACCAAACTTCCTCTTCCTTTGCCCAATCTTCAGGGACATTGAACTTGACTTCAAACCAAAAGGTCTTCCATGAAGGACCAAACCAATCGCCTTTATGAGCATCTCTCTCAAACTTCACTTTCCCAATAATATCTTTGAATAATGGTCTATCATGCGAATCCTCAATCTCATAAACTTTCAAAGAAACAAACTCGTCATGGACTCTGTGTTTCGTGTAGAACTTGGGCAAGTTGATATCCGCATACTGTCCACCCGCATCAATAAAATGACGTAATCTCTGCTCATAAATCGAGTCAATTTGCTTGTGTTTCGGGTTATGATTGTACTGTAAGTACCCCTCACCATAGCCAGCACTTTCCACGCCCATTTTACCCACAAATTCTGATACTTTTTGTGGTTTATTTGTTTATTGTTTACCTTTTTAAGGGGCGCAACTTTTGAATTTGTGACACAAATTAAAGGAAAAATGACATAATGACGTAATATATTATGTAATCAGCGCGCCCCCATGCTTAAATAGCGTGAAACCCTTCAAAATCCCCACAAATGGTTTCGTGGTCTAGTTGGTCATGGCATCTGCTTAACACGCAGAACGTCCCCAGTTCGATCCTGGGCGAAATCATTTATTTTTTTCATTTTTTAACACTTCCGCGGCTAATTTCAAAACTGGGGAACTGGACCAAATAAACAAAAAACAACAATAGAGAGAACTGTTTATAAGCAGAAGAATATAATTATACTCAAGAAATGTCTAAAGAAGTGGCAGAATTGGCACAGAGTGTTGTTCCTGAGAGACAGAAGCGCATTCAGAGCGATGAGCAGTTCTTACCGTTCGCAGATGCGCCTAATATTGGTGAGTTTAGTTGAATCATAAATGGTGTCATTGACCATACTAACTTTCATTATAATAGTCAGAGCACACCAAAAGGACTCTTATTTCGAGTCAATTCTACATGGGAAGATCCAGGAGACAGTACAGTTGTTTGCAGGGCAGCGGTTCATCCACACGCACCCTGAGGAGTTAGCTGTCCTTGCGAAGGCGTTGTATTTGGCATTGACGACGGTTATTGGCTCGAGAACATTGGGAGAAGAGTACACTGATCTGGTGTATGTTAACAAGAACGGCACGAGGCTTCCTGGATTGAAGTCAAAGATTGGGTTTCTAGTGGCGTATGCTCTTTTGCCGTACGTTGTGTCGAAGTGGGTAAAGAAATGGTTTGCTGGAAGTGAGGAAGAAGAGGAGGAAGGGGGAAATGGTGCTGCCAATCAGGATGGCTGGAGAGCATTATTGAAAGGACTATCGTATGGGAAAGTGTTGGACTCGTTGATGAATCTTCATTTGGCATTGTTCTATATTAGAGGTTCCTATTATAACTTATCAAAAAGAGTATTCGGATTGAGATACGCATTTGGCCACCGTGTGGAGAAGAATGAGACCGTTTCAAATGGAGGCTACGAGGTCCTTGGTGGGCTTATCTTCCTGCAATTTGTGTTCAAAGTGATACGAAAGTCAAATGAACTGCTAGCAAAGAGACGAGAATCAAAGGAGAAATTACTGAAGGAAAAGACTGCAGTGAAGGAGAAGGCCACATTCAAGATTGAAGGAATCCCACACCATGACGACCAGGGGTATTATGGTGAGGACATTGACCTATCAAATCCAAAAGTGCTGAGTTACATTCCTGAAAGTTCAAGAAAGTGCATGTTGTGTCTGTCATATATGAAGAACCCGGCTGTGGCTCCCTGTGGCCATTTGTTCTGCTGGAATTGCATCTCTGACTGGAGCAGAGAGCATCCTGAGTGTCCACTGTGTCGTCAGTCTTTGACAGAGCAGAGTCTGTTGCCGTTACGATAGAGAGAGAAAAACGCAGTAAAAAAAGAAGATACAGGAACACAGACCATCAACACTCACAACACCCTCAAATCAACCCAAATAGCTGTCCTCTATCAGCCTCGTGTGTATATATAAAGATATATCCACTCGATTTTGAGGTACCTCTGTCAAGAAAATAAGCTTTTCGGCCAACGAACTGTCAAAGGCTTAACGGCTCAACGGCTGTCATGCAGAAAGTTTATGTATCCGGATAACCAAAAAAGCCCGGCTGATTTTGAGATTTAAAGCCGACTTGGGAAAAGATATAAGAGCCAGACACTTCCCCAATCCTTCCAATTCACAGACCTCTCCCTCCAAGTGTTTCCATCCAGCTCATTTCCGCCATGTTGCGCACATACAGGGCCTTCCACACGACATCACGTCTCTCCCAATCCCAACTCCACTCCGGTCTCAGATTCAGAGACTTCATCCAGCGTCTTAAGAACGAGGACGACCTAATTGAGATCAACACCCCTGTCGACCCACACCTCGAAGTCGGTGCCATCACGCGTAAAGTCTACGAGACGAGATCTCCAGCTGCCCTATTCAACAACCCTACGAACCGCAAGGATCCGAACCTCTTTAGACTTTTAGGCGCACCAGGTGGGCTCAGACGCGACCCAAAAGAGGATCACGGCCGTATTGCGGCACACTTGAACCTTCCACGCGACACACACGTCCGTGACATCATCAAATTCCTCACAGACGCGCGCGATAAGCCACCCGTCGCACCTACGATTGTGACCAATGCCGAGGCACCAGTCAAGCAGAACATCAAATCTGGATCCGAGATTGACTTTGACGCGATGCCCGTCCCGTATCTACACCATTCAGATGGTGGGAAGTACCTCCAAACATACGGGATGTGGATCATCCAGACTCCCGATGGTAAATGGACGAATTGGTCTATCGCAAGGGGAATGACGTGTGGTTCGAACAAGATCACCGGGCTTGTGATGAATCCGCAACATATTAGAAGAATCGCAGACCAGTGGATCGCCATTGGGAAAGGTGATGAGATCCCTGTGTCTTTATGCTTTGGTGTTCCTCCTGCTGCGATTATGATCTCCTCTATGCCTATCCCTGGTGGTGTCAACGAGGCAGACTTCATCTCTGCTGCAATGGGCGAGTCATTGCCGTTGGTTAAGGGTGAGACTAACGATCTGTTAGCACCTGCTGATTCTGAGATTATCCTTGAAGGACATTTGAATTGGTCTGAGATTAATAAAGAAGGTCCATTTGGTGAAATGCACGGTTATGTCTTTGCAGGTGAAGGCCGTGATGCTCCAACTTATACATTTGATTCTATTTCCTATAGAGACAACGCCATAGTTCCTGTTTCTAACCCTGGTATTGCCGTTGATGAGACACATACTTTGATTGGGATGCTCGCTGCTGCTGAATGTAAGCAAATTGCCATTGACCAAGGCCTGCCTATCCTCGATGTCTTCCTTCCTTACGAGTCACAAGTCCTATGGGGAGTCTTCAGAGTGGACATTAAGAAACTCCAGGAGTTGAACTTGACACCAGAGCAGTTCGCTAAGAAGATTGGTGATATTTACTTCAACAAGAAGGTTGGAATGATCATCCATGAGATTGTCCTTGTTGGTGATGATATTGACATTTATGACTTCAAACAGGTCTTCTGGGCCTATTCAACCAGAGCAACGCCAGTCGTCGATCAATACTACTACCCAGACGCCAAACCATTCCCATTGACTCCATACATTTCACAATCTGAGAGAATTAAGACTATGAAGGGTGGAAAATGTGTCACTGATTGTATCTTCCCTCAACAGTATCAACATGACATCGACTTCACAACTTGTGCCTTTGACCACTACGATGAGGCAATCAAGGACAAAGTCAATGAAAACTGGGAGAAATGGGGCTTCAAATAGTCCGTCTCGCTCTATATACGTTAATTCATGTCATATTTTTCGATGCTCATCAACATTTCATACACTCTATCATAAGTCATACATATCACACACTATTTACAAGCTGATGCAAATCAAATCCGAACAATCTATCTCTTCTTCGTCTGCCCAACAACACTCTTCACTATCTCCTCGTATATTCCCCATGCAATACCGGCACTCATCGCCTTCCTACTCAATCTCAACCCTAATCCATCAAACAAACTTCTCCATCCTTCACCTTTCACCAACTTCACCACCGTCCCACCAATACTCGTAAACTCCTCCGGCTTCAACTGCATCCTCGTCTTTATCGTATCAAAAGGCGCAGTGATCGTCGTCGCCAACGAAGCAGAAATCAGGGCAGCACTCGAATTAACCATCGCAGAAGTCGATACATTCAACATCTTCACCTTCCCATCCTCATCACGACTCTCATTCACATCCGCACGACCAGACAATCCACCAAGCGCACTCTTCCACCACTCATACAGCCCAACATACAACCCAGCATACGGCGCATCCCTGGCAATAGTCGCTCCACTTCCCCTTACGAACCCCTTCATGCCCTCCTTCGCATAGATATCCCTCACAGCATCACCAATCGTCCTGTAATTGTACAACGTCGACTCAAACCGCACTTTAATCACAGTGACAGGCATCGTCATGTATCCAACAACAGCACGGGCCACAAACCCCGTCATCAGATTCAATTGTGTTGATAATTTAGGCAAGGCACTTGACGTTACACCAACCGATCCAACCTTCCCGAGTTCTTTCTTCGCCAAAACGGTCCTGAATCCATTCAAAGCACTCAGATAAAGCGCACTGCCAACACTCGTCCGAATCGCAGAGGGCAATGTCCCTCTCCATAGCATTTTCAGTGATTCCATCTCTTTGATTGCTGATGTGATGGTCTGCTTATGGTTCTGCTGGAGACGAGTCTTGAGCAGGTCAAAGGGCTGGAGAATCACACTGGAGGTTAGTCCACCGAGGAACCCACCAATCAGGTGTGAATAAGGCTTCGAGTCCATTTAACAGACTCTCCAAATGGCATATAAATGGCTTTTCACTGGGGAATTGGCTAGAAATTGAGAGTCCCGGGCTTCATTATTATGTCTCGCGCTTGATGCTTGATGATATATTGTTTACGTAAGAAATTAGGTAAGTGATGTCACGTGCTAATCACGTGCGAATTATACGGTGTATTTCCGAGCCGAACTTGTGTCCCCAACCAAAGGCGCTAGTGGTTTAGCGGTAAAATTCAAAGTTGCCATCTTTGAGCCCCCGGTTCGACTCCGGGCTAGCGCATTTTCTTTTTTGTTTTTGTACTCATCCAGACTGTTTAACTACTTACTACTTATCAAGTTCAAGTTCCAGGGGAATTCTTCAATCATAGTCATACTGATAGTCATAATCAGATTTGAGTGACTGACTCATCACCCTGTTATCAATTCAGCTAATTACTCAGACTCTTTACTCTTCACACTATAATTAGTCACAATGCCACCACCACCACCACTACTTCTCCTAGTCAACCTTCCAAGGATCCTCAATGACGATGTATTCCTCTTTGAATCCGCACTGCGAACACTGCCCTTCCAACAACAGACGCGTATCATTCGCAAGAAGTTCCCACACGACCAACAAATCGGCCTCATGAGTGCACTTCTGCAAGAATACACACTCCGACAAGTCATAGGCATGGGAAAGACCCCAAGTATTGAAATTGGGGCGTATGGGAAGCCAAGGGTCATTGGATGGGATGGTGCGTTCAGTATGAGTAACGAGAGGGAGATTTGTGGGATGTTTGTGTGTTGTGCTGGTGGTTCTAAGGAAGTCGGGCTGGACTTGTCACGATCTAGGAATGAATCTATCGAGGAGTTCAAGAGTGTCTTGACAAAGGAAGAGTATGAGTATGTTAAGGAGAATGAGTGTAGTGAAGGGGATCTGGGGGAGCCTATTCAGTGGATATGGGCGATGAAGGAGGCGTATGGGAAGTATACTGGTGAAGGAATAAACTATGCACTGGATACAGTCGGGTTCAGGTTCCCATTGGAGAGAGTGAAGAAGAGAGTGAAGAGCGTGGAGGATAAGGAGGAAGTTCTATGGCTTGATGGGCTCGGTGAGAGAGTGGAGACTGAATGGTTTGAGACTGTTGTTAGTGTTGAAGGTGAAGAGAAGCGAGATTTGAAGGTTTATGCCACTGAAGTGGAGTCTGTTGTTAGTTGTGTTATGGGAGAGAGGATAGAACTGCCTGTTGTGTACAAAGTCGATGGTGAGGAGCTCATACGAAGAGTGAGAGGTTGATAACTCATGTCTTTACCTGTATAGTTCATCAGATCAGAGTTGCTCCTACCATATATTCAGACATTTCCCAACGTATAAGGATAATTCTCTTATATCTCAACAGAGTTCGCTATTATATGTCGGCCATGTTCATCAGGAAGATTTTCCTGACTTTGGAGAAACAATCGATTATTATCAGCAGGTATCGCTTGACCGTTTGCATCTGCCAGTTCGTATATCAACATGAGCTATTGTTATTACTACCAGTCTTTATTATAATTAGTACTAATCAGTGTTATCATCAGGAAATATCATCACAATTTATTTGTGCCTGAGTATTGAAGCTTTAGTTCAATGTCTTTAATGGCACTGACTCTGTTTACTACTACTACACAACTGTTTATAGATTAATGGGATACCATATCGTTGATTCACTCGATGCTGATTGGCCCCATATTGTCTATAAGTCGAAATAAACAAGTAATTGAACTCTTTAAGCAGTAACTTACATATTACAGATATAATACCCAGTGTTGTTCTTCTCAGTACTCTAGGTCTACGACATACCAGTACAAATAACTGTTTATATTCATTTGATATCTCTTAACTGAATGGACTCTGTACAATCTCATGAAAGAGCTCCAGAAGTACCAATATCCAGTCAAGAATACCCAGTTGAATGACCTCAAGGAGCACCCGTAGTACTGATTGGTAACTACACAGGCGACAACTAAAGGTCTTTCTATCAACAACCGACCACTATACTTCGTAACTGCCGAAGCTCTGCTAGAATTTCTAAGCATACAAGCTGGGTTGGCAATGGAAAGTCTCACATACTCGCGGCTCGATTAGGACTTACTAGTTCACCCCATGGATGTAAGGACTGCATTTCTAAACGGAAGTCTTGAGGAAGAGTAGTACATGTACGTTAAAATACCTGAAGGAGCTGACGTGAGAACAATTCTTCAGTCTGATAGTTCATAGTTGACGCCGCATCACTAATGTATTAGTAATACAAGAGACATCAGAACTTATACATCAAGGTCTCACAAGTCAATCTACACAAGTCTGTTATAAGTTTATGAGTGAAGGTCAGGGTAATCCACCTACATCGACTAGACAGACGACGACGACGTTATATAATAGCTGTACCAGTACTGACCCGCGCGTACTGTTAAAGCCGTCGGTGCTCCGTCGGATATAAATCTTCCCGAAATATAGCTGGAAATTTCAACTTTTAAAAAATGGAAAATGAGACGTCCAATTTTAATTTAACCATCGAATTAATTATCGATCAACCATTCATTCTCGATGACTGCACTAGTCGAGTGATTATTCGTTGTATCAAGGTATAGTGTTGTTTACACAGATTAACAGCATTGAATCCTTTCGGCACTGAACTCGTTTGACCTGAATGCTAATTAAGTACGTATATTTATAACAACAGCTATTAAGTGGTTATTGCTACATACGGCAGCAGCCAATACCACGTAATTCAATGTGGATCCCCTGGATGGGCAAGACTCCTGAGAACACACATACTAACCCATGCATTTTAGCTGATAGTAAGTCAATGTCTTTCATGCTGAGGTATATCTATTGATTATCTCTCTCGCTGTTTGATATTGTTTACTACTACTAATTACCAGCTCTTGATAGATCGATGGGATACCATATTGGTGTGTGTGTTGATTCACTCGATGCTGATTGGTCCCATATTGTCTATAGTTGCAAATAAACTAGTAATTGAGTACCTTTAATCAGTAACTTACACATCACAGATATAATACCCAGTGTTGTTCCTCTCAGGACTTACTCTCTTAGTCTCCAGTAGCTATTTACAAGAACACTGAACTACTGTGCCACTCTGTCCGATTTAATGTACTCAGAAATAAACGATAGCCTGGGGGCAACACACCCCACACATGAAGGGTAATTGGGCAATATCAGCCCTACAAGGATGTGAAGTCTCGGCTACAATGTACCGAGACTTGATTGAATTCGAAGGAAATATCAATCTATTGTGAATAGGAAGAATGGCTCGTCGGATAAAAGTTACCCGAAAGAGGCAGAGACACTGATTACTAATAGATTACTAATACAAATTACTAATAAACTAATAAACTAATAAACTAATAAACTACCAATTTGTATTGTCCATCAATATCGGGGCAATCTCTGCTTTGCTTGTTGTTGTTTTAACGTGCAGAAACTTCGACTTTTGATCGATTAATACCACAAAATAGTATGTTCCCTCCAGTTGACTTTAGTGTTCTTCGATCATACCTGATCTAACCAACGGATTCAGTGCTACGCATTCCTGCCTTTTGTGATCATGAGAGCCGCAGAATGAGCAACAAATGGTGCATGCACTTTTTTTATTGATAGTGTTTGCTGTACTTCTAATGTCAGATGTACGACTAATTTGTCTTTCATGCCAGAGATGATTTCAAATAATGGTACACTGACAACTGTTGAAAGACAGTCTGCTGAACCTCTTTGATCGCTCTCGCTGTTTGACATTGGTTTACTACCAAACAACTCTTTATAGATTAATGGGGTATCATATCGTTGATTCACTCGATTCCGATTGACCCCATCTTGTCTATAAGTCGAAATAAACAGGTAATTGAACTCTTTAATCAGTAACTTACACATCACAGATATAATACCCAGTGTTGTTCTAACTATCATAACATCATATCTCCACTATACAAAACCAAACTCAGACCCTCTCCGCAGTCCAGATCGCAGCCCTACACGTCACTTTAATCACCTCCGTCAACAACCAATACGGCACAGCCTTCTCCGCATCATGCTCAATCGCCGTATCCAAATGCTCCAATTCATCATCTCTGAATTCACCAACCTGTTTCTTCAACATCTCAATCTCTTCACTCTCAGGGAATTTCTGTGCCAAAACCCTCAATTGATCATTATAATGTCCGCCAATGACAGTCTCAACTGCAACAGTACACGCCATGGCCGCCTCTTTTGATACTAATGCCGTTGTGACGCCTATTGTCACGGCTCCGATTTTCCATAGTGGAGTCAGGAGCGATGGACGCACACGGTGTTTGGTCTGTAGGGCATTGAACGTATTGTGGTGGTGGATCTCCTGGTCCCACATGTGTTGCAGGAGGTCTTTGAGGTGTGGTTGTGTGCGTGAGAGGACGAAGTGTTGACCGGCGTAGATGTAGTTGGCACCGAGCTCACCGGCTTGATCGACACGGATGAGACGGTCCAAGAAGGCCTTTTGTGGTTTGGTGAGTGGTGGTTTTGGTGCCAGTTGTTTCAATGAGGTGAGTGTCGAGTATTTCGGTGGCATCTCTTTGGTATAATTGGCGGTGATGGATAGTCTTTTTCGATGGTTTCTGCTCAATTAAATTGATTTTCCGTCTGTTTTTATTTCGTTTTGTTGATGTTTCGATCAGCTCATTTTTGGCATATAAAGAAAAAGAGGTGGATTTTAATTTTAACCCATTTCACAGCCTCTTGACGGTGGATTGAAGAACAAGGATCACTCATAGTCAGAATAGTAAGTAAGTATTTGTTAGTAAATCAACTCAATTTTCACTACATTACGATTCAATGGTATATTCTCACGGTATTAACTCAGTAGACAAACTTCTGCTCCTTTGGTATCTCAACAGTGTCTCTTTGGGAGTATCCATTACTACTCTCTCCAATAACACTGAACTTCTGCTCGGTAGGGATATCAACACTGTCCCTTTGTGTGTATGCTGGCTTCACTTGGAACTTCTGTTCACTTGGAATATCAACACTGTCTCTTTGCACATATGCTGGTCTGGTCTGGAACTTCTGAGCAACTGGAATCTCAACGGTATCTCTCTGGAAATAAGCCGGCTTGTTCTGGAACTTCTGCTCCTGTGGGATCTCAACACTCTCCCTCTGAACATAGTGTGCCTTCTCAGCAAACTTCTGCTCCTGTGGGATCTCAACAGTGTCTCTCTGTGTGTAGGCCACTGGCTTAACACTCTCAACAGCACTCACACCAACAACAGTCGAGTCAATCGCACTGTTCGTTGAATTGCTGCTCAATTGCTGCTGCCACAATGGAATTGATGCAGTGTTATTGTTCCCTCCAGTTGTCGTCGTGCTAACATTCAAACCAGGCGAGGCAGCACTACTAGACGAATAACCAGAAGAGTACCCATCAGACATAGTTCCATTAGCGACAGAACTGACACCAGCAGCCTGTTGCCATGATGGGATTCCCTTATTCAAATTAGCCTTCTTCAGGATCTCACTAGCAGAAGGAATGGATGAGGCAGATGGAACAGGAGACTTCTCTCTCTCTTTCAATTCACTGGCAATAGCACCTTTGCTCTTGATCAGCTGTTGTAGGGACTTCAGCTCATTCTGAATGCTGTGCACTTCCGATGCAATTGCGCCCTGCTGCTTCTCAATCGCCTTATCAAACGAGTTCTTCAAGTTCTCCACCTCGCTCTTCAAGTACTTCACGTCCTCCTGAACTTTCCCGTTCTTGTTCTTCGTCTCCTGGATAACCTCTTCCAGCTTCTCAACGACATCACTGACCTCCTTCTTCTTCGCCAGCTCGCCCTCTTTCATTTCCTTCTGTGTCTCATCAATCGACTTCAGCGTCGCCTCGATCCGCACAAACTCCTCCTCAATCGCAGCCTTGTCCTTCTCCAGCTTCGTCTTGCTCTCTGGCAGAATGTTAGGAATCACATACCGTTTGGCAATCTGGTACACCGCATACCCAACTCCAACAGTCGTCGTCGCCATCACAAAGTAGTCCTTCCAGTCACGCTCCGGAACCGGTGGCGCAACAGGAGCAGGGTAGTACACCGGCGTGCTCAGTCTCTCAGCAGCAGCACTACCGCCAACGTTACCGCTGCGGTCACCAGTACCATTACCGCTGCTACCACTGCTCTCACCCCTTCTCAGCGCCTCGTCAATATCAGCCTTACTCAGGCCCTTCGACTCCAAAAACTCCACTTTCTTCTCCAGCGGCGCATTGTTCACTTGCGGGTCCCGCAGAAACGCCACCGCGTTCTCAATCAGCTCCTCTTTCGACATGTTCGCCGTTGCCGCCGTCGTTACGTTGTCGCTGATAAGAGTCAGAAAAAACCCAACTTATCAACCGAGTTTTTCAACCGAGTCACAAAAATGTGGCTGGAGAAATCACCCGAGATAGGCAATTCACTTAATAAGGAAATATCAACATTCTTAGAAAACCCTTCTACGCTATCATCCATCAATAATACAGCTGTCAACTTTCTATCGTCTCTAACTAGTCATCACTCGTAAGATCAATAATATCAACCTCATCCTCCTTCTCCTCCTGCACAGCAGCAGTAGTTGTAGTAGTAGTTGTAGTAGTTGTAGCAGCAGCCTTCTTGCTCGGTTCACCACCAACCACAACTCCATCATGTGGTCTCTTTCGACTCTCACTGCTCTCCGAACTATTACCAGCACTGTTAAGTACCGGCGGTGTTGTCTTCGCAATCGAGTTCAGCACATTACTGGAGATCCCTAACAATCCAACTGCTGGCGACTTCTTCTCTGGTTCTTTGTTCTTCTCTGGTTCAGTCTCCTTTTCTTTCTCCTTCACTGGTTCTTTCTCCTTTTCATTATTACTCACAGGGGCTTTAGCAACATCCTTCTGTGGTATCAGCAAGCTATTCTTCGACCAGCTAGGCACACTCAAAGCCGGGACACTTCCTTTCTCCTTGACACCATCAGCAGGTTTCTCCTTCTCATTTCCTCTGACATTCTCTTCCTCCGTCAATGGACCAAACAACGATTCCAAATCATCTCTCTCGACAGTTCTCCCATTCTTCTCACTCAATGCCCTCTGAAGCTCCTTGATACGATTCAGAGCCTCCTCATTACCCTTAAGAGATCCCAAAGTATGTGAACGACCAAGGCCATGTGACTCCTGTAACGCATGCAATCTCTGTTTCAAATTCGACTGTGAGTTCGTCATCGTAGGATTCGACACTGATCTCGCAACAGTCGGCTTTTCCTGTGCTGGAGCGATATGCGAAGGTGTCTTCTTAGGCGATGGGCGGTCAAATAGTGAAGATGGTGGTGGTTGTGACACACCATGATGTGGAGGTGGAGGTGGAGGAGCTCCATGCTTCTTCTGCTCACCTGATGTACCTTGTGCTTGCTGGTTGGTAGGCTGCTGTTGTTGCGACTGTGGACGTTGTTGTACTGGTTGTTGTCTTTGAGGTTGTGCACTGAAAGTCCCCATGTTCGGCACATAGTATCCTGGTGGCGGTGGTGCACCCCACGATGGAACAGAGTAGGCCTGGTTAGGCGAGACATTTGCCAATTGTTGAGGTGCTGGATAGATCGGTGCTAGTACCGGTGGGCGTCCAGTCATCTGATTCTGTGCAGTAGAGCCATTAGCACGCGGACTCTGAACGTTGTTGGACACCGGTGAGCCATTGTTAGGACGTGGTGTCGTTACAGAAGATACGGGACTTCTGACTGACTCAGTTGAGTTTGGGACACTTGATCCAGGTGTTGGATTTGTTGGGGATCCATTGTGACTATTTCCACTATTACCAGTCATTTGTGGGTTGATGTGTTGAGGGTGCTGAACTGGTGAGAGGCTTGGTCTAGCCTGCTGTTGTGTATTGAAAGAATATGTTGTTCCTTGTTGTTGCGGAGGAACTTGCTGATATGACTGATGTTCCTGGTAATAGGGCTGATAGTATTTCTGATGCACATGAGGTTGCTGAGCGTAAGCTGAATGGTTCTGGTGGTGTTGATGTTGATGATGGGCATGGTTCTGGTGTTGATGTTGTTGGGGTTGAGCCTGATGCTGTTGATGATGCTGGTGGTGCTGGTGCTGGTGCTGGTGTGCAGTTTGATTCTGGATCTGGGGACTAACAGCCTGTTGATAAACCTGTTGCTGTTGATAAGACTCCGGGTTATTCTGTACATTCGCACGGTTCACAGACTCCTCTGTCACCACTCCAGCCTGTGGAGAAACATGAGCCAAAGGACTCTGACGCACTGATGGGAGAACAGTTTGTTCCATCTGTGGTGTTTGTGACCCTGAAGGAATCTGAGGCGAGTTCTCTTGTCTTATTTGGGCTTGTACCTGAGGCTGAACCGGTTGAGTTGGCTGTGTTGGTTGCGTAGGTTGCGTCAACTGTTCCTCCTCTTCATCATCACTGTCCAATGATATCACAATTGGTGGGTTCGGGGTCTTTGCCGGTGTATGACTCTTTGGCTTCACACTGGCACTACCCTCTCTCTTGATACCTGGTACATCATCATCTGAATCATCCTGATCATCATCTTCCTCATGAATAGGCTTCCACGAGCCGTCTAGTTCAATTTCAGCAGAATCCACACTTGACGGTGTCTTATTGATGATCTCCAAGACATAATCACTGATGCACAATTCCTTTACTTTCAACGGCTTGTTACAGATGGGACACTGCCAAGTTGCAGCCTGTTCCTGTAAATGCAAGTATGATAAGGCGTCAAAGCAGGCAAGATGGTTACAGTAGATTCCCTTGACAGGATACTTCATCCTCGTGAAAGATAATGGGCATTTCAAACTCAAAACTGTTGACATTTCCTGTAGGTCATCCTCATCCTGTTCCTCTCTATTGAACTCTTGGAGGGTTGTCTCTTTAGTGACGTGTGGATTCCCCAGAACTTTTAATAGTAACTTATCTGATCGTATCTCCTCAACAAGGTAGCAAAACAATAAGAAATCCGTCTTGGTGAAAGCATAGACAATCTTCAGCTCATTGTACTTCCCATTTGACCTCACATACGGTGTCAAATTTGCAGGCTTTGCGGATCCTGGCTTGTTCTTCAGACCCTTGACGTTATCCTTCAAGAGGTTCCCGTTCAGATGGATCTCCAAGGGATGTGGGAATTCAATGTGGGCATCACTGATCGATTTGTCCTTGTCATAAGCACCACAAAGGAGGTACATCTTATAGTTCTTGTCTGATTGCAACAACCTGCTGTCTGTTTCATTAAGTTGGAAGGTGATATTGCAAGTTCCTCTGCCACTAGGTGCCTTTACACAGTATCCTGCGTTCGGCGTTACGAGCTTCTTGAGAACGAAGAATGGATTGTCATGGAAGAACAGCCACGGCTTCTTTGACTGAGGCTTTGCTGTTCCCTGTGCCGCCCCAGCAGCAGCAGCAGATGATGCGGCGAGTGTCGAGTTGCCTCTTGATAGACTCTGATTATTAGCTGCAATGTTCGAATAGACGGTATCGTAAGACGACACTGAACTGTTCCCGAAAGCAGCTTCTTCCAAGATGTGCGCTATTGCTCGAAGCCGCACGAGGTCCCCTGCGTCCTTACCCACTTGGAGATACCGTCTGATACGGTCCTGGACATCTGCCTTCCTGCCACTTTGCGCTATCGAAAGCGACTTAGCGACGGCCTTGAGCCCGGGGAGCTTCAAGGACAACATCCTCACAACAATCGACTGTGACATAGTTAGTATTCCGTTATCACAAGAGGCCGCAATTCGACTGCGATTTGCTCCTAACTTACCTGATACTCATCTTCGCTGATGGTGCTCTGCCGTTGCATCTTCTGCTAAAATCTGTTGCAGAAACACGGTGAAAAAAAAAAGGCGCTGTGTAATTCCTGTGAAAGCGCCCACGATAATTGTCACGCCAGACGCTCTTCTCCACCGAATAGTGCGAAATAAAGCGCAGTGGCGACTTCTTTGTGAGTTCTTTGTGTTTACTATTGACGTTTTGAAATGTCAAAACTTTTTGTTAACTATGGTGTGTCCCTTACCGATAAACCGTTACATATTACTAAGATATTACTAATTAGTATAGTGAAGAGTGAAGACTAAATTATGGTGAATATCGCATTATGGACAGGTATATTGATGCTGGTGTGTTTATATAGTATATATATATGTGGTTATTAGTGGTAGTGTTGTGTTGTAGTTTTGTGTTGGTGGAAATAGACCAACTATTAGTGAATGGATGATCAGACCCTTGGTGAAGGCTGAGAGAGTGAAGTGGTTGATGGCAGCAGCACAGTTGAGACACTGCAGAATGAGACTATGAAGGTAGCCAGAAAAGACTTCTGAACAAAGAATAAGCGAACGATATGCAATTAACAACAACAGGACAAAAAAAGCGAATGCAATAACCTCTGGAGCAATAGTAAAACTGGTTATAACCCAGCTCACTCACTGGTTATGAATAAACTGATAATCAAACACAGCATGTGGCTCATTTTGAGCTCTTTTCCAGGTTGTAATTTCTCTCTTCTCAGAGTTCAACCTGAACAACCTCACACGTCGCTGATGTTTCCCAGGTGCTCCTTCTCCAACAGATGCTCCAAAGCACAACCAAACAGGCTGCAATCCATCACTCTGTCCGTCATTATGGATACAACACTCATTCGTATGCTCATACCCGACAGACATAGCCTGTACGTCCATCTCGCTAAGTATGCGCCTCGTATCTGGGTCTGTCTTCGCCTTGAGCTTGCCCTTCTCGTTATACTGGCCAACTATCGCAAAGGCCGTCTTGGGTCTGTATTCTTGGATCGGATAGTGCTGGAACTCGAGTGATAGGACGGGCTTAGGGAGGAATGAATCGTATGCTGGTTTAAGGTATTTCTCTGCCTGTTTGTCCACTGTGTCTGAATCCATGATGTAGATGGCATCAACAACAAGACCATCGTCCTGTTTACTGTGAATTGGAATCACGTAGTTCGTCACTTCACCGACTTCCTCCTTTCCTATTTGGGTCATGACACAGTATGGTAGAGTAGTGAGGAAATTGATGATGGCAAAACGTGAGGCGTGCTGGTTTGTGTCGTGTTCACCTAATGCAACAGCATATGGAATCTCACGGGATATCATGGGCGATAAAGCCTTCAACAATGCAGTCTCATAGTCGAAAGTATGATCACCGTCGAGGATATCACCAGTGACAACGACAAGATCGGGCGATTCCTCATCGAGTACCTGATGGATGAAGTTCAAGGTCTTTGGCGATGCATTGCACAATGTATCATCTTCAACGACTTGATCTCTACACTTCCCCAAGTTCTCGGTGAAGTGCATGTCTGACAACTGTAGGATCTTGAACTCACCCTGTGCGTTCTCCTTGAAGTGATGTAGTTGCTGGCTTTCCTGGAGGTAATGCATTTTGTCACGGCAGGCACTTAACCTGACGGCATGTCGTGTACTGAGTCTCAACGAACCAGACGCGAGTCTCCAATCGCTGCGTGGCTCAATAACATCCTCACCGAACAGAACCATCAGATCCTGAACAGCTTCTTCAGACGTTGCTTTATCATACTTGACCCAAATCACATTGTGTTTGAGATCCCAACTATAAAGCCCATTGTTCCTCGTGGCATCAGCACGCGACTTGGGCTTCCCAGCAGCAGCTTCTGAGTCCTTGACAACATAATAAGGCGGCTGCGTTGACCCGGGTTCACCAAAGGCGATATCGACAATTGCTCTCCCTGGCGCATTGAATCGTTTACGCTCAGTGGACTTGTGGACGTATAGATGTTCACGATACAGTGCAGGGGGCCAGGCAGACGCAACCCATGACTCTCCATGGAGGTCGAGGTGCTTTTCCACGCGGAACCACGTCTGTTCCTCGTAGCTCTGTGTCCCTGAGTCCGTCTCGACCAAGTTACGCTCGATGAGCTGGTTGCAGGAGCCATGCCAGACGTAGCAGCGGATGATCTTGATATCGTCAATGGGACCACCGCGGTACGGTTCAGCCTGCACGAGGGAGTTGCGGAGGATGTTGCGCGTGTGGAGGTTGAAGAAGGCCCAGCAGACGTAGACGAGGGCCGCGAGGGGCAGCACGACCCTCCTGAGCAGGCGCAGACACTTCTTGAAGCGCAAGCCCATATAAAAATAGGGATTTAATATATGAGAGTGTAGATCTCTTTCTTTAGGCAAGGCAGGGCAGGATAGGGCAGGGGGGGGGCGGCGCGCGCTAAGTGGTGGGACGGTGGCAGTGAAAATGGATGGCGCCAGGTGGGACGGTGGCGGTGATGGTGGTGGTGAAGATGGCGAAGATGATGGGTGGGCAAGTGGACAGTTTCACAAGGACGCTCAGCCTAAACATTCGCCTGTGATTTGCTGGTAAAGAGAAATTTTGATGTACTGTTGGGTTCCGCCTGGCGCTAGGAAGCTGGAAGGGCCGTTGCGCTAAATTTAGACGGGACTCGCTGCTTTAGGCCCGTCCTCCTGGGACTCTGGCACTGGAGGCTGCCTAAATCCCGGGCCTGGAACTCCAGGCAGAGATCCAGGCGGAGATCTACTGATCCAGGCGGAGATACAGAGGTCTAGGCTGGGTCTAGGCGGGAGTTCCGCCAATGTTGTTATGGTTACTTAGAGTTTACTGACACCGCTAATGACGCATACACATGCATAACTGTGCATTAGTGCCCATTAATGAAAAAATAATATTCTACAGTTTTCCCAGATCTGAGATCTAATAAAGAAGCGAAGATCAGCAAGGATTCAAATGGGGCACATTATTCAAAGCGTATGTCTATATATAGAGGGAGATACATAGATAGATAATCGCTGCGTGCTTGATTACAATACAGAGATCACCATTGCCTTAACCTTCTCCCCGGCTTTCAATTTCCCACCGGGGATTGTGTCTCTAGATGGAAGAATTAATAGACCATTGGACCCCTTCATGCTTGCTATTCTGCTGCTTCTCTGAAATCCGGTGCTTTCAGCCACCAATTTGTCTTGTTCCTGCCATATGTAGACACGTTGGTACTCTGGTCTCGGATCTAGTCTTGTGTCCCGTTTCAACACCACTTCGATCTCGGACAATGTTGGTAGAGTTCCAGCCTCGTCGTCGCCCAATGTCGGGTTTGTAAATCCACTGAATTTGCGTAATGCAGGAAGAACGAATAAGTGGGTTGTGACACTGGCAGATGCAGGGTTTCCCGGGAGGGCAAAGATCGTTTTTGATACTCCAGGTGAGACCTCGACTGTTGCAAAAGTAGTTGGTTTGCCAGGTTTCATTGCAACACGACCAAAATGGATAGTCCCATTGAGTCTCTGTTCAATCGTAGGCTTCAAAAGGTCTAAGTCTCCCATAGATACACCACCAGTAGTAATAACAAAGTCGATATCAGAATCAAACAGGGCTTCTTTCAATTTGGCTTCAGTAGTATCAGACGTATCCTTTGCAATTCCCAAATCAACAGCTTCATAACCCCAATTCCTCAAGAAACTCAACAATAGAGGTCTATTAGAGTCAAAGATCTCACCTTCTTTCAACTCACCACCCGGTGTCACAGCCAAACCTCCTTGATCTAGATCAACCAACTCATCACCTGTAGATAACACACCAATTTTCGGTTTCTTGTACACTTTCACCTCCATAACACCAATACTCGCCAACAATCCAACCTCACCACCAACCTGTGACACCACCGTACCTCTTTCCAACGCCAACTCACCCTTTGAAATATCACTCCCCTTTTCCCTCACATTATCACCCTCTTCAACTCCAAAAGCCAGGATCTTCACCTCGTTTTCCTCCCTTCCGTCCTCTTTCACAGAAACAAGCTCCGTCTCTTCAACAGGAACAACGGCATCAGCACCATCTGGGACAACAGCACCCGTCGTGACCCTCACAATAGTCCCTTTATCCATCCCTTTCCCCATTTTATTAGCTGATGCATGCGAGACCTGTGCGACTTTATACACGCCCGGTCCATCACTATGCACAACAGCGTATCCATCGACAATACTAGCCCTGAAGTTCGGAACACTCATAGCGGCGACAACATCCTCTGCAATGACATGTCCTGTGATTGAAGGATCGTTGATCTTTATTGTGATTGGATCTGAACGCTTTATGTGTTTGTTTATGAGGTCTAGTGCCTCCGTGACTGGAATCATAGGGTATGGTGACTCTCTTGCCCTCTCAGTCAGTGGTCTGGAGAGGTCATTGGATAAAGTATGACGTTTAAGTCCATGACTGTGTCCATGGTTATGGCTATGACCGTGGCTATGTCCATGATGATGGTGGTGGTGATGGTTATGATGCTGATGATGGTGATGGTGTCCATGTTCTTCACTATGCAACACCCTCGAGCCATCCACGCTCAACTGTGCCAAAGCATGATCCAACACACTAATAACACTCTCCAAATTCTCCACTGCGCCCTTTGGTGAACCTGGCAATGTCATAACAAGCGTCTCGTTCCTAACACCAGCAACGGGTCTCGCCAATATCCCAAACGGAGTGATCTTTAATGAATAGTCCAGCATGGCATTGACTATCCCTGGTGCTTCCTTGTGTAATAGTGGCTTTACTGCCTCTGGAGTTATATCTCTTTTAGAGAACCCCGTCCCGCCTGATGTTAAGATAAGGCTAATACCACTATCTTCCTTAGCCCATTCGATCAATCTTAATTGGATTTCATTGATATCATCAGTGACAATTGCAGTCTTTATGACTTCGTATTTGAGGGCGTGTGGGACTGATAGGAGTAATTGTTGGAGCTTTGATGTAGTTTTGTCCTGTGTGGGGTCTTTTGAAGCTGTGTCTGACACAATCAATATGGCGACTTTGAATCTGGACATTTTGGGAGAGAGATAGTCAGTCAATTGGATAGAGATTAATAGCTAATTAACAGATAATTGAGTAACAGTTTGGCTCAATTCCTCAATCAATTGAAGAATTAGAAGAGAAATGGGACAAATATTGAGACTTCTATGAGACACGAGACATTATAGATATCGGACATATACACATCAAAACACCCAAACACCACTAATAATCGACGCATAAATTGAAGAGTAGAAAGTTTCTCCTTCTCAAAAGATAATCAGAATCAGGATTGTTTCATCAATGAAAATGTGGAATTTTATCCATGATGATTTCTTTTTACCCTGGGGAAAAAAACTAGGTGTGGAGATACTATAGCCTGTTGAACCGACTAAAGTTCATTATCAATAATCATATACATGCAGTATGGTTTTTATTCACCAGATGTGCTGTAATCAGGTTGAGCATAATTCTCAGAGTTCTAACACCACGTTCATGTATGGAACAACGCAAGGAGGCCATACTTAAGACGTTGTTGATAACTATCGCGTGTGCTTTGAAATCTTTGTCCCTGAAAACAGCTCTCATGTACACTGGCTGAATGGCTCAATGTGCATATATACAATATCATCATTCTAGTCAAGTCCTACTTATATCAGGAGGGAGAAACACTCTACTGGTTGGTGGACTTGTCTGGATGAATACCATAATTGATTCATGACTTTATTGTTGTAGAGGTCTTTATATAAACGGGATATACACCGGTGTTCTCTCCTTATACTTGACATAATCGTCACCAAAGAACTTAATCAGATGTCTCTCCTCGTATCTAATCCTCTGTGAGAAGAACAACCACAACACATACGCAAACCCAGCCAACCCCACAGGATTCAACAGTAATAGCTGTGTTCCTATAGCCCACCAGAAGAACCCAAAGTATGAAGGATGTCTAAACACGGCATAGATCCCCGTTGTGACCAATTCATGATCATCCTCCTTCTTAGACTTGACGAGATGTGAGAAGGACTGACCTGCTGTTTTCATCGCTGTGTATCTGATGTATTGTCCAATGACAATAAGGACCAATCCTATGATTTGAACAGTGATGAATGATCTCTTCCATAGTGGGAAGAAGTAATACTCAACGATGACTTCCAGGAGGGCACAGGAGTGCGCGATGGTGTATGCTGGTCCGTTATTGATGATGAATGACTCCTTGTGGACCTTCTTGGAGTTGTATTTCGCCGTGACGTAGTATTCCAGGAAATGGAATAATGTGAGGGACATTATGTAGATGGATGGTTGTTTGAAGTTGGTGAAGAATAGGGTTGTGGATCCAATACCGAATAGTATGCCGAGTATGGCTGATGTTGTGGCTATTTCGTGGAGTGGGTTGAGTGTTATGTCAGGGAGGAGCGATGGGTCTATTGATGAGGATGTTTGTGGCTGGTGGAAGGATTCAGAGTCACTGGAGTCATTGGAGTCGGAGTCATTGGCTGAAGGAGGCACCTGTTCAACACCAGTGGAGTGAGACATGGTGAGTATTGATGATGTGTAGACTAATGAATCTGTTTAATCTGTTTAATGAGGATTCCACTGTCTTATAAAGAAGTTTCAAGTTTGTTTTATGTTGATATTCCCGATTAGTCGAGGACAATAGAAAGTGGGAAAGTTACCCGGAAACGACATCATCAAACTCCAATTTGAGTGTAAAGTGTGGGTAATCTGGATATATTCACCGGGTAAAGGGTTCATACTATTCTATTTATGGAGAGACTATTGAAGAGTGATTAGATCAGTAATTACAGTCAACTAAACTACTATTGGCTACTATATTCATACAGCCCACTAACACACTGCCCCAGTATAAACCGCACCCGACGCAATAAAGCCCCTCATCCAATTGGTAAACTCAGCCAAAGTGACTGCACTTCATTTAGCCGTGCCCTGCCACCATCTCGTACGAAGTCCCACTTGACACATTCGAAGTCTTTACTGATTTCCCTGTTGTTCGTACGAGACATTGATCATCAGACATTGAAAAGACACCTCTTTTTCATATTAACGACACCAGAAAACAAGCTTTGTAGTGGTCATACGGTTGAATAGAACTGTTGTTATTGTAGATCTTCTCGTAGTATAAGCTTAATTCTGTTGATGGTGAGATCTGGTAATTATGTCCTCTTCTCTGATTGGTCAGAATCTATATACCCTCCATTATATAATTTAATTTAATACTGTCAGCCGTTTGGCCGTTAAGCTTAAACAAAGACTTTATTATTGGGTCGTCTGATCGTTGGCAGTGTAGAGTGTAGAGTATCAGTGGAGTGGTCTGTTGTTCAGCCACTACTACTATCTCACCATCCAGTAGTACCACCCCCACCAATCAGAGACCCTCCCCTAACCACTCCGCCTAATACACTCCCACGGCGTGCCCCTACCCACCCAAACCAAGTACAGCCGTTTAATTAACAGGTGCATTCTTGCATAAACTCACAAATCTTTTCCATCTCAGATCTTCTTCTCCAGTGATCACTATATAAACACTGCTTTCTCCCACCATTATTCCCTTCAACCATCACCATCACCATCACTACTATCACCAACCACCACCATCTGTCCCTCCGCCATGGCCACAACCACAAAGGCAGACAACACCAGCTCAGATCTCGAGCTCAAGGAACCCCAGACTGTCAACCCGCTCACCACCACCAACAGTACCACCAACACCTCCTCCGATGAAGATGAAGTGACTGAACCCGCCACCAGAAAGCCAAAGCTCACCAAGAAGCTCATCGTCATCACATACATCGTCATAATCCTCACGTCCCTCGTCGAGTCCTTCGCGCAGGACTCCACCTCCGAGCTCTCCTCCTACGCCACGTCCTCCTTCAACAAACACTCCATGATCGCCACCGCCCTCACCGTCTACAAGATCACCGCCGTCTGCGCATACCCTGTCCTCGGCAAGCTCGCGGACCTGCTAGGCCGTGCGGAGGGGTTCGGGCTCTCCGTCCTCGCATACACGCTCTGCTACGTCTTCTTCGCCGCGTGTAACTCTGTGGGGACCTTCATTGCCGGGTACGTCTTCTTCGCCATTGGCCGTATCGGCTTCAAAGTGTACCTGCTAATCTTCATCGCCGACACGACTTCTCTATTAAACAGAGGCCTATGGTCCCAATTACCTGCTGCCATCACGGGTATTCCCTCGACATACGCCGGTTCACACATCCAGGACGCATTCCTCGATGGTCCCGGCTGGAGATGGGCGTATGGCACATTCGCCATCGTCCTCGGTGTCTCCGTCGTCCCTTTGACCATCTGTATGTTCTTCGTGGACAGGGTCGCTAAATTGAAGAGAGCTAAGCAGGGTATGTCGCTCCTCAGTGGCATAGAGAAGGATGCGCCTCTGATTCAGAAGATTAAGCATATCGTCTGGTATGAAGTCGATTTCACTGGGTTTGCCCTTCTTGTCACTGGGTTGATTCTCTTCTTCCTGCCATTCTCTATCACTGGTAAAGCCGCTCCTGATAAATGGGACGATGCGAAGACTATTGTGATGCTCGTCATTGGATTCGTCTGTCTTGTTGGGTTCGTCGCATGGTGTGGTTTCATCCAGCCTAGATCTTCCAAAGCCCTCATCCAGAACATCAACTCTTTCATCCCATTGAAACTGTTCACTAATAAGACCATCCTTGTCGCCTTCCTGTTATGTTTCCTCGATTACACTGAGAACTCCCTGTTCAACGTGTACTTCTCCACTACATTGCAAGTTGGTGGGTACATGACGGCCGGTCAAGCTGCGAGAGTCAACAACGCAAAGAAGATCTCTATTGACATTGCCTCTGTTATTGTCGGTGGGCTGATGAGAGTCACTAAGCGTTCCAAGATCTTTGTCGTTACTGGTATCCCCATCCTGGTCATTGGCCACGGTATGCTTGTCTGGTTCATGAACAGAGACGACGTGATGGAGCGTACGATCCTATTGTATGTCATGGAGATCTTCACCGGTGTCGGGAGAGCATTCTACACTGTCGCATTGCAAGTGATGGTGCAAGCCTACGGTGGATCCAACAAGGTCGCCATGTCCACCTCGTTCTTCCTCGTCTTCAACATGTTCGGTGCCCTTGTTGGTACTGCCATTGCCGGTGGTATGTGGAACCAAATCACACTGGACAAACTGAAGAAACACCTGCCTGCCTCAGAGCAGAAGATGGCCGCTAAGATCTTCTCTAATATCAAAGTGGCCTTGTCCTATAAGAAGGGAACACCCGAGAGAACAGCCATTTCTTTAGCGTATAGAGAGACTCAGCAGTTGATGGGATGGGTTGGACTCGGTATGATCGCACCAATGTTGATCCTGATGTGGTTCGTTAAAGATGTTGAATTGAATGAGAAACACGACGTCTATGGAAGTGATGCGGACACTGTTGCGGAGGTCAAAGAGGAGAATTACGATAATAAGGGGATTGAGAAGAAGTGGTACCAAGTTTGGTGAGTACTTAGTTAGTTTGTTACATTTGTGTTTAGATTAATAGTTTAATAAGTCATTCGTTTTACAGATATTCAGTAGAGTTACTGATTTAATTAAAGGTGTAGTTTATAGATTATAGTAGATGAATCTATACAAATTATCATTAATACCCACACCACAAAACCCACAGCCACAAATATTCCACATAAACCACACTATTAGAATCACAAGAAGCATACAAACCCACCCATACAACCCACATACCTCAATCACTCCCCATTCCCGCGGATTTTTTTTTTTTTTTTTTTTTTAACTGTTATTGTATTGATTCCTAAGACTATATAATCCTAAATCTTTAGCTAGTTCTCTTCATTTCAATGTCTGTAACGTCGTTCTTCGAAACTTCTTTCTAAACTGGACACTTTGTCGTGGAGGAAGTGTAGGGACTTCATTTGCGGAAATTGGTGTTTTATGCTGCGGCCCAACACGTATATTTCGCGAAAATGCCTCCTCCTATAACACGCGGTTACAGTGGCCGAGTGGTTAAGGCGATGCCCTGCTATTCTAAGTAGCTGTTAGGCATTGAGTTTTACTTGCGCAGGTTCGAATCCTGTCTGTGACGCCATTTCTTTTTTTTTATTTTACTACATTTAACCGCACACAATTCTTTCCCACGGATCATAGTTTGAACCACAATAGACTCCATACAATCTCACCACTACTACCATAACTCCCACCACTAGTTATATCCATGAGTACCCATGACCCTTATCTATTGTGTTACGTAACAGCTCATCTCCTTCGTGGCCCTACCGGAAATAAATTTATATGCGCAAAAAGTAAAAAGTTCATTAAAATCTCAGAACTTTTAAGTATCAAATCTAAATTCATCCACAGACTCTACACAACATGGGAAAGGCCAGAAAGACTAGAAAGATCTCCGTTGCAAAGCGTGTGATAACAAGCAAAGACATGTATGTTCATATCCCCCTTTTCTCCCCTAATGAATGGTTCACTAACTAACCCATCAACAGTGAAAAGAAGAAATCAATCAAAGAAACACAACAGAAGAAAGATGAAACAGAACTCACGAAACACGTCCCACAAGTCTCCTCCGCGCTTTTCTTCCAATTCAACGAGTCTTTAAAACCACCATACCACGTCCTTGTCGATACGAATTTCATCAACTTCTCCATTCAAAAGAAAGTCGACCTCGTTAGAGGAATGATGGATGTCCTTTACGCCAAATGTATCCCCGTCATAACGGACTGTGTGATTGCCGAATTAGAGAAACTGGGTCCAAAATACAGAATCGCGCTTAAATTGGCTAAGGATCCTCGTGTCCAGAGATTAACATGCACACATAAGGGAACTTATGCGGATGATTGTATCGTTCATAGAGTCATGCAACATAAGTGTTTTATCGTTGCCTCAAATGATGCGGATTTGAAGAGAAGAATTAGAAAGATCCCGGGTGTGCCCTTGATGAGTGTTGGTGGCCATTCTTATGTCGTTGAAAGATTACCTGATGTCTTTTAATACTATTACTACTACTACTACGATTGGGTTATGATGATTTTATTTAATGGGTTCTGGTATCGGTGTTGTTTCTTTTATTGAATAGACAATTCTAAAAAGGTCCAGCCAGCCATTCTATTCCGTAGTATCCTTCTCATCCTCCTTCTTCTTCTTCTTCTCCTCCTCCTCAGTTGCATCACTAGTTCCCTCTTTGGAGTGGATCTCAATCAACTCTGGCTCTTCCTCCTCCTTCTCATCCTCAACATCAGCATAATCATAATCCATTGGTTCATCACTATCAGTTTCTCCACCGCTGCTCGAGCTCAATATCAACTCCAACGACTTTTGAACCTCTTCTTTATCCTTTTCAATAAACTCCAAAACAGAATCTGGGATCTTGGTCTCAACTTCCTCAAGGAACTTCGACTGCTTGACATAAACCAACACAATAGCAAACTGGTAATGCGTCCCCGTAGTGGCATACAACGACCGTTTCAACTCCTCAAATTGTACTCTGGAAACCATGAAGTCATCCATCTCTTGTGGCTTGAACACAACACGCACCCATTCTAAAGAGTAAGAATCATCCACGAGCGACTTGCTCTTTGTCAGATATGCAAACTCAGTAGGACTGATGATAATCCCCGTCAACAGGTACGGCTCCAGCTCAATAGGTGAGTTTTCCAAAAGATATCTGATATTGTAGGGACTCATGTCCTTCTTAATCTGTGTCAATTCAGATTGTCTTTCCATAAGCTCGTCTCTCCGTTTTAACACTTGTGCTTCAATTTCCTGTAAGTCCTGCAAGGCTCCTTTGATATCTTCTCCAGCACCATCTGCCTTCTCCTCAATTTCATGTGTCAAGTATTCCATGGAGTGACTCAATGACACTAGTGTCTGTTTTCCCATGTGTACTCTCAACTTCATCAACTCAGCAGACACCTCTCTTCTCTCACTCTCCGTCTCTTCTCTTTTAAGATTCATCTGCTTTATGAGATTCGTAAACGGAGTGGTGTAAATCTGAGGATAAAACTCTTCATCCACTTGGAGATTCACCGGGTGGAAATGATCTTCCACTGATGGCTCCAATGTGATAGTCAATATATCCGCAAGATTGGAAATCGATTGATCATTATCGAACTCGTCATGCCATAATAATGTATGGAGGACTCTGTAAAGATCTTTGTTCACTTCATCTGCCTCGATGTTAAAGACAGAAAAGTCACGAGTATCTCCAACTTTTGAATCAGTGGCTGTATTGAGGAAATAGCTGCCCGGTGATTTGACCCCAACTTTCTGTAACTGATCAACAAGGGAATCAGTCAACACTTCATATGCGTCTTTCAGACTCTCAACATCTTGGAACTTCTGCTTTGCTTCCTTTGGAAAGGCTCTGATGAAATTCAATACAGAGGTGAATGCCCTCTTCGATTCGCCATCCAAGAAGGAGAATAGCCTTTGCACCTCTAACAAAAAGCTGACATCATGCTTAACATCATCATCATCTTCTTCAGTCTTCACCTCGGCAACACCAGCCGGAACATTGATTGGGTCACCTTTAAACCAACGTGGATGGAACCCTAGGGTCTCGAATTCATGTTTGAAGACATCCTTCCTCAATCCTGGTATCTGATGGAATATCGTCAAGATCGGATTCAGATAGCTCTCCAGGAGCCCATTCCGCACAGGCATCAAAACAGCAGGATCAGTGTCTTCTTTCTGGTATCTGTAAACATTCTCATATACTGGTGTGTACATTGGAACTCCTCCTTCTTCTTCCTGTATGAGATTCTCCCTGTTGTCCTCCAGATCTGAGTCCGAATCATTGATCTCAAAAGGTATATGGAAGCTCCCTATCTGATCTCTGTTCTCAACATCCTCGATATGGTCTGCAGTATGACTGTGGAATGCTGGTCTTGAAGGCACTGGCGGCGGAGGTGGCCTTATTTGTCTCGCCCTAGTCTCCTCCTCCTGTTGATGTTGCTCTTGTTGTATCAGGGTCTTTGCCAGCAACTCATCATCCATTTGTGGGATTTGAGCATACCCTTCTGTCGCCATATTAGCACCAGCATTGGGATCCATCTGAAGATCATCATCCGGTCCTTGGAACAGGTAATTTAGAGCTGTCTCGACATCACCGCCCGTTTGCTGATGAATATTGCAGTTAGTACTAAGTCCCCGATCACAAACATAGCGGGTTAAATCGCACTCACTTCAAGCGCTTTCGTCGCCTCTTCTCGCCCGAAGCCCATTTCCATAAGCTGGTTGACACCTCCTTCGCTGACAGTCATGATTCTCCGCTTTCAGACGACTTCAATTGGTCCTTTGTTGATCGAATTAGCCGCTTAAGTTGGAGTTTGTTTTGTGTTTTTATGCCAGATTGATATCAGTTCCGGGGGTATGTGATATATTCCGAGGTATTTGTCACGTGTAGTCACGTGCAGACGCGTCCCAAAATTCATAAACAAAAGTCAAAAAGAATAAAGTAACGCGTCTCTTTGCCACTAAAAGCGAGCCATTAGAGCCACTAGAAAGCACAGTAGGAGTGTCCAATGAGCGCACAGAAGAGAGCCACGACGCCGATTGGCGTGGAACTCGCGTCGAAGAGACCGAAGATTGACGGTGTCGGCTATGACGATGTTACCGCTGAAGGCGCCAAAGAAGCACTCCACAAAGAAGCCCACTCGGAGCCTGTGTCGATACAGAAAGTCGTTGAAGAGGAGCATATTCACCATTCACAGACGTACAGACCAAAGGGTCCAAAGGCAGATGTTGAGCCGTCCAAATTTGAGCAGGAACTGGTGTCGATGAGCAACGAAGAGGTCAGAGAGTCGGAAGATCAAGTCTGGGACAGACCGACGTTACCAGCTGACTTTGATCCGAAGACACACGATCTTTCCTTCCAGCAATTGGATGCCGAAGAGGCCTTGACTGACGGTTCGTCTGCTATCAGATTCTTTGGTGTCACTGAGGAAGGTTACTCAGTCCACTGTAATGTGACGGGCTTCATGCACTACTTCTACGTTCCTGCACCATCCAACTTCCGCAAGGAGCACGTTAATGAGTTCCTGGTCTACATGAGAAGTATGTTCAGTGGTGTGCACTCGATTGAGCTGGTGCACAAGGAGTCGATCTGGGGATATAATGGTGGTCAGAAAGTCGTGTTTCTAAAGATCACAGGAACTAATGCAAAGGACATCCCAAAGATCAGAACAGGATTTGAGAGAGGCCAAGTGACATGGCAAGGGATGTTCAGTGCTGGTGGAGATGGTACGATGACGTATGACAATATTCAGTATTTGTTAAGAATGATGATTGATTGCAAGATCACAGGAATGAGTTGGATGACGCTTCCGAAGGGCACATACAAACTGATCGATGAGAGAAGTAAAATCTCGACTTGTCAATTGGAAGTCAATGTCCACTATAAAGACCTGATTTCACATGCATCGGAGGGAGAATGGTTGAAGAATGCCCCATTGCGTATCTTATCCTTTGATATTGAATGTGCTGGAAGAAAAGGTATCTTCCCAGAAGCAGAATACGATCAGGTAATTCAGATTGCCAATGTTGTGTCACGTTCAGGAGAGAGCAGGCCGTTCGTACGTAATGTCTTCACAGTGAACACTTGTTCGCCAATCACAGGTTCTGAGATCTTCGAACATGAAGATGAGAGAGACATGCTGAGAGGTTGGAGAGACTTCATCCGCAAAGTGGACCCAGATGTCATGATTGGATACAATACTACCAATTTTGACTTCCCTTATTTATTAGACCGTGCAAAGGCACTACGTGTTGAGGATTTCCCATACTTTGGAAGATTGAAGAACGTGAAACAGGAGGCAAAGGACTCCACTTTCAGTTCGAAGGCTTATGGTACCAGAGAATCCAAGGTGATTAACATTGATGGAAGAATGCAGCTTGATCTTCTACAGTTCATTCAAAGAGAGTACAAGTTGAGATCTTACACTTTGAACTCAGTGTCTGCCCATTTCCTGGGAGAACAGAAAGAAGAAGTGCAGCATTCTATCATTACAGATCTACAAAATGGTAACAGTGAGACGAGAAGAAGATTGGCGGTGTACTGTCTGAAGGATGCCTACCTGCCGCTGCGTCTACTGGAGAAGCTCATGTGTCTTGTGAATTACACTGAAATGGCGAGAGTTACCGGTGTGCCCTTCTCCTTCTTGCTGACTAGAGGTCAACAGATCAAAGTTGTGTCACAACTGTATCGTAAATGTCTTGAAGAGGACATTGTGGTGCCGAATCTCCAACAAAATGGAAGTTCCGATGTCCAGTATGAAGGTGCTACTGTTATTGAACCTGAAAGAGGTTATTACGATGTCCCTATTGCCACCCTGGATTTCAGTTCCCTATATCCAAGTATCATGATGGCGCACAATCTGTGTTACACTACATTGTTGAACAAGAATACCATCACGAGGTTGAATTTACAGAAGGATCAAGACTACACTGTGTCTCCCTCCGGTGAATGTTTCGTCAAATCTGGAAAGAGAAAGGGTCTTTTGCCTGTAATTTTGGAAGAACTACTGGGTGCAAGAAAGAAAGCCAAAGCTGATTTGAAGAAGGAGACAGATCCATTCAAGAAAGGTGTGTTGAATGGTCGTCAATTGGCTTTGAAGATCTCAGCAAATTCTGTGTATGGTTTCACTGGTGCTACAATTGGTAAGCTTCCATGTCTTGCTATCTCATCATCTGTCACAGCATTCGGAAGAGAAATGATTGAACAGACGAAACAGGAAGTTCAGGACAAGTACACTATCAAGAATGGATACGATTATGATGCACAGGTTATCTATGGTGATACCGATTCCGTCATGGTGAAGTTTGGAACTTCTGATTTAGCAAAGTGTATGAAGCTTGGTGAAGAAGCAGCAGATTATGTCTCTACAAAGTTCAAGAACCCTATCAAGCTGGAGTTCGAGAAGGTGTACTTCCCATATCTGCTGATCAACAAGAAGCGTTATGCTGGTCTATACTGGACCAATCCAGATAAATTTGACAAGATGGACACAAAGGGTATTGAGACAGTGAGAAGAGATAACTGTCGACTTGTTTCGAATGTGATCACGAAAGTCCTAGAGCTGATTTTGGAGAAGCGTGATGTCCCTGCTGCTGAACACTTTGTCAAACAGACAATTGCCAATCTACTACAGAACCGTATTGACATGCAACAACTAGTGATCACAAAGGCCCTATCCCGTTCAGATTATGCTAACAAGCAGCCGCATGTTGAGCTCGCTGAACGTATGAGAAAGAGAGATGCTGGTTCAGCACCGACTACAGGAGACCGTGTTGCCTATGTGATCATTAAAACAGCCGGTAACAAGGCATACGAGAAGTCTGAAGATCCACTATTTGTCCTGGAGAACAATCTCCCAATCGACTTCAAATATTACTTGGAGAATCAACTGGCTAACCCACTGACGAGAATATTCGAGCCTATCCTTGGTGAGAAGCGTTCAAAGGAGTTGCTTACTGGAGCACACACACGTACAGTGACAGTTGCACCAAGTTCCGGTGGGTTTGGTGGTTTGATGAAGTTTGTCAAGAAAGTGGAGACATGCAGAAGTTGTAAAAAGCCACTAGGGAAGGACGAGAAGGGTGCACTGTGTCCTGATTGTAAACATCGCGGTGGTGA
Organism: Komagataea wickerhamii; assembly: GCA_030574915.1. Lineage (NCBI taxonomy): Eukaryota > Fungi > Ascomycota > Saccharomycetes > Phaffomycetales > Wickerhamomycetaceae > Komagataea > Komagataea wickerhamii. The sequence goes on from JAJMFU010000038.1 coordinate 83,892, forward strand.
ATTGTACAGTGAAGCATTAGCCGCAATGAGTTCACTGGAGATCCGCTTCTCAAGACTTTGGACCCAGTGCCAGAGATGTCAGGGTTCTCTTCATCAGGACGTGCTCTGTTCGAACAAGGACTGTCCGATCTTCTACATGAGAAAGAAGGGACAAAAGGATGTGGGACATCAAGCCACCGAGCTCAAGAGATGGAATGAGACGTCGTGGTGATAGAAGAGTATCGTAATGTCCATTAATACCGATAATCTATACAATCAAATCTACGGATAGTTCAAACTAACAACAACAACAACAACAACTCTTTATTATAGCCATATCTTTACTTTCGTCATACTAGTCCATCGTACAGATTGAGGGCACTGACAATGCTTGGGTCGATCTTTGATCCCTCTCTGAACTCCTCGAGGGTGATCTCGCCATTGCGGTCTTTGTCCATGAGCTCGAATATCTTCTGGACCCTGAGTTCGGGCGTGGCCTCATCCTCATTCAGCTCCACCATTGAGCCGATCATCTTATAAATAGCACTGACGATGGCGAGCATTTCCTCATACGTGATCTTCCCATCGTCATTCAGGTCATAGAGCTGGAATGCCCACACGAGCTTCTCCTCGAGGGTACCACGGCTGGTGATACTCAATGCACAGATGAATTCCTTGAAGTCAATGGAGCCGGACTTATCCGCATCAAACACGTCAAAGACATAGTTGGAGAAGTCAGTTGGGTCACCAAAGGGGAAGAATTGTTTGTATATCTTGATGAATTCCGGTTTCGTCAGTTGGCCAGAGGGACAGTCTCTCAGGAAGCCCTTGTACCACTGCTGGAGCTCGCGCCTGTCGAAGTACGTGGACTTCTTGAGGGACGTGAGCTCGTCCTTGCTCAGCTTCGACGCCGTCTTACCCATCTCTTCAATCGAGTTATGTGTCTGAGAGAGTGATCAATCGCTTGTTATCAGCCTCAACCCGCTGACGAGATTGATGGAGAGCAGAACGTTGGATCCACTATTAACGGCTGCGACCGATTCCGAGAACCCTTCAACAGAACTGATATATCACCATACTGAAGCGATAAAGAACCGAACTGCGCCGCGATGTGAGAATATTCGCGAAAATTGCCTCATTGGGTTAAAAGTAAACTCCACATTTTTGCTCAAATTGAAAGTAAACAACTTTCCCACTTCACAACGACGGCGGCTAACTCAGAAAGCGGCGAGATAGTCAGACAATGTCGCGCCGGGAAGGAGCAGATCACCGCGACAATGAGAGCGAGGGTGGAGCCTCTATCAGGAAGAGAGCTCGCTGTGGTGGGAAAACTAGAAGGGAACTTGAGTTGGAGGTGATACAAGAAAGAGCTCGTGCCGACTCCCTCCAGGCCCTTGCTGACTCCTGGAGGGCTCTTGGTGACTCCTGGAGGGCACTAGCGGACTCCTGGAGGGCACTAGCAAGGGAGCAAGGGCAGTTGATTATCCCAGCTAATCTCAGACACATGCTACAGAGCTCATTGTTCACTGACCTCTTCGAGTCATTATACACTTCCGCTACACCACCTGCTTCCATTGAGACATCCCAACTCTTCACTGAAGACTATCTAAAGACATCCCATGAGTTCTTCGAGTCCTTCTGTGGGAGACTAGACTCTGTCGATCCTGCCATGACCTTCCACAGCTTCCTTTGTTCTATTTTAGCCAGAGAAGACCATCAATTGGTGACCCGCCTCCACTCATGTGTCCCATTGTTAACCTGGATTTACTTTGGTCGCACACTTCGAATGCCGAAGTTTTCTCTGGTTTCAGGTTCTAATTCCCAGACTTATGATCGTGAATATGACAGAATCTGCCCCGATCTCACTGAGCAAACGCCTGAAGAGAGAAAGGAGCAAGACTGCACACTTATAAGAAGCATCCATGCCGGCTTAAGAGGTTACTACTTGCGACTTCAAGACTTATTGCAAACTGGAAGTTGTCAAGATATGAAGGAAGTGAGCTTGAGTTGCTACCACATCACAAACAGGCTCTATTTTCACAATGGTTTTCTCGAATCTATTTCAAGGCCTATCTCTTCAGAAAAGTCGCTCACCGCCAGAGTCCTAGACCCACTGATGGATTTACATGCCGATGCTCTCAACATGATTGTCACTCATATAGTCAAGGAAGAAAAATCACATCGTCTGATAGGCCTCGAGATTGATCAGCAGCCGAAGAAGAAGAATGCCTTGGGTTTGCCTTTTGAAAGGCCCGACTTCAACCTCGTGTGGCCGGGTTCGATACAAGACGAGTCCACAACTTTTCCCATAGAGGTGAAAACGAGGCTTGGAGATACTGTCTTTGAACAACGCAGCACCAACACCGGAGCTCTTCAACCTAAAGTCAAGAACATGGTGTCAAGTGCCCTTAAGTTGCAATACGAATCAGACTCAGTACTCCTCGACGAGATGAAGAAGCTGAAATCAATTATTGGACAAGTTTTGAGGCGACAGCTCGGGCTCCTCGCACCCTTTGGACTTTTGATTGCCGGTGCAAACCAAAGGTATAAGTCGGGAGTGGCTATATTATTTGAGATTCCTGTTGATGACGCCTGTCAACACCCGTCTCAAAGAGGCGATGAGGAGGCCCAAACCATGAAGATGGGGGACTTTCTCGCACAACAGGAAAATGAGTTCTGTTTTGGAAGCTCTAGTGATGCTTCAACAGAATTCCCAAAATTCCAATTACAAGATGAAGAAGGAAAGAAAGAAACCAAAATACCAGTGAAAGCTCGAGTTATTGACCTATATTCTGAGTCTAATTCGTTGCCAGTCGGCTTGATCATAGCAGGAGTTATGCTCAGGATGGTTCAGGAAGATCCAGAGTCTGGGAAAGAGGTCCAAACCAGACTCTCCTGCTTAATCCCTAACATAAGAAAGGCTGCAAAGAAACAGGAATCAGAAGATACCGAAATTCTTCTTCCCTTGAATGCGAGTACTAACCCTAGAAGCTGTGAGAGGCGGGATAACAACAATGCACTGGAAAGCCTTTGGACCGAACGTGAGTGCAGCATGCCATTTCAAATAGGAGCACTTTCCCCAGAGAAGCAGCATGAGATACGTCAAATCGGGAAGAATGGGGACCAAGGTGCCGTCTTCAAGTGGATTGGGTTTGAGACCGCACAGAGAATGAATGACATGTTTTACTTGACTATCTCTGGAGAGAAAATGTGCAGTATTGTCATGGGAGATGTGGTTGAAGATAGAGGTTACCAACTGCACGCTAAGCCCGATGACATAGAACTCCGCCTTGACAGTACATACCACTCGAATAGTATTGTATCCAGGAAGTTGAAGAGCACAGCCAAAGTGTTTGTCAAGGTCTATGATCTGCGTTACGCGACCGATGAATTCTTCAAACATTCAGAATTCAGGTATGAGGCTGGATTCCCCAAGGACTTGACGCCTATGCAATACCTGGTGTTCGCCTGTTGGAACCCGTACAGGTATGAGCTCAAGTGCTATGAGAAGCTGGAGAAGCACAATGACAGTGTGAGACGGAGTGGGGAACAACACGAAGGGAAAGTTTCAATCAATGTTCCGGAGGTTATATGTTTTGGGATGCTCCATTTGGACTGCATGGCGTTGTGGATACGCTTGAAAGACGTTGTGGGGCCCTATATATGTCTCACCTACATGGGCAGAGCGATCACGGAGGAAGACATCCCATTGTCGGAAGAACAAGTGCAGGATGCAGAACGTCAGTTGCTCTGTATGTTCAAAGAGCTGGAGATTTTCTATGACGATATCGCCCTCAGGAACCTGCGGCTCGTTAGACAAGCTGATGGTACTGAAAGAGTGGGATTTATTCACTTTGGAAGGGAGAATCAGGATATTTCCTCCACGAAGGTTCCGTGGTTTGAAGGGTTTTGTAAAGCCAAAGTCGGTATGCTGCGGCGGTGTCTTACTGTTAGCCCAAGTGCAAATTAGGAATCCACACAAGCCGGTGTTTAAGCTTACAAAGTTGCTGGTTAGATCGATACTCATTAATCAAGTCTTCTTTTATCTGTTTATACTATGTACCATTTGTGAACAAAGGCCCTTTCTCTCTCCTCTCACATTCTGTCGACAGGCGTCAGACCGAGCAGTGTCATACCGTTGAAGAGCACCTGTCTGGCAGCAGAGTATAGAGCAAGTCTAGCGAGTGCCAGTTCCTCAGTCTGTCCTGCGACCCACAAGACATCGTAACAAGATGAGACTTGATGCGTCAGTTTGAAGAGATATGTCACAACAGTGGATGGCTCGTGTGTCTTGAGAGCGTTTCTCAGCACATCTGGGTACTGTGCCAGAATACGGATGAGCAGCTCAGCCTGTGGCTCCACTAGCAAGGAGAAGTCAGCATTCTTGAGCTTCTCGAGGTCAATTCCGGAGTTTCTCTCGACGGATCTTAAACGAGAGTGAGCGTATTGCAAATATGGACCGGTGTCACCTTCAAAGGACAACATACGCTCCCATTTGAACTCGTAGTTGTTGATACGCTTCGATTGCATGTCCTGGATCATGACGGCGGAGATTCCCACAAGGTCAGCAACCTCCTCTGGGTTCTCGATCTGTGCGTACTTGGCCTCATTCTTCTTCATAACTTCGTGCATCTTCTCCTTGGTCTCCTCAAGGATGGTGTCTAGGAAGACAACGTTACCCCTTCTGGTGGACATACCTTGGACCATACCGAAGTTGACGTGGTTCAAAGTAGAAGCCCAGTCGAATCCCATCTGTTTCAAGATCTCAAAGAACTGAGCAGTATGGAGGTCCTGTTGTGCTGCAATGACGTAAATCATCTTGTCAAAATTGTACTGTTCATGACGTTGGATAGCCTCACCGACATCTCTGGTTAGGTAAAGGGTGGTACCGTCAGACTTCTGGACGATACACTTTCCTAGCTTCTTGTTGAACTTCTTTAGGTCAATCAGCACGGCACCTCTGTCCTCGTGTGTTAGACCCCTGGCCTTGAAGCTATCTAGGGCCTTCTTCATGGACTCCTGGGAGACCTGGGACTCACCAGAATACACATCGAACTGGATATTCAGTCTCTTGTAGGTCTTGATGTACTTGGTAATGGACAAATCTCTGAATCTCTTCCAGATCTTCAAAGCCTCTTCGTCACCATCTTCCATTCTTTTGAAGTAGGCACGGGCAAGACCATTAGTGGACTTCTCCTCTGGGAGCTGCTCCTCTAGGGCTTCCTCAGCTGCAACATCCTGGTTAACCTTGACGTAAACATCGAACAAGTGGTTAATTGGGTCGTTCAAAAGAGACTCCTCAGAACCATATCTGTCAAAACCAACAGCCAATAGACCGAATTGCTTTCCCCAGTCTCCCAAGTAGTTGATTCTGGTAACATCCCAACCGAGCTTCTCGTACAAGTTAGACAAGAACCCACCAATGATAGTGGAACGCAAGTGACCGGCGTGGAAAGGCTTTGCAATGTTTGGAGAAGAGAACTCGACAATTATCTTCTTGTTCACACCGATTGGAGAGGTACCGTACTCAGTCTTTCTCTCTAGGACATCGTCAACAACAATGTTGAAGAGGAACTTTGGAGAGAAGAAGAACTGGATAAATGGACCATTGGCCTCAACTTTAGACAAGTACTCGCCCAATGGGAACTTCTCAGACCATTCAACAGCGAGATCCTGTGGCTTAGCACCTTTGATTCTCAATCTTGGGATTGGGATAAGCAAGTCACCACGCTCCAAAGTGTTGGTCCACTCAAGGGCAGGGAAGATCAAGGCTGGCTCAACACCAGAGATCTTTGCGAGTTCCTCAGTGATGTAGTTACGTAGCACATCGACAGTATTGTGGTCTGGGAAAGAACCTTCGTAGACAGCTGGTTCCTTGATGGAGAGCTTCTGGAGCGATGAGGCGATGGCCGATGGTGAAGAGGTTGTTGTAGTGGCCATTTTGCAGTGGAAAATAATCGGATTCAGACGGGGAAACTTTGAGTGTGGGATAATGGGAAGTGAGTGTCTAGATAATACTGAGAGACACCGCTTGAACATCCAACGACTGCCGATAAAGTGACTGAATTGGTCGAGTTTCTTAGAAAGAAGTTTTCAAGTTTTTGTTTTGTTTTGTTGATTTTTTGTGAATTTTTTTAATGAGTCAAAAAATAGAAAAAGTCACGTGCTGCGTGAGTAAAGTCATGTGATTTGAATATTAGGGCTACGGAAATACAATCAATCACGTGTTGATGGAATAATATCATGTGATTATTTATTATAGGGCTCCCGTTCGAAATCTACCGGGAAAATTATTTATTTTATTTTTATTTTGTACTTTGACACAAAAAGTCCATCAATAAACTTCAAAATGACCCACAAATTCGTATATCTTCTACAATAGTTAAGTTATGAGTGCATTATGTGAGCTATTCGAGTGATTCTTCATTAAATTCTGAGTTTAGATCCTTTAATTTTGCTCTTACTTTGACCTTTTAGTATGGTCAGATCGAGGTCATCGATGGGTAATAGACCAGGCTCAAGAACCACAGCCAGTCCACTCCACGACCCAAGGCTTCCGGGCTATGCTCAGCCCACTATTTCCTTTTCCCGACACGCTTCGAGAGGGAGCCCATTTGATTCACCACCAAAGAGCAGATTTAGAGCCGGTGTCAGCAGAAGCAATACATTAAGGTCATCATCAACCACAAAGCCACATACGAGTGATCCTACGGGTAAAGACAGTGCTGATATCAAGACATTTGAGTTGGTGGAGTTGTTCTACTCTGGGAAAGAAGTTCCTGAAACCCCTGAGAAGCTGTTAGACGGTGTATTGAGCAACAGTACTCTACGAAGAAAGAGTCCCAATTACAGACCACCGACTTTGGCTCTGAAGGTATCTGAGAGTGTTACGGTTCCTAATACTGCAGTCTCTGAGAACATTGATGTCTTGACAAAGCAGACTGAGAAACTAATGGTTGAGGTCTCAGAAGGATTGTCTGATTTCGATAATGAAGATCACCAGAAACTAGTCGACTTGTATGAAGAGAAGGCTAAGGGAAGAGACAATATTCCAGCAGAAGAGTACAACCAGCTTCTTTCCTTCCACAAAGATACAGTTAGTTCTTTACAGGAGAAGCTTCATCTGGAGTCTGAGATGCTTAACCGGTTGTTGGAGTTGAACAACGCTGTGGTGAAGAAGAAGAAGCAGATCGAGGAACGGTTCGCAGATGTCTGGCGAGAGAAAGAAGATCTGGTGAAGCAGTTGAAGGTCTTTGCTGGTTCAAGATACTTCACTGGGTATAATGGGGATCAACCCAAGCCAGATCAGCTACTTGAACTAAGTGGTGAGAATGCGGAGATCAGTGAAACTAGCTTTATTGGGGATGACAGCTTTGATGTCTCGATGGCGTCCAGTTTGGCTGTTACGAAGAGAAGAGATCAGTCATTCAAGGACTTGAAGAAGAAGAAGTCGGTGAGCCGTTTTGAAGGATTCGAGCCCAGTAACTTTGGAGATCTTGAGCTCATCTACAATCAAGTGTATACCAACTATTGATTGATGGACTGATTAATTAATGATGGACTGATTGATCTGATCGCTACACTTGCTGTTATTCTCAATTATTATGGTATATTTAACACTATTTATAACTCTATGATGTATAGTAGGTAAAAGCAGACGTCATAAATTCGTTTCGTAGAAGCCTCTATGGCTCTAAGGGCCTAAGTCCTTTAGACAGACTCGTCGTTGGATTGGGCGTGCTCCAATTGGGAGGTCTTAACCTTGTTGAAAGCCTCCTCTTGGGTGAAGTGTCTCTTTGGGACGTAGTTCTTGGACTCCCAGGCCTTGACACCCTCTAGGTACATGTCGTCAACCTCCTCCAGAGTCAAACCGTTGGTGTGTGGAATGCAGAAGTAGACAAAGAAGAGGGCAAAGATCAGACAGCCAGTGAAGACGTAACCGTAGTAGAAGTTGATGGCCTTGGTGATGAATGGAGTGAAGAAGGAGATCAAGAAACCCCAGATCCAGTTAGAAGCAGTAGCCAGACCCATGGCCTTGGACTTGATTCTGATTGGGTAGATCTCGGAGATGGCAACGAAACAACATGGACCCCAGGTGGTGGCAAAGAAGAAGATGTAGATACAGGCAAAGAAGATCATGGCGTTACCGGTACCCTTGTCAGATGGCATGTCCTTACCGTTTGGATACAGTTTAGTGACACCAAGGGAGGCAAAGATGACGAAGCAGACAATCATACCAACACAACCAATCAATAGAGATCTTCTGGCTCCGAGCTTGTTGACAGTGAACAGGGAGATGATGGTGGAGGCAAAGTTGACAATACCAAGGACAATAGAGGTCTGGAAAGGATCGTCTAGACCGACAGCGTTGAAGATGGTGGTACCGTAGTAGAAGAAGTAGTTGTTACCGGTCAGCTGTTGCAAGGACATGATCAGGACACCGGTCATGACTCTGAAGAACATCTTTGGCTTACCAGTGACAAGCTCCATCCAAGAAGCCTTACCAGCAGCATCCTCCTTCAAGATAGCAGCGTTGATCTCCTCGACCTCAGCAAAGATAGCTGGCTCGTCTGGGGAGACTCTGTTAGAGTAGGCAAGGGACTTTCTGGCGTCATCCAGTCTGTTGTTCTTGATCAAGAATCTTGGGGACTCTGGCATGAAAACCATGGCAGCAATCATCAGCAAAGCCCAGAAGAAACACAAACCAAGGGCAATTCTCCATTGGGCAGTGTTGGAGTAGGACTTGGTACCGTAGTTAGTACAGTAACCCAAGAAGATACCCAAGGTGATCATGAGCTGGTAAGAAGTAACCAAGGCACCTCTAATGTGCTTTGGAGCAGACTCGGAAATGAACAATGGGGAAATGACACCGATACCACCAACAGCCAAACCAGAGATGATTCTACCAATGAAGTATTGGTACCACTTGGAAATAGCAGTGATCTGGATCAAGATTCCGACAATGTAGATAACCATCATGATCATCAAACCGATACGACGACCGTAAATGTCACCAGTCTTGGATAGGAAAACGGCACCAAAGGCACAACCAATGTTGAAAATGGAAACCATCAAACCGGTTCTGACAGTGGACAAGTAGTGCTCACCAGAGGAGTTCAGCTGACCGAAATGCTTAATGAATTGAGGCATCTGGACGAAACCAGAAATGGTACCGGTATCCCAACCAAAGACGAAACCACCAAAGGCAACCATCACACATAGCAAAGAGACCAAGATGTATGCGGAAGCTGGCTTAGCTGGGATATCAACGACGTTCTCGTTCTCAGACTCAACCTTCTCGTTGGAGTCCTGCGTTTCTGGGGTCAACACGCCAGAGGTGAGGTTAGACTCAACCACTGGTGGTTGTTGTTGTTGTTCTAGAACAGACATTTGTAAAAGAGTATTAGGGTGTTTTTGTAATGTAGTGAGAGTAGACGAATCTTGATAACCAACAAAGTGGGATATCCTCACCCTTATATAGTTTTTCCGGCTCTCAAGTCTCAGAGGCGGCTCTCCAGTCTCGGGGTGCTTAAATCCCCATGGGACAGCTGATGTCTTTAGCCGGGGCTCTCACCGATCGGCGAAATTAAATTGCCTTTTCTGGTATGCGCACGTAGTCTTGCCACTTTAATTTTTCCATCCCGCAGGAGCATAATTTGACAATAAGTGAAGGAAAAAAGTGGTTATGATCCTTTAAAAGTAACGGATCATAATAGTAGGGATCTATTTCATCTATTTACCTCTTTTTCTCTCTCAAAATACCTGAATATCAAGACTAATAACTGATAATCCCTTCACATCTCCGGAATAACTTTCCCATATTTCATGCACTTCGACGCAAGATTTCAAAACACTGGAAAAATTTTTCCTCGACCCACTCAAGCATTTCGCCCGTTCGAAGCACAAGTTTTTCCGAGTTCTGGCCCTGGTGCAACTCGCAACTCCACCACCTGAGCCAGCGCTACAATGTGTTTTTTTCTGAACAGGCCATATCAACCGTGCATTCGTTCGATATTGAAGCAGACTGCCCTAACATGGGACGAACAAATAACCGGGTACCCGAACTGTCGGGGGGAGTTACAGCAGTGATCGGTGGCTGGGGTACGGTATGGAGTACTCTGGGGAATTCCCAACCAAGCTGAAACCAGCCAATTATCGTAGTCAATACACACATCTACGCCTAGAGTCGCCTACGCGAGCCGCCAGTACCTTTATGCCTAGCTCCGAACACGGAAAAATTATGCGCTCAGCCCGCATATTCAACTAGGGACAAGTTTTTCCGAGCCGCTTATTGGGTGACGGGCAGTTTTTCCGAACGGCGCTATATCAATATTATTTATTATGGGAAGTTTAAAATGGCCAGGCCGTTTCACAAAGACATTAACCGGCCCCCCACCCCCACATTCCCGCGTGTACACTGTACACCCTCTGACTCCACAACAGTCAACGTACGCCCAGCTCATGAGTCTGGGGGGATGTTTTAATTATTCGGTTTGTACTGTAAAGATCAACCCATTAAAGTGGGTCTATTGTTGCTATTGTATCTCGGGCCTTGATACGCGGTGAGTTTCTCCGAGATCCAGCAGCAGGTCTCTCCGTTACTTTTTTTTTGCCTGATATAGTCGTGCGTCAACAGGAATATGGCTGTTGGATGACTTCATACGAACTGGTTGGATTACACATAGAAAATTCTTGATTAATACGGTGTGAATTATCAAACGCGACGCGCCAGTTATAAGTTAATTGGTCGGTGATATACGATACAGTTACTTATATATGTGTCGTCCCAATCAAACCAATATAGTCATTAATGCTCTATTTCGAAAGGCAAATGCAGAACATTCTTGATAAATGTTAGAAGTACTGTCGATGGGTAAGAAGCCAAGTCCGAGAGCCTCAGAGTAGACCTGATTAATTCCAGATTCGTAAGACCAAATCATATAACAAATCAAGTATCCGGTTCCATTTCGTGTAATTCTGGGCGTCGCAGTCTTTCGAGTGATTAGAATAGAATAGGTATTGAGTAGCCATCAGTAATATCAACTGATGAATTAAATGAGATAAAGATCTATCATCATGAGTACCTTCCTTCTACAGTCTCCCACAAGTACATGATCATCATTAAGAATTAAACTATAACAAACTTCTTCAATCATTGTAGTCCTTCATTAACCCCATAAGCATACCCATTCACAACCTGTCCGTATTGTGCTTGTTGTGGATGTCCACCAAACTGCTGCTGTTGTTGCTGCTGTTGCGGAATTGACACCTGTGACACCTGTGGTTGATACCCATATGACTGTGGGTATGCCACTGGCACCTTACTATACAACTGCTGTTTCTGATACGGCACCTGCTGTTGTTGCTGTGGTGGCTGTTGTGGTTGTGGTTGTCCTTCTTGTGTGTTTGGATGTTGTCTCATGATGCTTTGAGTTCCATTGGTTTCTAAGACGTTGAAATAGAAGTCATCAAGGAACTTTGGACCAGTGTTGGAATCAAGATGATTCACAACAGCGACATCTTTGAGAAATTCGTCTTCTTTCTTGACTTGAGGTGTCACCACTTGTTGGTTAGGTCTGGTCTCAGTGATAATCCCCTGATGTTGAGACACTGGTTGAGGTTGTTGTAGTTGTTGTTGTTGCTGTTGTTGTTGTTGTTCCTGAAAACCATCTGGACCAGGGGTTCCCGTCTGAGAATCTTCATTAGAGCCAGAGTATGAATTCGAATCAAGCTTTGGGTATAGCCAGTCTTTGAACTTGAGGATATTCTGGTAATTCTCCTGATTGTTAACACGACCATTCACGGCTGTAGGACTAGTGTTGACTGTCAAACCGGGACGAGTCAGCCCACTCTGTTGTCCATATGGGATATGTTTCTCTGGATATTGATCTAATGGGCTTGTTGATCCAACAGGACTTGTCTTCTGATTCGTTGTGACCTCCATCATCTTCTGTAACACGACAGCGTATCTTCTCGAGGCATTATCAATCTCTCCATAGGATCTCAACATAGTGATGGCTGATTTCATCGATTCAACAATCATGGACTGAATGTCCTTGTAGACTTCCTTCTCTTCATCATTACTCAAGATGTCGTCATCCACGTTTCTCGAGCGCACTAACAACACCAATCCAATGATCAAACCAGCATGGAACGTACAGGATGTCAAACTCAGAGGCTTGAAAGGATGAATGTTCTGGTGATAGACGTACTCCACAATCTTGATTATCAACAATGAAGACTTGACACAGGATTGATAGAAGTTTCTCAAATGGATGTAATTTTTCGAACTCTGATCATATGTGACAAACCCTAGTTTATGCAACACGATGAAATGGAAGAATGGTCTTGATAGAAGGATGATGCTATGCAAGTGACAGATATGTGGTAGGAAATATCTATGATCGACAGGTCTTGCGTAATTCTCTGGTGTGAGTGGTTTGATTGGGTTTTCCAAAGATTGAGATTTCAACTCCACTGCCAATTTCAAAGCCAGTTTCAAACTGATAGATGGATTATAATAGACATTTGATAAAACTTTTCCACTCAACTTGCACACTTCAAGTAATCTATGCTGGAAATCCTTAATATTCTCAAAAGAAACAACATCATCCCAATCCTCTTCAGATATCGTCATCGGACGGCCCAAGTATGTTGAAGATAGTCTATCCATGATGAACAAACTTCTGAAGATCTTTCTTCTATGCAAGACATGGGAAGGGTCCTTGAATGATTCATTGACGTACTTTCTGTTCAATCCTAATGCTTGGGCGTGCCGTATAGCAGATCCAAGCTTGATCCATGCGGTGTTTCTTCTTCCAATGAACTGAAGATAGAAGAATGATAAAAGGTATGCTTCAACGAGCCAGATGTTCCCCTCATCACTTGCATCAACGAGGATCATTGCGGCTGATTTGTAGAAGACGTCAGGATCGATGAATTGTTCTTTTGGGAAGGGGAAGATATTCCGTGAGAGTTCGACACGGGCATAGATCGAAGAAATACCAAACACCAGGTTCAATATGCATAGATCCCTTGGTGAAACATTGCTTGGGTTCGAGTAGACTCTGTCCAGATGGTATTTGAGCTCTTCATCGTCAATGATGTAGACAATGTTATTGGAGTTGTTGAGGTATGTTTTCAAGAGGTAATCAGAATATTGCTTCTCTGGTAATTTGTTAGGTGCTGTCTCAAGTAGAGAAGTAGATGTCGTTACACCTGTTGCTGGTGATTCTCTCTTTGTATCGAAATTCTCATCCTCAACAATCGTAGATCTTTTTGGGTCGTGTGAGAAATCATTGGATCCAAGGACTCTTTGGAACAGTTTCCTGCTTTGAAGGAGGTATGATGTTGGTGAACATTCACCCAAATAGCAGAGGTTCCCCATATTATCGAACAAGATTCTTGAGTTTTGACCATCGGCGACCGATGAGATGGCTTCATTGTAACACTCGTCATTATCGTCATGCGGGTGGATGTTGACAGAGAAAGACAGAAGTGGTTGCAGTGATGTCTGGATAGGATGTTGCTCTTGTTGTTGTTGCTCTTGCTCATGCTGCTGCTCTTGCTCCTGTTGTTCCTTGTGCTGGTTGTTCTCTGGCTGCAGAGAAGGGTGGTGATTTGCGGTTGGAATCTGTGTATGGTCCGGGTTCTGGACATATGTGGGAGGACCCTGGTGGTGTTGATGGAGGAGGTGAGCATCGTAATTCATTTGCTGGAAAGGTGGAGGAGTAGGTGTATGTGGATGATATTGGACCTTCTGCTGTGGGATGTTGTACGCCATCTGGACTTGAGGGTTTGTCTGGAAAGGATAAGTCATTTCTGAGAATGGCTGCCTCGATGAGGTGTTATAGGCCATCTCGAAAGGCTGTGATTGGGATTGTTGTTGTTGTTGTTGTTGTTGCTGTGGTGGTTGTGATTGTTGTGGCTGTGAGTTAATCAGGGGCGCAGTGGTTGCTGATGACCTTGTAGAAGGTGCGCTGTCCTCGTGGTGAGAGTGGGAGTGGGAATGGCCCTCTGACTTTGTTGTTGTTGTTGGTGTTGATGAAGCGTCGGTATTGGGCGTAGAGCCGCCGTCCTCTTCTTTGGCGCCCTGTTCGGCCTCTTTTCTGCGTCTCTCTTCGAGCTGCTTCTTCGACGGTTTGAGGACACGTCTGTCGATGGACGTGTACTCGCACTTGAAGTTCTTGAGGATGCACAGCTCGCACGGATTGAGTCCATTGCACTTCTGTTTTCTTCTTTTGCAGCTATCACAGGCCCTCGCGACCTTTTTCCGACGCTCTGGCGGGATGATTCTCTGTTTCTTCTTCTTGTTCTTGTGCTGGCTGTGCCTCTCCAGCGGGTCGTCCGCTTTCCGCCCGACTGTCTCCATTTCCTGCAACAGCGCTCCACTTTCCACTTTCTTTCCAGTTGGGCAGATTTCCGTCTTGTTTTGGTTTTTTATGTAACTCACTTAAATTTTAACTGTGAAAAAAAGTTCCGGTTTTTTGTTATAAAATTGGAGGTTTCTCCGCGAATAATTGCGATATCCGCTCCCGGGGAAGTGCGGGCTTTGTGTGGTGAAGTGAGTGGTGAAGTAGACTACTATTCCGGTTGATCTGTCTCTATCTCTACTACTAATCTCAATAGATAATTAACCCTTCAACCGACCATAATCACTCCCTTTTTCAGCTAAGAAATCAGTCAAAAAAAACTCCGACCCGGCCTTTAATTGACCGCTCTTTATCAAATTGGCGGACTTTCCCGATTTCGGAAATTCCCCGGATCGGAAATTGATCTTTAATACTTATACACTATCACTATCAACTAATGTATTTAATGAATAATGAATAATCTACAAGTCACAGAGTACTCACTCGTTAATGCTATTCACACCCCTCTGTATATATCTAAATGCTGTATTATAATCTTCTTTCTAACCCCTCCCTCCCATCTGGAACAAGATCTGCTTCTTTCCCTTCTTTCCCTTCTTCACTGCACCACTCCCACCCAGTCCATCACCAAGTGCATCACCCAATCCAGACAGATCCAATGAGGAACTATTAGCAGACACAGAAGCTGAGCTCCATGGCGAGTCCCATTGGCCATTGCCTTGTGGGATCGGGTTCACTCTTGGAATGACACGCTTTGGTTGTGTTTGTAAGGCAGGAAACAATGAATTGTCAACTTTTGGTGTCTGTGTCGTCTTCACTTTGACAGGTTTCTTGTCGAGATAATTAGGTAACACTGCTGGTGCTGATGGTGTGGATTTCTTGATGACTGTCTTGGTTGCAGTTGGGATGATTCTTTGCCCATTAGCAGTCCATGTCGGCGTCACTGGCGCTGGCAACTTCTTCTTTTGAGTAGTGACAGTTGGTAATGGTGGGAAGTTGTTCAAGAGGGCTTGCTTTTGTTGCTTTTTGGTTTTGGTCGTACCGTTGACCCATGATGCTCCAAGGCTCAACGATGATGATGAAGATGCTGCTGATGATAATGCAGGGAACATTTCGTCATTTGTACGATTCAGGATCTGCTTCTGCTTCGTGACGAGGGCAGACAACTCTGTATATCTGTCATTACTCTTGTTCATAGTCTCAGCGAGATCGAACAATAGAAGGTTAACATCCTCGGCTGTGTTCGACCTGAACAGCTGAGAATAAGACCGTTTCAACTCCTCAGCTGTGATAGATCCATTCGAATAAGCACTGTTAAGTTCCTTGAATTGTAAAAACTTATCATTATCATAATTCAAATAATGCCTTGCCCTCTCTTCAAGTCTCATGCGCTTAGTCTGTGCACTGTCTCCATTATCATCCTTCTTCTTACTATTCAGTGTCTTCTTCTTCGGAGCCTGGAACGTTGAAAGTTGTGATTGGTAACGACCATTAGCACCACACAATTCGGAATGATCAGACAGCATATGCGCACGGAGCTCTATGTCATCTGCAAACACGACAAACTTCTTCTCCAAACAGCTAGGGGCGGGACACATGTAATGTTCTGATCGGAAATGCTCTTCCAATGCAGAATAATCCTTGAAGTATTGTGGGTTTGCTGGATCAATCTGTTTACAGACATGACATTCAAAGTGATTAGTCTTCAAATGATGGTTGAGTTCATCCTGTGAGTAGAAACGTAGGCCTTTACAGAATGGACACACTGGATGGCCCGTGAAGTTCTCATCTGTTTCATCACCTCGAATCAAATGAGTCTGGCGCTGCTTCTGAGTGTACATCTTCAACTCATATGGGAATGAATTCCTATGAGAAGCACAGAGCTGACAGATGAAACGCTCGTGCTCGTACTGTAGATGGTCCTTGAGGTCTTTCAAGCTCGTCGCTACGAATCCACAGAGTGAACATTTGAACTCCAAAAGAGCCAATGTGTCATCATGAGCAAATTGTGAAGTGAATGCAATCCCATACTTCTTACTCCGCACGATTATATCCTTCTTGAGCTCCTCATAGCTTCGTTCTCGCTGGTCTGTGATGATGAACTCTTCGTTCTCCGTCCGGCAGACTAGACAGGCCTTCTTCTCGTAAAGCGCACGCTGTCTGAAGGCACAGACATGACAGACGGTGTGTCCACAGGGATACTTAGCAGCGTGGACTATCTTCTCCGCACAAACGACACAGTGCTTGTTCTCATTAAAGAGATCATCATCGGAGTCACTTGCGTCGTCGTCCACTGCTGATGTTGATGCTAATGCCTTCTTTTTCTCATTGGACCCGCTCTCTGCGAAGACTGGCTTCCACTTGCCGTTGGCCTTCCCATTGGTCTTCTTTGCTGAGGATTTGGCGGTTCTCGTGGACATTTTTCAGCCGGTTTTAATGAGTGGTGAACTGGTGAATTGGCAGTTCGATGAGTATAAAAGTCTCAACTTTTTTGAATTTTTCGGCTTTTTTTTTTCTTTTTTAATTCGAATCATCACCAATTAATTAACAAACGGACAATTAAAAGACCAGTTAAAGGACAGACTCCACTGCTCAATTTGAAGGCGAAGATGAACGTTTCAGCGACTATAAATGTGCTCAGGCTTCTATACACGCCGACTTTGTGTGTTCCGCATCTTTCCGTGGCGACATTCGACAAACTGGCACTCCCACTGGCACTCCCATCATCACCATCATCACCACAGGCAGACATCAGGGCCATAGTGCTCGACAAGGACAACTGCTTCGCCAAAGCGCACGACGACAGAGTGTGGCCGGCGTACGAGAAGAAGTGGGCTGAGCTGCGAGAGGCCTTTCCCGGTGAGAAGATGCTGATTGTGAGCAATTCAGCCGGGACGAACGACGACGTGAACCATGAACAGGCCGCTTTATTAGAGCAGCGAACAGGCGTCAGAGTCCTCCGCCACTCGACGAAGAAGCCCGGCTGCCACGAGGAGATCATGGCGCATTTCTACAAGCATCGCAGCGAGACGGGCGTCGAAGGACCGCAAAATGTCGCGATAGTCGGCGACAGGCTCTTCACGGACGTGCTCATGGCCAACATGATGGGTGCCTACGCCGTGTGGATCTCCGAGGGCGTCGTGCGCAGTGAGTCGCCAATCTGTAAGGCAGAGCGGTGGTTGTTGCAGCAATTGACAGGAAAGCCCGTCACAAAAGAGTGAGAACCCACAATTTTGTATCAAATCATCTGTTATATTCACAGGCATCACTTCTTGTCTTCATTGTCACCATCACCACCATCTCCACCACTGCCATAATGGCTGAAGTCGCCTATCTGACAGCACCAAACACCGTCGTCGCCCCGATCCGCATCTTGCCCGCAAAGGCCCTCGGTGTCGCGTATCTCACCTACGCAGTCCTCATCCTACTCTTCTACCTTGCCCTCTTTGGCAGTCTAGCCATAGAAGACCTCGAGAACCCACCGCCACTCGGCCCACTCACCGACATCCTCACCTTCTTCACCGTTGCCATATCGATCAGCATCCTTCCTCTCAGCGCCGCACACGCACTCCCCACGACGGGGTCATACCGTGCATTCGTCTTCTCTGCCATCCTCCTCCTTGTTGTCCTTGTGCTCAACGTTATTGTCACAGTCCAGGCGTTCCAGATGAAGGACCCGCTCATCATCATCTTCAACCGGCACAGCGAGACTGATCGCATAGTGAAGGACGTGACGACACACTTCAAGGTGTTATATGTGATAATCGTGGTGATCAATTCGGCGTCTGTCATTGCTGCGATTGTTAACGCGTATATACACGGCTTGGGGCTCTACAGGATCGCAAACCACCTCGCAAGACGCAAGTACAGCCATGTCGTGGATATGGAGGCGGCAGTGGGAACTGGGACTGAGGTTGTCGATGGTGAGATACACAGAGAGATGAAAGAGACAGTGAAACGTGCCTTTTTATAGAGAGATATGACCATAAATGAACTGTTCATTGGCTGAGTGTGACGGCTTCTGTGACTGTAGTTTTTATCTTGTTTTTCCTTTGTTTTCATTTTTGTGGTGATGATCTTAATTTTTACCTAATTGGGAAATATTCGCGTATAATTATTCACTCACTGTGTTTACACTACTGAGATGTTAGTTAGATTTGCATAGAATTAGAAAGTTATTATCAATAGCTGAACCTCATTGGTGTGTTGGCATACTCGTGGATGGATTCTTTCCCTCATCAGCGAGACTCGTCTTCCATAAACTGGTGATGGTCTTTGCTTGAGTCATGAAAGTAATACCAGCCTTTCCATAAAAGTTCAAATCACCATTAAACGAGCCCTTATTACCTGTGAAGGAGAAGAATGGAAGTGGGACAGGGATAGGAACATTGATACCAATTTGACCTGGTTCGATCTCCTTCGTGAATTTCTTTGCGAGGATTCCAGAAGTGGTGAACAGTGCGACACCATTTCCATATGGATTAGCATTCACTGTCTCAATGGCCTCATCTAAAGTGTCCACTGTTATCACTGACAGCACTGGAGCAAAGATCTCTTCAGTATAGGCAACATTGTCTGGTGACACATCCGTTAGGATCGTTGGACCAAGGAAGTAACCATCTTCAAAACCTTCCACTTTGATATCACGGCCATCGAGCAGAAGTTTAGCTCCTTGTTCAACACCCTTTGAGATGATATCCTTTGCTCTAGTGAGAGCCTCTTTGGAAATCAATGGACCCAAATCAGAGGCCTTCTCATAACCAGAACCAACAGTCAACTTCTTAGAAGCCTCCACCAAGTCACCGAGCCACTCCTTTGTCTCACCAACAAGAACAAGCACAGAAGCAGCCATGCATCTCTGACCAGCAGCACCTGCAAAGGCTCCAACAGTCGCATTGATAAACTGTTGCTTATTGGCATCTGGAACAACAACAACATGGTTCTTCGCAGCAAGGTTAGCCTGGACTCTCTTCCCATTGGAAATACCAGTCTTATAGATATAATCACCAGCTTTGGAAGAACCAACAAACTGAACAGCCTTGATATGTTCATGATGGAGCAATTTGTTCACTGTTGGAACCTTACCATGGACGAAATTCACAACACCAGCCGGGACACCTGCCTCAACCAACAACTCAGCAAAGATAGTACAAGCACCCGGGTCTCTCTCAGATGGTTTAATGACGGTGGTGTTTCCCGTGGCGATGACCAATGGGACTGTCCATAGCGGGATCATAGCTGGGAAATTGAACGGACAAATGGCAGCAATGACACCCAGAGGTTCCCTGATCATCAACGTCTCCATATCAGTGGCGACTTCGACATGAACACCCTGCATCTCAGTAGTGATGGCCGTGGCATATTCGGCAACTTGCAACCCACGCAAAACATCACCCTTTGCATCTTCAAAAGTCTTTCCCTGCTCAGCAACAATCACAGAGGCAATCCGGTCATGATTCAATTTGATGAGTTCAACAAACTTGAATAATAGTGCCTGTCTCTTCATAATAGACACTTTCTTCCATGACTTGAAAGTCGTATGTGCCAATTGGATAGCCTCCTCGAGTTCAGAGTCCGTGGTCTGTGGGACCTTTGAGATGACCTCGCCGGTTGCCGGATCATGGATATCATACCATTCAGCAGACTCAGATTTGACGAACTTGTTGTTGATGAATAGAGGTGTCAAGTATGGTTCAGCTCCGTGGGTGTGGGCCTTTGGATATGACTCCAGTGTGGTGTGTGGTGTGATTTCAACCATTGTTATTCCCCCTTAGAAATTGAGAGAGAGAGAAAGAGAGAGAGAATTAGCAGAATCCGGGGGTGCTCACTGCTTTAAGTACTCAAAAATCTGGAGAGAAGGAGAAAGAAGGAAAGCCTTCTCCTTTTTCTAATCGGAAACTACTTTTCTTTGATAATCAAAGTTGATCAGGATTCAGCTCTTCATCGGATTAGGAATTCCGCTCAGATCTGGTCCGCTTATTGGCTCAATTAGCAATTTTATGGAATTTACTTCCCCGACATTTTGTCACTTTTTTTTTTTTTTCAAATCGGAGTGTATATTGGTGTAAACTAACTAATTATGAGTAGGAAGGCTAGCTCTAGAGCTTCCAAACTGGAACCATATATATAGTAGAAACATC
>JAJMFU010000039.1:0-96811 GCA_030574915.1 Komagataea wickerhamii
AAAAAAAAAGGCGCGAAAGTAAATTTTTATCAGTTTTTTTTTTTTTTTTTTTTTTGTTTTGATCTGAATTTGACTTGAAAGTTGCAACGTAAACAAAGCCTCAAAGGACCTCAGATATCAACGCTTAAAGCCATGTCAAGTTCCGAGTTTGCACCGCGAAGAAGCACGCGGATCGCACAGAAGTCCACACAGCTCAACCAGCCGTCCGAAGCCTCGAATATGAGTTTTTCGTCATCCGCTTCGTCATCCGCCTCTTCACTCAAATTAGAGAACGACACCGCCGAAATCACCTCTGATGTCCACTCTGTCTCCTCTTTTAGCGATTCAGGAGAACCATCGTCGCTCACATCCAAACCGTCACTACCCGTTGAGTCCAAGTCCCACCGATTCCTCACTGCTCACTCGGTGTTCGGGGACTATGTTCGGAAACATGAAATACCCAGAAAGGTGTTCCACAGCTCTATTGGCTTCATAACACTATACTTCTACGCTCAGGGGATACAGCGTGATAATTTCCCAATTTACTTCCATACGGCGTTCGCTGTGATATTTAGCACAGACCTGGCCAGATTCAAGTCCGAGCCTTTCAACAAACTATACTGTCAAGTGTTAGGTGCTCTTATGAGGGAATCCGAAGTCCATTCGTTCAACGGTGTCTTGTGGTACATCCTGGGACTAGACTTCGCCTTCAGCTTATTTACTAAGGATATTGCAGTGCTTGCAGTGCTTCTCCTAAGTTGGTCCGATACCGCTGCTTCCACTTGCGGTAGAAGATTTGGGTACCTTACTCCTAAACTAGCCAGAAACAAATCATTGGCCGGATCAATGGCTGCATTCGCCGTGGGTATATTCTCCAGTTATTTGTTCTATGGGTACTTTGTTCCTGCCTACAATCAATTCAATAGACCTGGAGACATCTTTTGGAGCGCAGAGACCAGTTACTTGAGCATTCACACCATGTCTCTATTGGCTGGCTTTGTTGCCGCACTCTCTGAGGGTATTGATCTCTTCAACTGGGACGACAACTTCACCATCCCAGTCTTATCAAGCGTCTTCTTCTACGCTGTGATCACCATTTTCCACAAATGATATCAGGACCCTAATAGATATTGTATACAGGTTAGGCGTCGTTTTCCACTTCAGTTCGTTATGGGAAGTTCCTTTCTTTATGATTAATCCAATCCACTAAAAACGCTTTTTTTGCATGCATCCAACCTTCCAGTTATGTGTGGTCTAGCTGAGCAGGTCACACTTCAGTGGAGGCTAAAGATAAACCTCAGTGTATAGATTCTCAATATAATTTATTCATGACCGAGAAAAGCCTACACGTATTGATACTTTTACTTAAAGGATAGAGGGTTGACAAAACGAAAAACGACAGTGTAACGATGTACAAAGGTGTCCGCAGCTATAGAATCAATTACCTTAATTTTTAATCATGTTGCTCGCCATTAAAATACACAAGAATAGGAACCTTATCACCAGCTCTTCTCCTTTACCAACTAGATCTCCATGTAAATTTTTGTATTAAAGAAACAGATTACATCTCTCAATAAACAAACAGTGAGTTTAGTAGTAGGTAGATGGACGTTTTGGAGCGAAAACGTTCTTGGTCTTTGGAAGACGGTGTGGAAGTGGGAATTTCAAGTCCTTGCTCAAGAACTGCTTGACGTATTGACGCTTGACATCGTCGGTCTTCTCCAACTCGACAACCTTCAAGATGTGGATAGATCTAAATCTGGCTCTGTGACGAGCAGCTAGATCTTGGTATAGGGTCTCAACAGCACCAACTCTGGTAACATCTCTGAATTCTTTGTACAAGTTGTGGGTACCGGATCTGGAGTCGTAACGGACCCAGATACCGAAGTTCTTGACCTTGGTTGGGTGAGTCTCGGAGATGGTGTTGACAGAAACAATCTCACCAGAGGTAGACTTGACCTTGTGAAGCTTCTGCAAGAAGTACCAGTATCTGGACTTGGCGACAACCTCGTTTGGAGCAAAGATTCTCATACGGTACAACTTTGGCTCTGGGACCGACTCAGTTGGCAAACGACGTCCAATGACTTGATATTCGTTAAGACGAGACACTGTGGATATTTGTTAGTATGGGTTCCCCTTTCATGAAATGATTGGACGTAAATGAGTACGTGGGTTGCAGGTTGAATCTGGTTGTTTGATCTTCTTCGGATGGCTTAGGCAGGGAAGTGCTGTGTGAGTTGTGCCATTTGTGTTTCAGGGTGCTTGCTTGTTTCTTAGGTGCTTAACCCGTTTTGTTCCAAATGGCATTATTGATGATGATTGAGTCTTTAAATTTGAGAGCACCTCCTGTAGAAGAGTCCTGACTTCTGTGATTCCTGTAATTCCATAGATTCGCAATACCCTCCAGTCTCATATAAGTCGTCTCATGGTGTAGACCACTCACTTTTTCTGTTTTGTTTGATCCTAACTGATACTATTCCAAACAGTTATCAAATTGAGTTTTTCACTTTTCTTTGAAAAATGTTTGTACTGGCCGAGCGAAGCTATGACTGTGGGATGTCCGGGTGTTAACTACCCAAAGGAGAGGATCGCTGACGTAAGTTGAGTTTGCGTCCTATTTGAGTTTTGAACGGGGCAGCATAAATTGCGATTAGACCACAGTGCTAGGCCTAAGTTAAAACACGTGATATCATACTTAACCCTAAAATACGTATATCGATCTACATGAAGTACATAGGCACCAGAACACAGGTTTGATTCAATTCAATTCACACATAGAAAAACAGTCGCCAAAGTATGAGCAGAAAGTGTTGGTAGTTGCTTTTTCGTATCCCTTCAAGCTTCGTGACTCACCTCAGTTGGTTGTTCCTGAGTCGTTGGCTCTTCAGCGGCAGGCTCGGTATCCTCTTTGGCGGCCTTCTTTTGGAATACCTTGTTCCAGTTAGAGACAACGACTTTGTTCCACGCATCACCAGCCAAGTCGACTGATGAGTTGTAGGTTGCTGTAATAGAAGAGCCAATAGTCTTCTTCTCCTGCTTGTTCAAGTTATCATTGAAGACATCCAAGACGTGTTTGGCATAGTCGCATGGAGCCATGACTGCCTCGTTAATTTTGGCACTGATGACAGGAATCGAACGTTTCTTCAAATCCCAGGTCAACCAGAAGTTTCTTTCAATCTCACTTGAAAACTCCTTGGAGACTGTTTCGCCCTCAGGTAGATTTTGGGCAATGAAATCATCGACAGCCTGATTAATTGGTCTGAAAATTGGGTCAACTGAAGATCTGAGTAAAGGCTTTCCCTTAGTGTCAAAGATGTTCTTGTTATAGTACTCGCGTGTCTCATGGACTAGCTTCTTACTAGGCTCCAAAATGGTTGAGTCAAAGGCGTCGGAACTGGCAACGACGACCGCTCTAACAGTCTGGTCGGCATAGACGAAAGGTGACTTTGCAGCATCAACGAGCTCACCGTATCCTGTGGTCTTGATTGATGGCACGAAACTGTCCACAGTACCCAAAGCTTGGTTTCCGAAGTCATCAAAAGTCTTGACAATTGGTTGGATGTATCCATTACTGAACAGGAAACCAACGATTGGATCGGTCAATGAAGTGGTGGTGACCTTAATAACTCTAACACCTGGAATGGCTTCAGCGGCATCCAAAGTTTGTCTAATCAATGGGTAAGAAGTGATGTGGGCTGTAGTCTGACACTGAGGGCCTGAGTCTTCGGTGGATTCAGGAGCTGGTTGCTCTTCTGGTGTTGCTTCATTTTGAGATGTTTCAGGGACTTCTGTTGGTGCCTCGTTCGAGTCTTGAGCAGCTGGGGTTCCTTCTTTAGGTGAGCCGGAGCTTTTCTTGAAGTTGAAGATGGACATTACGAGCGATATGTTGTTCTTCGGATTGGTATTCGTGTGATGAACTGCGGAAGAGGGCGATAGGAGAGAGAGAGATTTTATACTGTTTTCATGTTTTGTGGGTATTGTAGAAAGTGACACAAAAGCGAATCTCTGATCTCATGACACAAACGCATATTAATTGATTCAGCGGCTCCGACACGTTTTCTAGCCGCTGTGATTAGTACTGATAGGACCAGATAAGCTTAATATTAGCACTGTGAATCTCTAACACACTAGTCTTGCAGTAGTTGATACCACCAGCCAGTTTATTTACCCATTCACTATAATTAAGGCCGGTTATTGGACTAGTCGATTGTTGTCATGGTTACACATGGCGAATTTTTTTCTTTTGTGATACCCAAGCAACGGATTCTCAATTGTTTTCTTTTTTCATTAAATTGTGCGCTTTATAAGTACCGTCAGAGAGGTGCGAGTATCGAAGAAGAAGCTTTTGAGACCAGTCACCCAGTTCAAGGCCACAGACAGCTTGTTGTTACTGACGCTTACTTCACGCAACTCACTTCACCGGGCGCCCACACTAGAAGATCTCAATACCAGGCTCACGGGGCATGATGACAGTCACAATACCTAGCCAGATAATTGACAGAACTCCCCGGCTCATACCGCAGGATTCTGGCTCCGATGAGAGTATGTCAGAAAAGTTCCAGGAGTCAGACTGCTCACAGGATGATACTCTGAAACTGCAGGACATGTTAGTCTCTTCTGATACAACGGCTCTTTTGGATACTCTGAAGATCAAGTTCGATGGGGATGCTGACCTTAACGATGTGATGGGTTCTAGAACGGATCCAGTGGTATCCAGCAGCCCTATAGGATCACAGGACGAGTTTCCTCTCTTCAGAAATGACGATGTTTTCAATAGTTCTGTGTTGGAGAATGAGTTTAGACTGACGAGTCCTGAGAAGCAGAGGATTAATTACACAGCTGGCGAGACAGCGACTATACAGCGTCCAACCAAAGCTCAAACATTAACCTCGAAGAGCAGGATTCCAAGACCTACTACTGCTCTCTCAGGAATACGGCGCTCCAAGCGACTCTTAGACCTTGTCGATAGCCAGAGGCCACTGAATCAATGCACACCAAAGAAGCTCAGCGTTGTGGTGAAGCCGTCCATAAAGCCCAGCTCGACCGCACTGAACTTGATAGTCGACTCATCAACTGGTGAACTACATGAGGCCACCAAGTATGCCACAGAGATCAACGCCGTCAATTCAGAAGGCATAATAATTCCACAGAATCCAGATGAGCTGGTGTCCATTCCTGTTAAGGGCGCAAGAAGAGCTGCCAAAAAGACCAAAATGGCTCTCGTAACAGCTTACAAGTGTATTGGTCCTACACCGAAAAGTGTCTCCGACTTCGCCAGTCTTGGTTTCTATTCTGAAGAACAGTATAGAAGTTATTTTGCCAGTGATGAGTCCCCTGCGAAGATTCAGAAGATACAGGTCGGCAGCAAGTGCTCTACACCCAAGAAGATTGTGAAGAAACTAAGATGGGCAAATGAGTTGGAGTGGTGATGGGGTGATGGGGTGATGGGTGGTAAATCATGATTTGAACGAACATGTTGTCTAGTTAATGAACAATTGTATTAATACTCTAATTCTAATGATGTGTAGGCCCAGTGGTATTACTCTCTATTCCCATTAAGTAGATCGATCTTTGCTTGTATCTTTTCTCGTGTTGTACCAGTGATTCAAACAACTATCGTAGTGCCCCCTGTTGAAATCCTTTGCTGGACGACAGGTACAACGACGCTCTGCTCTGAGATTCAAGTCACCAGGACACTGTGTATGAGGCGTATGGGAATATCCAGTGTTGTCAAAGTAGAAGACTTCGCTCTGATTAAGCATATATGAAGCTGCCAACGTATGAACAGGAGCATCACCCCAACGCTCATAAAAGAACCCACCTTTTTGATCCAAGAATTCGAAGAACTGTTCATACTTATCAGATCTCAGAAAGTCCAAGTCTCCAAGCTCAAAATTGGACCAGTAGTGGCAAAGATTATAGGTGTCGCCATTATCGTTGGAGATGAAAGATATCTGGTTTTCTTTCGCTATGTACTCTGGATGAACATCATTGAAGAATTCTTTCACTGTATCGAACAGACCTTCTATCGTCTCTGATATTTCATGAAGGGCCATAGTCCAGCCATATTTGATGTTGTTATCAGACATGAATTTGAAGTAGTCGAATGTCAGGTCACAGTTGAATTTGATGTCTGGTTCTACCCTCCAGTAGTATCTTACCCCTTCAAAAGCTTTCAAACGATGGAAGAACCCCGAGTTGAACCGGCACATATGTCTATAGGACTCTGACCCACCGTAAATGATCTGCTTCAATTTCATTTTCCTTCTCAAGTCAGATGCCTTTTCCTGGTCTACCCATTCTGGATACGACCAATACTGCGATGGTATTCTCTCAAACACGGCCTTCCCACTGACAGCGCTCGTCACCTCGTTCTTGAAATTGTCACTGAAGTCTTCATCATTTGCGAATATCCAATCATAGTGATATCTATTATTGAACCTGTCTTCAACCTGTCGTATAGATTCCAGCATCTTGTACAGCTCCTCGTTCCTGACGAGGGAGAAGAAAGATCCATTGGCACGTTGGTAGTCTGATACGATCTCGGGAACTTGGAAGCTGTTGTAACTCGTATTCTCCAATTTTGTATCCCATGATAATGGATCAAGCCATGGTGATGTCGTATAGTTCTGCCTGGTGTAGTGATGGGAAGGATAGAGGATTTTCAAAGCATTGAATTGGAGCTCTTTCTGAAGATACTCCAGGGCGATTCTGTGATGATCTTGCCGTATCGAGTACACCACCAGGGAGACCAACGACAATAATATGAAGGAGATAGACGCAAATCTAATGCCCTTACGTGAAGTAATTGCCATATGAGTTAGATAGTGAGTGTAGGCAGTAGGTCGTAGAGCCGGCTGTCTATGATCGATTATCACCATATCTGCTGCACATATATATCGGCTTTGAATTACATAAGCATTTACATGTGTCAATATGCTCATGGTATAGCTAGCTGCTATTGATAATCTACGGAGATACAGAGAACCGATGGGCTGCTAGTTCTACTAAGTTCCCACTGAAGTCGATAATCTGAAATTGTGTCACATTTATTGCTTCTGAGCCAGATTGATTATAATGTGATTAAGGCCCTTCGTTGTTCTCGGTAGTATACTCTCTTTGAACAAATATAGACTCAACTAGTATAAAATTGAGAACGCGATATGCTGTTACTCTATCTTCGAAGTGAGACTAGCATGATGACACCAAATGTTTGTCTACTGTTTACTTGAAGTCGGATATAGATCTGTCCCACTGTGGTTACCATTTAAGCTCATGCATCTACATGCATTTGATCTCAAGTAATTAGTGCTATAATCCCCACAAAGATTTCAAAAAGAGGCCCTTCAAAGATACTTATACAGCTGCCATCTACACAGGTTGAAGTCTTTCAAGTGTTCTCTAACACCCTCTAATCTATTCCCGTACAACTGACTTCGTACTATAAGGCCTCGTCAATTTTTTCAAATATATCGTCTTTCTCGGTGGCTGGTTCTTTAATTGCAGCAGATTCGCAGATCTCTTCTCAGATCAACATTAAACTGAAAGTTCTCAGAGAATGAGATCAGGTCTATAAATAACTCTCACATAGTGAGAGACAATAGAGTCCTCCCTCATATAAAGGTGCCAGTTCGTCCAAAATGAATGTATAATTCATTCTCTTTCAATTAGAGAAACAGGCCAATTTACAATGTCACTATTCTTTGATCTCATCACACGAACCGTGATCCTCATAAGCCTTCTCACACTTCCAGTGCTGGCAACCTTTTCCGCAGAGAGTTCCATTGATCATGAAGGTTCTGTCGCTGTGTATTGGGGTCAAGCATCCACGACGTCTACACAGAACGATTTGGCATACTACTGTGCATCCAGCTCAGTCGACACTATTGTGCTGGCCTTCATCTCTGTTTTCGGTCAGAAGTACGACACAAGCGATGGGAACGACGGGTTTGATTTGAATCTGTCCAACTATTGTACTTTGGACAGTGAGGGCCATAAGAACTGCTCCAAAGTTGGTGAAGACATCAAGTCCTGTCAAGAAAGTGGGAAGAAGATCCTTCTTTCTTTAGGTGGTGAGCATACCGATGGATCCGGACAAGGATATGGGTTTGAATCAGACTGGGAAGCCAAACAGTTTGCTGCTACACTCTGGAACTACTTTGGTGAAGGTGCTGATAAGAGCCATAGACCTTTTGGCGATGCCATTATTGACGGATTCGACATTGACGCTGAGAACAAAGACCAAACTGGGTATTTGACCCTTGTGCAGCAATTGGCTTACCTCAGTGACAGTGAAGGATCTAAAAAGTACTATTTCAGTGCCGCTCCTCAGTGCTCTTTCCCAGATAAGAGTAACAGTGAGCTTATCGATGGGTTCGAACTTGATTACCTGTTTGTCCAGTTCTATAACAACGAGTGTACCATTGACTCTGATGACTACAACTTTGCTACGTGGAGTGACCATTTGACCACTCTCGGTCACAACAAGACAAAGATCTTCATGGGGTTGCTTTCCTCTCAACTTCACCAGGCGGATGGATACATTGGTGATACGGACATCATCATGGAAAGAGTTGAGGAGATATACGCTAATGAACAATGGAAGTCACACTTTGGTGGTCTAATGTTCTGGGATGCCGCTAAGGGATTCGATGCTCAGAGAAGAGACACTGAAAGCAGTTATGTCTACCAAGTCTGGCAGAAACTCTCCACCGCCAGCAATGACACGAGTGATGCGAGTGACACAGGTGCGGGCGCTTCTGTCAGTAGCTCAGCACCAAACCCAACGGCTAGCTCAACCACACTAACTAATAATAACCAACGCAGTGGAGGTAATTCAATGGAGCCGTCAACATTTGGCTTTGCCGTGATCCTTTTCCTGCTTGCCATGTTTGATTAATTCTTATGGCTGGTCCAAACACTCTATTAACGACGAAATGATAAATACTTTAATTCACACTAATTTCTTAAAATGGAGTTGTCATTTGTAGAAACTATCCAGTATACACAGGCAATTGTAACAGTACTGTTCCAGATACCTAATATAGTGAATGTGATAGGTTTTTATGACTTGTTCACCTTCCAAGGGACGCGCTCAACGATGCACTTTACTGCTGTGAATGCATACTCAAACGGTTATGGCTGAAAATAGAAAACTTTCCCTACGTACTTTCAAGTAATACATTATAATGATTCTGACTTATGAAGGGACCTGGAGAGGCTGATTATCTATTCACAAGAAGCTCTGAATGAAGACATACTTCCCTTTGTAAGCTGAACTTATATTCTGATGGTTAAATAGCTGTCCTATTCAATACTAGCTTCACAGTATACAGGGAATTAGCCATCAATTCGAAAGGCCCTGAACGTATAGTTTAGGACTTCGACCCCAGAGTCTGATCTATTTAAAGCTTGACCCATGAAGGGACGTCCGATGAACCGGCCCATTGATCATGGTGCCCGCTTTATAACGCGTAAACCAGCCAATTGGAAGTTGGATTTGGTCCCATGACTCTGTGAATCTATACCTATAAGTACAGGGTTCACTAAAAATAGTGGAGGCTTAGCTATATAATCACTGATCCTTCGATGCTCTTAATTTTAGCACCATGTTCATGTACCAGCGCCGGTAATAGCTGAATAGGGCCGATCTCTGAGTTGAACTTACGTACGTACAGGTAACATTAAACAGAGCTATATCTTCCTTTTGTTAATGTACAGTTACATCATGATTCATTGGAAGCCGTTCCACTAAATTTTGGGAAATTTGGTTACTGGAGAATCAATATAACCGGATGGAAGAGTATAATTTGAGTGAACCAAAGAACAGCTATACAGTTTGACTCAAAATCTACTGTATTAGACTAAATTCTGCTACCAAGCCGTCTTGTCTTGGAGTCAGCCTCTCATGTCAAGCGATTCCCACTGTAAATCTGTCACGCGAGTTGAAACTTGACCAGTTCGTTCATCTAGGGATAATTTTAGCGCGAGAATTATTTTACTATATGGGTGTGTGAGCTATTAATAAAATTTCTGGTGCGGCATCACTCGAGAGATCTTGCAGCTCTCTCTGGTTGGTGAGTTGGTGAAGCAGAAGTGTGCAAGCCCCACTCAGAATTGGAGACGGTATCGGAACTAATATACCGCTGAGTATACCTGTGCATACTTCATGGACGTTACTGGACTGCATAGTCAGTTATGGGCAAGTCCGATGTGAATTCATCTCTGGCACTCCGCATCAACAATAGTTCTCATCAAATACTATAAATACATGAACATCCCCCATCAACGACTGGAATGTGTAAATACATATTCAAGAACTACAAAGAACATCTACACAATGAAGCTCCAAAGTATAGCTGCATCCCTCCTAATTGCCTCTTCTGCCTCTGCTACCTTCCAGTCAGATGGTGGTAACGTAAACGGCTCTGTCGCTGTTTACTGGGGTCAGGCTGCCACTGGAACCACTCAAAACCAGCTGAGTTACTACTGTGCTTCCGAGTCTGTTGACATCGTTGTCCTTGCATTCCTCTCAATTTACGGTAAGAGCTATAAGTCAACTGAATACGAAGATGGATTTGACCTGAACCTATCAAACTACTGTACCAGTACCAGTGATGGATACGTTAACTGTACACAAGTTGGAGAAGACATCAAAACTTGTCAGGCAGCAGGAAAGAAAGTCTTGCTATCACTTGGTGGAGAATCAAGTAAATCAACCCCAACATATGGCTTCGCATCCGACTCTGAGGCTAAGACCTTTGCATCGACTCTATGGAACGCATTTGGTGAGGGAACTGAGGCTGCCAGCAGACCATTCGGAAGTAATGTGACTGTTGACGGATTTGACATTGATGCTGAGAACCAGGATCAGACGGGATATCTGGCATTGATTAAAGAGTTGTCCTCATTGAGTGAGAAGGAAGGTTCAAAGAAGTACTACTTCAGCGCAGCTCCACAGTGTACATTCCCAGATAAGAGCAACAGTGAGCTGATTGATGGCTTTGAGCTTGATTACCTCTTCGTCCAGTTCTACAACAATGAATGTACGCTTGACTCAGATGATTACAACTTTGCAACCTGGAGTGATCACATTGAGAAACTGGGACACACAAACACAAAGATCTTCCTTGGTCTTCTTTCCTCACAACTCAACAAAGATGATGGATTTATCAAAGACCCAAAGAAGATTATTAGCAGACTTGAACAGATATATGGTAACTCACAATACAAGTCACAGTTCGGTGGTCTGATGTTCTGGGATGCTGCCCATGGATTTGATGCCACTGAGAAGAACAGAGACACCGACAAGAGTTACATTCATAAGGTCCTCAGTAAGGTTGGAAGCGCCAGTGCCAGTGTCAGCGACAGTGACAGTGCTTCATCTGCAAGTGGAAGCACCTCTTCTTCTACCAGCACAGCTTCTTCGGGATCTACACAATCTTCAGCTGGTTGGGTTATCCAACCATCTACTTTCAAGATTGCATTCGTCGCTCTTCTATTGGCTCTATTCGATTAAGAGAACCACAGCATCACAATATAACTAGATAGTTTGTACTATATATCTTGTCGTTCAATGTTATCCATACCCTGATTAGAATTGTTTGTGTAGGCTACAGTATACTCCAATGATGATATATTTCATGAAGTCATACAAAAACACAAAAAGAACACAGTAGAGAGCGCAAGTGCACTGCTCATATAACATAAGGTATCATTTTCTATCACTTTGGTCTAATGGGAGTCCAAACAGCTGGAGGTGTTACATTTGACGGCAGAATCGACAATACACTGTTCACCGCCATTCTGAGATTGCTCAATTGCATTGTGAAGGTTCTCAATAGACGCGTTCTTCGTGCTGAACTTACCGCTGGCAATCTTTGTGAACTGTTGGTAAACCTCTGCAGTGATGTGGTCCTTGTTGATGAACTCTGGTTGAACTGTAGCAGAGTGAATTCCGTAATTGTGAAGGACACCTCTGATCTCACTGGCGATCACCAAGAATGCTTCTGGGTTTGCATCAACCTCGATGTGGAGGGAGGCAATGAAGATGTCCTCAGTAAGGTTCCAGATGTGGAAGTCATGCACAGACTTGACACCGTCAACTTTCAAAATCTCATCTTGCACTTCATCAGCAGAAATTGTAGAAGGAGTAGCTTGCAACAGGATTCTGGAAGCCCTTCTGCACAATGGTAGTGCCGATGAAAGAATGATACCAGTGATCACCAGAGAAATAAACGGATCAGCATAGTACTTCCAAGAGAAATCAGTCTTCCAGATGAATAAGGCGGTCAATATGACACCAACGTTACCCAATGCATCACCTAGAACATGCAAGAAAACACCCTCCATGTTCATAGACTTTGTTTTCTTTGCTTTCTTCTCAGGTCCGTCATGCGATTCTTCGCCAGAGTGGGAGTGAGAATGGCCAGCCTCCAAGTCTGCATGGTATTCGTTAGAAGATGATGGCTCATGGGAGTAAGGGGAGGTCTTTTTGGAAATAAGTGTCGACTGCTCAGTGTATGAGTTAACGACTTCGTCAGGAAGCAATGGCTGGTGTTCCTCAATGGTTGGAGCGCCGTGTGAGTGGCCATGACTGGAGCCGCCATGTGAGTGACCATGGTCATGGAAGAGGAACAAACCAACAATGTTTGAAATCAGACCAGCAGTACCAACGTACAGGATGAGCTTTGGGTTAGTGACAATAGCAGGACTGATCAATCTCTGAATTGCCTCGATCAAGATAGAGAAGCATAGAGCGATCAGAAAGACAGCATTGATCAAGGCACCGAGGATCTCAGCTCTCTTCCAACCATACGTGTATCTAGCGTCAGCATCTTTAGTCGTGGCGACCTTGACGGCCCACAGGGCAACAATCAGGGAGATGATATCGTTCAGCATATGGAAAGAGTCAGCAATGAGGGCCAAAGAGTGGACGGCATAACCAACAATGACCTCCAGGAGGAAGAACACGGTGTCAATCACCAATAGGGAGATGATACGGATCTGTTTGCCACTAGTCATAACGGTAGTCTTCGAATTGGCTTTGGTGGGTTGGTGATGTGATGTCAAGGAAGTGACGCGATGAGCTGCTCTCGAAGACTGTTATGTAAGGATAAATCGCCTGTGTATAACCTTCAAGGTGCGATATCTGTGCGTTTGAGATGCCGATTTGACGTGTTTTTATCTGGGCAGCTTAGTGATATCAAAACAATAACGGTTCTGCAGATACGGTGGAGTGTTTAATGTGAGTGTGAGGCAGTGAATTGCGAATTAGTTAGCAAGTTGATCTGATTCGGAGTTCTTCGACTTCAACAATTGAATTGATCTGAAGAAGGAAAAAAGTTCCCCTGTTGCGCCTTTGCGGATTATTGGTTTGTTTTGATTTGGCGGTGGTTACCCGTATTAAAGGACAAAATGGCAGCCACAATTAGAATAGACCGCAGTTTTAAGGTGGTGTTATCGTCACTATAGAACTGTCTACAAGTGCGAGACTACGCCTGTGCTGTGTTTATATTTTATCCCACAAGATTAGCTATTTTCCCTCTTTTTAAACCACATTCTAGCCTCTACGCAACCATCAAAAGCTCAATAATCATCCAATCCACAAAACCAAACTCCGAACAGCAAAGACTTAAAGAGACTCAAAGCGTGTACTAACCAGAAGAACTCGAAGAAGGACAAACCCGCTTTCGCTACGGCCACTCCCTTTGTATATTTTAGGTTGTAACTTGTATGGTCTCGACCAAATTAATTGTTACATCATGAGCTTAATGGCTGCACCGAACAAAAGTTAAAGCCTGATTCAGCCGCCTCACATCTTGATAATTCCCCCATATGGACGTAATCCTCTCCCCATTTGAATGTGCACCAACCGAAATTCTGGGTAGTGCAACAACGGGAAGTACCCACATGCAGCTCAACCGTTTCTTATTCCTTCACCATAAAGTACTGGTACGTCTTAATAGCTTGCAGCTTTCGGTGCTCTTAACAATACTGCTATTCATCAACAGCCTCTCGTTCATGTAGGATAAGCAGCCATATACGCCTCCCTGCAGGTCTAGACTTGAAAGCTCTGCTTCAAATGTGGTGGTCGACAAGAGTCTGTGGATATACCAGAACTCTGTCGAGACATACTGTATGACTATATAACCCGACGATTCCACTTGTATCAAGATCAAATCTACGTGCTTGCTCATCTCAAGAAAACTTTCCACTCCTTTCCTTACAAAATGAAGTTTGAAACACTTTTGATTCTAGCTCCACTGGTGGCTTCTCTGGTTTCTGCTGATACTCATCAGAAGCACGAACACAACAAGAAGATCGAAGGCAAAAGCGTCGCCACTCTATTCAAGAGAAGCGGAACCTGTCAGTTCCCAACGGATAAAGGTATTGTTGCTGTTCAGAAGAATTCCAAAAATGCAGGATGGGCCATGCACAATGATCAAGAGTGTACTTATGGCTCATGGTGTCCGTATGCCTGTCCTCCAGGTCAACTGATGGGTCAATGGAATCCAAATGCCAAAACTTACAGCTATCCACAATCTCAGGATGGTGGTTTATGGTGTAATGACAATGGTGAATTGGAGGAGAAGAACTCTGGAAACTCTCTCTGTTATAGTGGTAAAGGCACTGTCATTGCGAAGAACTCGTGTGGAGGCAATGTCGCCTTCTGTCAGACAGTCCTTCCAGGTAACGAGGAGATGTTGATTCCAACCAATGTGAACTCTGGTGGGAAGTCTACATTGGCGGTCCCTGGTCCTGAGTACTGGGCGGGAACAGCTGCTCACTATTACATCAACCCACCGGGCGTTTCCACTGACGATGCCTGTCAATGGGGTACTAAGGACAACCCACAGGGAAACTGGTCACCATATGTCGCTGGTGCCAATCAAGATGAAAACAAGAACACCTTTGTCAAGATTGGCTGGAATCCAATCTATCTTGAACCAGAGACTCCATTCAAAGACGAGAAGCCAAATTTCGGTGTCAGAATCACTTGTGACGATGAGAGCAAGTGTAATGGCCTCCCTTGTGAGATTGACCCAAGTAAAGTCAAGGTCAATGGCGTGAGTGGCTCCTCCTCTGATGGTGCTGGTGGTGCTGCCTTCTGTGTCGTGACTGCCAGTAATGGCGCAAAGGCTAACATTGAGGTTTTCGAAGTTGGATCCAGCTCAAAGGATAAGCGTCATGTTCATGAACACCACTCAGGAGACAATGCAGTTGTGAAGACCAAGACTGTTGTCAAGACTGTCACTGTCCGTTAGACTTTCATTGTTAAATTACTTGATCTCATACTAAACTTTGCCTATTTTGCCCATTTTTTTATAAAGCATTGACGTCTTCATGACTCTTTATCTTGTATTCTTCAACCTTCCCTTTACTTTGCTATATAGCTCCCTTGTTGTATAAATATATTATAACTTTTGCCTGTTCTATAATGAAATGAACTTCGTAGAGTCTGTAAAGTCTCAGTAAAAAAAAATTAAGCGTGCCACTGCCTGGAATCGAACCTGGGTCTGGTCGGCCACAACGACCTGTACTAACCACTATACTACAGTGGCCTAATGAAGAATTTGGGTGTTTTTGGTAGTGGCACGTACGTGGATCACGTGTTTTGGTAGGGGCACGCTCATATAGATGAAGTATCTTGTGCTACTGGCGAATTGAGAGTGAATCTGCCGAGAGGAAGGGTCAAGGGAGTCAACTAAGCCTGAATAAGTATACATAGAACATTATAACTTCGCTATCGTTAAAAAAAAGGTCTTAGGAATCAAACAACTGCACAATACATGAATGGCGCACTAAGCATATCCCTCTGGTCATACTGTAATTCCTACATGTATCTCTGTTCAATATTAATACATATTTATTGGTTTCATAATACGTGAACCCACAGAATTATGCTCTCTTCACCTTCAGCATTATTGTCTGTATCTTCCAAGATGCTATGTGTCGTCTGGTCTAAATCCATTGTCTTCACATTACATCTGATCTTGTTAAGGCCAGGAGGTATTTTCAATTCGTAGCGTGAAGTGAGTTCTCGCTTTGCATCTGCATAATGGATTGATGGTTGAGGATTCACACGCTCGCCGTTGACAGATAGAGATGATGCATGTTTCTTCTTTATGAGCGAGTCGTTCAAACCAACGGAAATGGAAATTGAGCCAGTGGAGTTGGATGGTAGGTGTATCGTGAAGCTTTTGGGCTTCGATCTAGTGAAAGGTTCTGTCGATTGGACTCTGTATTCGAACCAGTTCTGGAAAGGAGGTGTGACGCCCGGGGTGCTAGCACTTGCCCTTATCGTCTGTCTGTATACAGCTCTGGATGATGCAAATGTGATCTCTTGTATGAGAGCATCGGCTGGTTTGGTTCTGATCTTTGGTTTTCCAATTAACGCCTTCTTGATGGATCCTAAGAAAGACTCTGGATTCGATGTTGTTGAAAAGGGAACAGTGTCTTCTGTGGCCACCTTGATCTCACTATCAGCATCCTCATCTTCGTCTTCTGCGCTTTCCTCTTCAGGTGAACTTCCATCATCCATTTCAACATCTTCTTCTTCCTCATCTTCGGAACTTTCATTATCATCGGCATTGTCCGACTCACTACCACTTGCCTCTCCCTCAGAATCCTTCTTGATCTCAGTAGTTGCTAGATCCTTAGCTGCTAGCGATTCATTTTGTGCTTTCAGGGCCTCTCTAATTTCCTGTACTTTAGAGTCACTGGCCTTCTTTAGAGTTTCTGCATCTTGGTAGATTAGACTGTCCTCATGATTGTACAATTGGGCATTCGACCAAATCAAGTCCAAGTCCTCTTTCAAAGCATCGATTGTGGGGTACTTTCCGTTGTTGATGTTCTTCTTGACGGTGTTGAGAGCCATAGCCCGTTTGATGAGCTTGTAATAGTCAGGAAAATCCTTTCTAGGCACCTCAGTTAGGAATGGCTCGGCTATTAAAACGTCATTGTCCTTGAACCCTATCAAGTAGTCCACTATCGAGAGAAATTTCTCACTCGGTGAATCACTCGAGTCGGCCTCTTCAGTTTTCAAGGGAGTTCCAGCTTTTGGTTTCGTCAGTTTGATTTTGAGCTTCGGTAAAGGTGCTTGTGTAGCTGGCTTCTCAATATCGGAGTAGTTATCAATTTTCTCTTTGATTGCCTCGTATATCCTTCTAGAGTTCTGAGCGATATCACTGTCATCGTCGTTGAACTGGGCCGCATTGTCACTCATCAGTTGGAAATCTGACAAAAACTCGGCGAGGGAGGAATAAACCTTCCCGTTGATTTTGTTCTTGATTTCATTAATCGATATTGGCTTCTTAATCTCGGTGTAATAATCAGGGTAAAGCTTCTTTGATGGTAGCTGTAGGAAATCTGTCACTATCTGGTACTCGCCCTCATAAAGATTGTCAAGAGACGCGACAGCCTCCAAACAAAAATCATAGATCCCGGTCGATGCCTCAGTTTTCTGTCTTTTGGTGTCAGCTCCCAAAGGAGTACCGCTCTTTCGTCTATTTCTGGAACTCATCTTGATCGCGTCTCAAATTGATGTTTCCCTCTGATTCGTTTGTTTACTTTCAACCACGGCTTTTCGGATTCTTATAAAAACTCGATTCTTTCGCTCGATTAGGCAGGCGACCTGCCGTAAAGGGTAAAAATGGCCGGAATAGGGTATTGCTTACGTATTTTCTGACTGATCGAGACAGAACTATGGTCAACTATCATGATGAACTACAAACTACTATAACTGCCCTTACGACGGTGGCTGATGAACTGTGAAAGTATTCATATATATATGAGGACACTACCCTTATACAGTCTTTTAATCTATGGAAACACAATCGGATTCAGAAATCCACTAACAAAGGGCCCGGCTTCACTATCCTTGTCTCATCTTGAACCTGTTTGAGGAGGGAGTCATTGAACTCGTTCAGCTGTTGTAGTTCATCTTCACTGAATTCACTGAAGTTCTGAATAGCTTTACGTTGAAGTTCATTCAACTGTTCTTTGTCCTGAAGAAACCCATTCAGCGGCTTTCTCACTAGGTTAGCTGAAGGGAGTGTGCTTGTTGAAGTCAAGAGGTTAGTGGTTGAGTGCGTGCTGAAGAAGGCAGAAACATCTATGAGCCTCTCGTTGGTTTCGTTCACAATGGCGTCTAGTTCGTCCTCTCGCTGCCGTAGCTTGGCCTCTTTGTGTGCGTCTGATACTGTGTCACGCAGAAGCGGTGTGTTCTCTGATAGCTAGAACTCTGTTGTTAGTACTAATCCGAGCGCAAGAAAGCCCTGTGAACTTACATCATCCTCATCAGTTTCAGGCCTGAGGCACGACAGACATATTCCCATAGCTCAATACCGTGCAAATGCGCTAGCCAGTTCTGCCAGTTGAAGAAGAATGCGCGATGGGGTCAGAAATTAACCGGATTTCTTTATCAGGCGCGAACCAACCCACAATTCTGAACAGCGTTCTCGGATTTCCATTTTAGGAAGTCTAGCTTCTATTGATTTTTCGCTTTCTCATCACTTCAAAACATAAGCGAAAACTCACTAGTTCAGAAGAAGAAGTCGTCTGTATTCAGGTAATCATGCTCAGATCACAGGTATCGACCCGTGCCTTAGGAGGGGTGAGATGTATCCACACTACACGCCCAGCTTTGGGTTTCATGGACTGGTTTAACCTCAAGAAGAAAGAAGAATCGAAGAAACAGCAGGTAATCGAGAAACCAAGAGACATCAAAGATGTGATCAAGGATGCTGAATCTAATAAAATCGAGCTCAAGAAAGTCGACAAGGTTGAATTTATTGGTGTCAAGTACCGCAAGGGTGCCTCTAAGGGACAGTTCAAGCTCAGAAGTGAGGCCGATATCCAGGCAAAAGTGGAAGAGTTGGGATATAATGAGTGGTTGAATTCAAACAAGATCAAGACTATTGATGAGCTCAAGCAGGTTGTTATTGAGTCTTTGAACGAGATTAGAGGATCTTCCTTGACGGTGCAAGATGCCAAATTCGCTGAGATCGATCTGGATGATCTCCAATTCCGTTTCGATATCACATCAAAGATTCAACAGAAAAGTGGATACATAATCCCAGACAGTGCCATCACTTCATTCTCAAACTTGGATGAGCTGTTATCTTATGTTGATTACAACCTCCTGGGAAACAAGACGTATGTGCAGAAGATTCTCGAAAGAAAGACTTTGGACATCAGAGACCTACAATTCGAGGCCCCAAACATTTCGATACAAGAACCGGTCAACAGCAGACAGAGAAAGCTGACATACGACAAACTCCTAGAATCAGCAAAGGCTGCTCAAGAATACAAGGCCAAGAAGCTTATTGACGAGTCCAGAGCTTGAGCAACTACATAGAGAATAATGAATCGCACATGTACATAAGAGTAACTCAACTTATAGTAGTAGGGGATATATTAAGTTAAAGGTATTTGGTCTATCGAATATAAAAACACATTGCCTGATTATCTCTTGCCTCCGAGCGTGAAGGCAATGACGACAGCTGCAGCCAGTACTGAAACAGCACCACCAATCAATACGATATTCTCCACTCCTGGGACAATTTGAGCGGAGGCATCTTGAGATGATCCAGTACTTCTCTGTGTCTGTTTCAGTTGTTCCTTCTTTAGGTGGTATTCAGTAAGATCGAGCTCCTCAGTAGCATTGTGGATGAAGATATCAGCCTTGTCCAAATTCGAGTTCTTGCTGATGAGGACACAGTCAATCAAATCTTGATCATTCGTAATCGCAACAGTGTCACCTTCATCGTCAATATAACTGATTGCAAATTCGGATGTGTCGCCGGACAGTTCCCTCAATTCAGATTCATTCATCTTGGACTTGATCACCGCATGGAAATCTTCAAATCCATCCACTGGCTTAATATTGATTCTGTGAACTCTGCCGCTTGGTGATTTGAACTTGAAAGTGAAAGAAGAGCTGATCAGATCAGTCTTTGCATATGATACACCTGAAGCAGATATATGTTGAGATCTCTGCTCATTCGTAACGGAAACAGAGTCACTTGGACCCAGGTTATCATTCAGACTAAATTGATTGATCTCGCTCTGGCTGATATCTGGGATGGTGTTCCCACCGAACTGAGAATCAGAATGAACAGACTCGGTGTCGTTATCCAGAGACTTCCAGAAACGGTTCCAGGCAGGACCCTCGCCTGTCGACTCGGTATCCTCGTTGTCATTTCCACTGTTACTCTGCATCAACTGAATCTGGTTCAAGGTGGACCATGTCAACTTCAAGACTTCGACAATTCCGATGATCTCGTTTGAATCATTGTCAACAACTGGCAAGTTCAAGTAATGACCATCAAACATTTTTCTCAATGCAGCCTGGATCGTGAGAGATTTTGGAGCCACGTCTGGTTGTGAGGTCATCACTCTAATAACAGACACAGTCTTTGGGTCCAATCCAGCAGCAATGACTCTTAGGACAACATCCTTAGAGGTGAAAATACCTGTGACATCATCATTGTTATCCTTGACCAAAACCGCAGTGGTGTGGTTCTCCTTCATCAATAATGAGGCATCAAAGACAGAAGTCTTGACATTGACATAACTTGGGAGGGTACTGTCGTCATCCAAAACGTTCTCCAAAATCGGTCCATTCATGACTGTCTTCAAACTTTCAAAGTACTTGATGACTTGTAGTGGCTGTTGTGAGCCTGAGCCGATCTCCATGCTCACACCTTCTAGTGCATCGTGTAGCTTCTTGGAGGACTCGTACATTCTCTCTAATTTCTCCATCGCTTCTTGGTAGCACTTGGTGATATCCAAAACACCATAGATAGACTGGTTGTTCTCATCAAGAACAGGCAAGTGTCTGAACCCCTTCTGCACCATCAAGTTCAACGCCTCAGAAGCAGCGGTATTGGAAGTGGCACATAAAGGGTTTGGGGTCATGATCTGTTCAATCAACACATTGGCGGCATGCAATCCCTTAGCAACGACTCTAAAGGCAAGATCCTTAGCGGTGAAGATACCCAGCAAGTGCTCGTCGTCGTCCACAACCAAGATACAGTTCTCTCTTCTGGCACTCATCAACTGTGCTGCCTCGTACGCGGTGTAAGTTGGTTTACAAACAACAGCCTCTGAGGGCTTCAAGGACAGAACAGTACCGGGTTGATGGTTTCTGCGTTTGGAGTTCATTGAGGAGCTATGCTTGTGCCCGAAGCGCTTCTTGCTTAGATCATTCTCGACCTTTCTTCTGATGGCCTCGTCCCTTTTGGACTGCCTCTTTCTGGACTCCATAGTCAGGTTGGACTTATCGTGGATTGGCAAACCCGTCGCACTTGACGTGGTGGAGGATCCCTTCTTTGGTGTTCTCAGTGACATCCTAGTAGTGTGATTAGAGAGAACCGGTGGCTTTCTTCAGACAGAAGGGGAAGAGACTCGTTTGTTCTTTTGAAATGTTGAAGAAAATGGGTAAATCAGAAATATGGACTAAAACGGAAATCAAAACAAAAACAAAAGGCCACTTGGATGAAAATGCGATGGCTCACAATATTAATCCTTTGAATTAAAGACTATTGATTTGGTGATGTTCTGCCTATAAAGTTGGGACATAATGATTAAGTTTTTGCTTTAAACTGGCCACATCTAACCACTATGTCTTCTATTCCC
The DNA here is from genome assembly GCA_030574915.1 of Komagataea wickerhamii. Taxonomy (NCBI): domain Eukaryota; kingdom Fungi; phylum Ascomycota; class Saccharomycetes; order Phaffomycetales; family Wickerhamomycetaceae; genus Komagataea; species Komagataea wickerhamii. The sequence continues at coordinate 21,622 of JAJMFU010000039.1, forward strand.
TTCTTGTGTGTTACTGTCAATTGGGGAACCAATCAAAGTCCGTACTCACCTAGAGTAAGATCTGAGATCTCATGGTCTAGCCACCCTCCAAAGAATCAACATCAACAGAATTAACAGAACATTAAAAACAATTTACTCCCCCACCACGACTTACTCGCCCCCCTCTCATGCCAAACCTCCGCTCGTCCTCCGCTAATAAATAATGTTGATGCACTTTTTGACACATTCCCAAATAGGAAGAGAACTACACCACTAGAAATAGTTCAGCGGCTAATCTCTTGGGCTATAAAAGGCCTCATATCCTCACTTCTTTGCTGTTCTTTCCCTTTTGTGGCGATTGTACACACAACCATCCGGATCATGTGGCTCATCAACAAGTCCTTCCAGCTTTTGGCGCACAACACCCTAGCGCAGAACATCAATCAGAAAGTCAAAATGTTCATTACCAACACTTTGAAGACAGGAGTCGTTCCTGACCATGTGGCCTTCATCATGGATGGCAACCGCCGCTTTGCACAGACAAACGGGCTGGATAAGTTTGAAGGTCACGAGGCTGGTTCTGTCTCCTTGACCAAGATCATTGAGACATCGTACATGTTGAAGATCAAGTATATCACCATCTATGCCTTCTCCATTGAAAACTTTAAGAGAAGCAAGGAAGAAGTTGATAAATTGTTTGAGCTCTTGATTGTGAAATTGAACACTTTCCTAGAAAACGAAAAGGACTTGAATCAGTCTGCGCAGGTCAGAATCATTGGGAACCGGTCCCTAGTCCCACAAGAGACGTTGGAAAAACTTGAAGAGATTGAGAGACTAACCAGCAAGAACAAGGAGCTTATCTTGAACGTTTGCTTCTCCTACACTTCCAGAGACGAAATTGCACATGCCATAAGCGCGACATGTGAGCAGGTTGCAGAAGAACAACTCCTCGCAAATCAAATCAACGAGAAAGTGATCCAGGACAACTTCTACTTTGGCCGTGATACTCCCAATGTTGATCTTTTGATAAGAACATCAGGGCATACTAGATTGAGTGATTTCTTGATCTGGCAGGTGAATGAATCTTCGTCCGTGATTGAATTCTCCAATGTGAACTGGCCTGACTTCAGTGATCTACAATATTACTTCATATTACTAAAGTTCGGTTATGACAAGCTTATTAACGACAAGTTGAAAGATATCAGAGAGAAGTACCTTCCAGTCGCTTATCAATACACCAATGGCTCCATTGAGAAGCATGTTGAGTTGAGTTCCTTGCCGCCTCCACCTCCATTCGTATCCGTCTTGGGAAAGGACGAGTAATCACGAGTATGCGATCCTACGCCTACAATCCCAGCTTGCTCCTTGTATACTAGAGTTATTCGCATCATCTAGCTAGTTAATTTATACCCTGGATTTTATAGATACAAAGAATCACAGTAGCCGTTTAACCACCTTTTTCACCTCTTTCCTTTTCTTCTCCTTGGTCTTTGCCTCTTCTACCCTTCTATTGAATGCATTGAACATCACCACCTCTGCCACGAGAGTCAATATTCCGAAGAACAAGCACATCAAGACACGCGTACCAATGGCGAAATATCCTGATGAATTACTCCAATACCAGACAGCATAAACAACAGACCCAACGGAAAGAAAGACATTGAATATCGTCGTTATTTGACTCTTGATTTCTTTGGCCATTTCCGCTGGTGTCTGTGCATCATCGTTAGAAACACCGAACTGATGGTCTTTATTCACCATTGCCTGGTACTCCTCCTCCTCTGCCCTTGCTCGTAGCGCATCCAGCTGTTTCTGAAAATTTGGGTCATATTCATTCCGCTGTTTCGGTTCTTTGTAGATCTGTAAGCCTTTTGTGAGGTCCTTTAATGTGATTGACGTATGTGATAGATGAGCCTTGTAGATGTAGATCAGGTCATTTGTTGTGATCCAATTCCTCTGAAGTATAACGTCTCCATTTGGAATGTCTTTGAGTTCACTCTTTAGTATATCTGGTACAATATACTTGATCATTGGGTCCCTCGGTTCGATTGTGCATGTGTGAATGTGGCAGAGAAGAGATGGATGTATCATGTTGTGAGCTAAGCCGGGTAATGTAATAGTTCAAATCAATTACATAATCCATGAGTAATATATTCATACACCCATGCACCAATATTCAAAATCCGATTCTCGGCTTTCACAAAGCCAATCGCACGTTGCAGAATTTGGATGACGCTGTCGCTGACTCAGCCAGAATAGGCAAGTCATTCTCTCCAATAAAGTACTTAAGACTTATCAATTCCATCAACTTCCGTATTCAAGCAAGACCCTCTCAATAACAGCAGAAGAATATTCACGATGTTTGCACTAAGAAGAACCACACAAGTCAAGCCACTGAACAACTTCTACAGATTTCTCAGTATCAAGACGCTGACTACGCCCAATGAGAACGCACTGAAGTTCCAGACTGATATCAAACTCCTCGATGACAACAAATCTTATCAAATCAACCTTACGAATCAGCAACAGTCGCCATTGGCCTTAAAAATCTTTGAATATTCCAATGACGTTGAGTCCATTTTGATCGGTTCTGACTTCATCACCGTCAACAAGAACGAGTTTGCTCATTGGAACCAAGTCAAGCCAATTGTTGAGTCGATCCTTGAAAACCACCTGAACAAGAAGGAGCCTATTATTGATCAAAAGGCATTCAACAAGAAAGTAGGCTTCTCCAGTGCGCAACAGACGGAAGAGGAGCAGGAGATCTCTGAGGAGATCCAAGAACTCATAGAAACAAGAATTAGACCAGCCATCCAGGATGATGGTGGTGACATTGTGTTCCTTAGATACGAGAACGGTAAAGTCTACGTGCAGTTGCAAGGTGCCTGTACATCCTGTTCGCTGAGTGATGATACCTTGAAGTCTGGAATCCAGTCAATGCTGTCACACTACATTGAAGGTATTGAGGAAGTTGTGAATCTAGCTGAATTAGAGTTCAACAAGTTTGAAGAGAAGATTAAACTACAAAGAGGTGGACATGGTGCTTGAATTCGTTTCCTGTGATTTGTTCTGGTTTTATCAATTGCATTTTGCATTCAGTGTGAGGGTTTGTTGTTGTTGTGTTTTTTCGTCCTCGTCTGTCATTTATAGTTTTGGGTATCGTTTAATTGGGAGTTCTGTTTTAGAGTCATTCATGTTTGTCGTAGTTCGTAATGTACTTGTCAATCTGTTTGGCCAGCTTGATGTCGATGTCTGTGACTCCCCCTGTGTCATGAGTGGTGAGAGTGATCTTGACGTTATTATAGGTCTGGAGGTCAAGTTAGTAGAAGACCTCTTGGGTATTAAATAGCTTATATCAACATACTGTCAATATTGTTGGGTGATGGCCCCATAAATGACTCCTCATTGCCACCTGTGTGAGTAGACCCTGTTTTGGTCTGTCGTTAGTACAGTAGTTGCTCATATAAGGCAGTCTACACTTACCCAGGTGTCTTCAAAGTTCCTCATCTTGAACTCCTTCTCAATGGCATTCCCATTCAACGACCAGCCTTTCAGCTTGCTGATCTGCGCTGGAAGAGCCTCCTGTGAGATCAGCTGAGCCGCTTGTTTCAGCACTTTATTGTACATTTGTTCGTAACTCGAATTGCCTCGTCTTTGACACATTTTGGGCCGCATAGAAAGAAGACGCTTTTCAGGTTTTTTCACGTACCAAAACAGGCAAAAACCAACACGAAAGACGGTACTAAATCTGACCCATAACACGCCGCTAATTATGGCGTCAGCCATCGCCATTCTGGACGCTTCGTATAAAAGTCTCATTGTGAGGTCGTACAGATCGACCATACTGGAAATTGACGTGATACTCGAGGGATTCCCGGAGTTGATAAGGAGGAATGGACACCGACCTGTGTTCCAATCAAACGAGATAAACTACGTTTCTATCAGGAACAAAGAGATAACCATTCTCATCATGTGTCTATCCGATAGGACCAATTGCATGATGTTGCTGTCTTTTCTTTATAAATTCAATGAGGTGCTGATGAACTACTTCAAGGTTAAAGAACTCCATAAAGACCTCATTATCGATAACTTCAATCTGATTTATGAGCTGTTTGACGAGATGATGGACTTTGGACTTCCACAGCTGACGGAAACTTCAATCCTGAGAGACGTTATTAAAGTAGAGGTCAACCTTGCTGATCAAACACAGACAAAGAAAGAGGAATTGAATCTGAGTGAAGAGATCAATTCAAGTATATTGAGAAGCACCACACAGACAATATCATGGAGACCAAAAGGTATATTTTACAAGAAGAACGAGTTCTATTTGAATGTTCTTGAGAAAGTGGAGCTGGTGTTTGACTACAAGAGTGGTAAATTGATCAAATTCAAGATCAATGGTGAGTTCAATATTAAGTCCTACCTTTCCGGAATGCCGGTGCTGAAGATTGGATTGAACCAATTAGAGAAAGAGAATGAAGAGTTCATCAAGAGTCTGAAGTTTCACCAGTGTGTGGACCTCTTGAAATTCAACACTGATAAAGTCATCGAGTTCACACCACCCGATGGATCTTTCAGGCTTCTTAATTACTGCATAGACTACACGAAGCGGAAGATACGGCCGATAATCGAGGTGATTGATCTCAATTATACTGTCATTGACGCATCAGGTACAAATGTGACACCACTTCTTCGGATGAAGGTCACTATAAGGACAAACTTCCCGAAGAATTCATCAATGTCGAAGCTCTTGATCAAGATACCAGTTGCTTCACGGTACTTAACCAGAATTGATTTCAAGGGAACACCACGGTTCAAAACTGGAATTGGGAAGGTTCTCTACAAAGTGAACGAGGATTGTATTGTCTGGAACATCACTGAAGGTGTTCTTGGAGACAGGGAACTCACCATGCAATCCCAATTCAAACTTCGTGGAATTGATGAACCAAAGCCAGAATTATCAATGGACCCTCCGCCAAAGGTACTGAAGCCTTCATTCGATAAGATCAAAGAATATGCGGAGGATGAGACAGATTCGACATCAAGAGATGAGAATATTAAGATTGAATTTGATCTTCCGGAATGCATAATCAGTGGATTGAAGGTGGAGTATCTTAAGATCGTGGAGAGTGAACTGAGTTATACTTCATTCCCCTGGATCAAATACTTTTGCATGAATGATGACGATTACGTTTATAGAGTTTGATGTTTTGTTATAATAGAAGGAGAATATCATTGTTAGTTGTGTGTCGTAATAACCTGTTTTGATCTATATAAGGAAGCCATACATATTTACATTTACTTAGAGCTACCTAGTTCTCTTTGAAGCGACTGGATGATCTCTTCTCTCCCAGAAACAGCAGTTCTCTCCACTTCTAATCTCTCATCCCATTCGGCTAACAGGTCTTTATTCTCTTGGATGATAGCCAATCTCACTTTTTCGAACACATCGTCCTTCCAACTCTCAACTGAACTAAGCCACTTCTTTGACACATTGTTGAACCCCAAAGCAAGCCCTAAAAGAGCCAATGCACCCATAGACTGAGCTGAAAAGTCGTATAGTGTATTTCCAAAGATACTGACAAGAATGACAGGGAACTGGAGTCCAATAAAGTTCAAGAGGATCAATTTCAAGGCCTGGCTTTGCAAGTCTGCTGCTCCATTCACAATAAAATCATCTTTAATGGAGGTCAAGGCATTACTCGTTGGTAAAGACTCCAGATCCTTATTGAAATCAAAATCAGAGGATTGGTCCTTCTGAGGAAATGAACTGAATGAATCGATCTGACCTTTGATATAACTGTAGTTTCTGAGTGAGTTATTCAACAACTGAGTGTCAAACATTTGCTTCACAATCTGTTGAATATCATCAGCGTTATAGTAAAGTCTCCACCATGGGAGTTTTTGTCTTTCGTACTGTTCCACAAATGGTTTGAATACGTGTTGGAACTCATGATGGGTCAATTCGTCCCATTTCCCAATGAATCTGGTGATGCGTTCATCTCTTTCTTCAAGGTCTTTCAAAGATAAGGAACTTTTCTGGAGTTGAGTTTGGATATTTCTAAGGATCGCTGACTCTAAATCTGTTATGATGGCCTGTCTATCACTGATCAATTGGTCTATTTGACTGATGAACTCAAGAATGTTGGTGTGAGGAAGCAGTTTAGTGTAGATAGTGGCATTAGTTGGTGATTCGCGCAGGAGTTCAATGGCGTACTCTGCAAGTTCTGAGTTGATCTCATTCACTGTTAGTTTCGGGAATGATACATCATCAATATTGTCTTTAACACTGGTCAACCCAACAGAACTGATGTCTCTCCAGGAGTACACCGGCCAGTTTCTAATCGTATCATTGAGCAAATTGTCATTGAATGACAAGTAAAAGTGACAACCATCAGTCGCATCTATCTTATCACCCTCTGCGATTTCCAGGAATTCCAATTCTTTTCTTAGTGGTGATACCAGGAAGGGGGAAGGGACACCCCAAACCTCGTCAGATCTTTGTAGTTCACCCGAGAACTTCACCAGTCTGCTACCAAGAGTATGTGTCTCTGAGGAGTGTGGTTTCCCTCTTGCTTTGAACTCTTCGTACCATGTTTGCTCTGAGGCGAAAGGATCTGCTAATAGGGCGTTCAGAAGCGATGTTTTGGCACCTATAAGCCCTATTCTGAGTGTAGGATGGCCCTGTACTGGTGAAAGGTCTCCCTGAGCATTTGGTTGATTTCTAAAACTCTGCACAAGGTCCACTTTATCAAATAGTCCATGCTTGTTCTGGAAAGAAGCCTTTACTCTCTCCAGTTCGCTTTTGACAGTTGATGGTGGTGTCTCTGTGGATATCAGACGTACAAACAGAGAACTTTGTCTTCTGAGTCCGTTAAAACTCGTAGTGGCAGTTCTCAGAGTGGCCATTGTCACCATCGATGACACTCGCCTTCAGATTCTGGCAATTGAGAGGGACAAAACCAGATTTAAACCCAATCGTTCTGGCTGTGAAGCGACTCGAAGTGTGAAGAAGTGAAGTCTGTAAATTGCCAAAAACAAACAATTTCCCCATTCGTCAGTTTCTATTGTTTTCTTCACATGAGATCCAAAAAAAAATCACAAGGAAACTTTTTGTTAATTAAACGAGCTGCTCCAAAAGGAAAGAAAAAAGTCTTTATAACAGCAGCAATTTTGGACGATTGTTGTGGGTTTATCACACTTTGTGCTAGTCCAGCGAGTTCACACATCTTAGTGTTTGGTTCCTGGCTTTGTTCCCATTAAAAGGTCGACCAGTGGCATTCTCCATTACGGGCAAATTTCAACATTTGCAAGCGAAGATAACCAGGACATAATCTATTTGTGGCATATCATAACATACACATACACACACACACACATCCTTGAATTGGGGAAAATCTAGTCGCATAAGCTTCAACACTGCCTTGCTATTAGTACACGGACTCACGATGCAGGCAACAGAAACACCGGCGTCTACGGGCACACCACCACCCTTCTCAGATGATGAACAGACATATTCCACCCCGCAGGCGTTTCCGTCTTCCCTGGACGCGGTTCTCAGTGACGACGAAAATCTAGACGAGTTTGCAGCAATTGAGGCACTGCGACAGTTGAAGAGTGGAGGCTCGACGCCGAAGGTGAGCGATGGGGGTTGTGGTAAAGAAGTTGACCAGGTACAGGGCCAGGTGGATTCTAAGGACAGAATAAGTAGAAGTGGGCGTGCCAATGAGAGAGCAGGAGAAGCTGATGATGAGTCAGATTCTGATGAGGGTGAAGAGGAGTTCTATAATACCAATAATGACCTCAGGAAATCAGATTCCAATGCCTCGATAGATTCGATTGGTGGGAAACCAGTCAGAAAGAAGAGCCGATTCTTTGATACTGCTCTTGAAGCATATAACAATTCACCGGCAATTAAGTATGGTGTTGAGATGGTGGAGCGTGCAACTCAACCGATGGTGAATATAATTGAACAGAAGAGTTCTGAGTGGAAGCGGAAGAGAAGACTCAGCAGGACGAATGAAATGTTCCCAGATGATGTTAGGGAGTACACTACTAAGGCAATAAGAACCTCCAATATTCCGATCCCACATACTTCCCTTGCATCAACAATCGCCTTCCCCAGTCATACTCCTTCGAAATCCGATCCTGTCGATGTGACTGTGTCCTCGTCATCTATTCTAGAATCACTGTCTTCGAATGTTCCTACGAGGAAACAGAAGCTTCCGTCTATTGCTGAAGCCCTTGCGAGAGGTAATGAGTTGTCCTTAAACATGTCTATTGAAAGCAGAAAGAGACTAAGCACTTGTTTGAACCTGCTGATGCTAGCGAACAAACAACTGTCGAGCAAAATTGATCACCTTCAGGAACTCATCAACAAGGAACATGAACTGCTCAAACTCAAACAGAAAAGGAGACAAGAAGAAGGGGTGCCTGAAGGAGACGAGGCTGATGATGAGAACGATGTTTTCCATGATGCGAACGACGAGCACACTACTAATGAAATCAAACAAGAGATTGTGGGTACAGTGAAGAAAGTTGTGACCTTCATTTCGAAGTATGCTGGGAAGTCACTTCCTGAACCCGAGAGAAGTAATGTGAGACAGACGCTGCTTAAGCTGCCGAACAAATGGGCAACACAGGCATCGAGTTCGATCATGGGCTATAATACGAATGGGAAAGTTCTCGTGTTGGCAAATGAGTCTCTTGGGATGGTGAGTTCAGTCATGTCTGTGTTCGACGAGTCATTGGCGAAGGCAGAACTGTGGGTTAAAAGAAAACAGGAGAAACAACTTGCGAAGCAGGCAATCTTGAACAATTCTCTGAAAAGACAAAGGGAAAGGGAATAGTATGTTTTTTGGGGTTATAGTTACGTTTAATGGTTTGGAATTCTACGGTTATAAATTGGGTCAATTAGTCAAGTATGGGAATTCTGTAGGTGATGTTTTACTAGCTCTGTAATGCCTTGAGTCTCTCTCTCATTTCGTTGAGAACCTCCTCGTCTTCCTCTTCGACTTCTTCTGGTTCCGGTGTTGGTTCTTTGAGTCCTGCCACTGGGACGTTATTCACCTTATCGAACTTCTCAGTTGTGAGGCTGCTTATTATCTTGGATACTTCTTCATCGACTTCATCTTCTAATTCATCATCTTCATCTAAGATATCCATGGAATCACCAATCATCTCACCAATTATCCCACTCTTCATGAGTTCCTGCTCAAGTTCACGCATTGTTCCTGTGAGCTGTGGTAATTTAACAAGCTGGTTGACCTCTTTCATGATTATTGTGCTCTCTGCCATCTTGTTCTGAAGACCAGCCATGCTGAATGCCTCGTCGACCTGCATACCAACCGAATTCAACTGTGCACGACTCTTGGAGAGACGTTGCTGTTGTTTCTGGATGGAGTAGAGCTCCTTTGCGAACATCCGTGTGGCCTTGGTATCTCCCTTTTTGGCATGTGTCTTGATGAGTTTTGTGGTCTTGTTATGGAGTTGCTGGAGGTCCTGAAGGGAACGGTCCAATTGGCGGGTGTTCTTGCGGATGAGAGAGCGGCATTTGCGGTGTTGCTCTTTAGGAGTTGGCCCCCATATCGTCTTGCGGATGTAGTCCATTGGCCCTGTTCCCGTTTTGGTTTTGGGGTTGTTTGGTGAAACTGTGAGAAGTGTCACTTGTGTTTGATAGTGAAGAAGAGAAGAGTGGCAGATGGGGAGAGTTACCCGGATACGTTGTAGTATAAAGTATAACAGAGTACCAAAATGGGATTAAAAGGGGTCAAATAGGTGAGATTGGAGTTTATAGACCTCTCCAATAGACACTATGACTTCAATTGGCAGTTATACTGACTTTGTACGCGGTTTTTGTTGTACCTTCCTGCTTATCCACTACTCTGATCCCTACTTCGCCATCTACACATGGTCATAAATCACCATAAAACTAACAAAAATACACAAAGAAGATCCCATTGAAGTCTCTACTTCTTCGCCTGGTCCGGCTGATCCGCCTGTGGTCTGTGTCCGTCATTGAAGAGAATGCCAGAGAGTCCGGACTGATTGTCAAACTTGGTGCGGACAGTGTGGGGGCGTTGGAAACGGGAGAGTGGCACAGTCTTATTGCCCATCTTCACATTCAACGGACCCTCAGGGAGCGTCTCCTCTATTCCTTCGGTCTGTGGCAGTAAAGGCGATGGGTTTACCGGTTTCTGTGTCTGTTTCTCGTCTGACATTGCGCTGTTTCTGTCTGTGTAGTGATAATTCGTCTTGTTCTTTGTTCGTTTGGTGTCACAACTTTTATAAAGGGTCCATTAAAGCCTACTAAGCTAAGTCTCATCAACAACTATTAAATTATCCAGTCAAATAGAATATAGAACAGTATCGATCTATTACAAGGCTGAGTTAATAACAAATGCATTCATAAAAAGGTTACGTGAGGTATAAATGTTGTCCAGAGACTAACTAATCAGAGATTCCATGAACTTGTGCTCAAGCAGCTCCTCTGCTCCAAGTCTCTTAGAGTAATCAAGCTGGAAGGTCTCATTCAGGAAATGTCTAGCTGAGTCACTGCACCAGCGAGGAATCTCAGGGACATGATGTGTTCCAATCTTGAAAATGGCCTGCATCTGACTGAAGTTAGGGAAGGGATGCTTTGCAGTAAACATCTCCACCACCAAACAACCCACTGACCAAATATCTGCCTTTGTCGTCGTAGCTTGTTGTTTGACCACTTCTGGCGCCATCCAGTAGACAGAACCTTGCATCGATGCTCTCTTTGCTGCTGTGGTGGTGGTGAGCTTCTTCGAGATACCAAAATCGGAGATCTTGACTTCACCTTTCAGATCAATCAAGATATTGGCACCTTTGATGTCTCTGTGGATGATGTTCTGGGTATGCAAGTAATTCAGCCCGATTAGGATCTGTCTTGTGAAGTTTCTGATCAGTGGTTCTTCAAATGGACCGTAGTTCGTCAGCATGGTGTTCAGTGAACCACCAGGAACATACTCCAGGAAAATATTCAAGTGGGTTTCATCAGAATTGGATCCCAGGTATGTGACAATGTTCTCATGGTGTAGTTCGGAAAGCAGTCTCATTTCATGCTGTAGTGCCTCAAGGATCTTCTCGTGGATCTGCTTCTGTTGTTGTAAGTGTTTGGCATTTTGTTGCGACTCGGCATCTTCAAAGAGAGGTTTCAACTCGACTTGCTTCACAGCCATCAGTTCACCAGTGGTGGAGTTCATGCCTAGGTAGACAGTACCGAAACTTCCAGATCCAATCCTTGCTCCCTTTAGCCAGTTGGTTGGGCCGGAGGTTGTCAGGTTGACATTTCTCACTTGCTGAACCATCTTCCCATTGTTAAGATCATCGTCGTCATCATCTGAGTCTGAACCAACACTGAACAGTTCGATCTTGGAATCATCGTCGTCATCATTGATGGAACTGGCAATAGAAAACCGTTGTTTGTTCTCTCTAACACTGGACTTCAGATCGAGCGTGTCACCTTCATCAAATCTGCTTCCAATACTGATGTTGGTTCTGGACAGCATCGAGAGTCTCTTGTTGTGGTTCTCCATCAAGACATTACCAACAGTAGACATTCTGTTAGCCTGTACACCCTGTGCCATGGAGAAGCGCACTGAGTTCCTTACTGTCTTGGAAAGATTCTTTGAACTCGTCTCTGGGAAATACTGTGAGAGGTTTGTGGAGATGAGTTGTGATGTTGGTCTCTGTCCGAAGACAGTTCTGAACTTGGAATCCTGTGAGCTTGCTGAAATGTTGGTGGAGTCATCATCATCTCTCTGATATTGACTGTTGCGGCTTCTTCTCTTCTGGTCGTTCTTGTCCTCTTGTTCTTGTTTCTCGAGAGAAATGTACTTCTTCGAGACATCAATGGCTATGCCAGTTGGCTCTTCGCTCTTAGGACAGAACAGGATTCTCTTCTTCTCGATTCTGTCATTGGAGTGACAGATCGTCACAAGCTCAACATCGAACAGCAGGTGAAGGTTCCCCTGTGCGTCTGTCAGATACGTCTCGTAGTGAGTAGGTGTCTTATCGGCCAGATCGAGGAATTTGATCAGTTTCTTCTTGATGGAGGCAGCATTGAAGCAGCCGTTCACGTTGAGCTTGACTGTACTACCGTTCTGTAGGATGAAGGACACGAGTGTCTTCCCTGCCGAACTGGAGGACGCTGGTGGGTTAGAAAGCTTGAATTCTGACTTGTTGGTATTGGACAAATTCTTGAGCGTTGGAGACGGAACGACCAGCGAGGAAATGTCCAGAGGCTTAGCAGCTGCCTGCACCTTCGCGAACAGCTGCTCGAGGTTGACGATCTGCTTCTGTGCGGTGGACTTCTTTCTGAGCGCGTCAATGGCCTTCTCGAGTCTGATTCTGTCTCCGATCTTGGTGATGCCCATGTCCTTGAGGATTCCGGCATCGAGGAAAGGCAGGTCCCTCTGTGTGATGCCGTGCGTCTCGAAGACCGGTGCGTACTCCGCCAGCTTGATCGACCCGAGCCACTCGCTAACTGTTGTCGCCATTGTGCTTTCTCTCTGCCTATCTCTCCGTCTGGCTTTAGTTATGTCCCGCTAATTTAGGGCCGGTGCTGCTCTTGATCTCTTTACAGTGGCCGGGGCCCATAGTTAACGATTTTCGCGCAAAATTTCACACATAGACAATTTTTCAAAATCAAAACAAACAACTCTGAGTCCAAAGTGACTTCAACGCGAGAAATCACGATCAGGACTGCTGATATCGGGGTTTCCGTTGCGTTATTAAGAGTCTACGCTGCCTACAGTACCTGACTATGCTTTCTACCGTCTCAAACAAGCGCAGAATCACCGAGAACAGAAGAGACCCAAAGGACGATGAACAGCTGAAGAAGCGCTCTAGGGTCGATCCACAAGCTGCCTCCAGTGCACTGTCAAAGGAGGCAGACTTCTTCACTGAGGATGAACTCATGAATGACAATGAGAGACCACCAGTGATACAGCTCAACGCGCTCCAGAGGCTCAATCTGCTCAAGAAAAGAAGGGACAAATGGAGGATATCAGCACTATACAACACCAAGAACTTCCACGTCCGTCGCGGCCACAGATCTCACTACAACAACTCCTCTAATAACATACTTGTGCCCACTGGTGGCTCTACTGATAGTCTTGTGAAGTATGTCGAGACTTCTACTCAAACGGACAACCCACCAACACTCCAATCGAAGACCCTAGTATCCAAAACAACAGCAAAGGACGAAGCTACCAGAAAGCTGAAACAGGGAGTCTTCTCTGGATTGTTGTTTTACGATGCATCAGAGGTTAAGGAGGATAAGGGAAATGTGTCGCCAGTCAAATTCGCGTCGAAGCAACGTAATGACCATGTCGAAGCAGTTTCAAAGAATCAATTAGCCTCATTGGTAAAGGACGGTGACAACAAGTTGGTTCAGAAAGAAGCTCCAAAGGTACCTACTTTCACAAAGAAAGTACAACTGGGAGAGACTTCCGCCGATTCGCCAAAGGGCGAAGAGACCACGGGTCCTAGTGCCGGTTTCAACTTCCTGAAATCAGCGAATAAGGTCGACCTCTCCAAGGCTGACGCTGCTGACGACAATGATGATGATGAAAACATATCAAGAAAGAAGAGAACTAAAGGTGGTCTGAACTTTGACAGTGGCTCGATTCACACTTCGACTCCTTCCATTTCCCTGGGATCTAATACAGATAAGAATACCTTGTTCAAAGGCTCTGAATCTTCACCAACACTCTTTGGATCAAAGAAGAGCGATGCTTCAAACCCTGCCGGCCTATCATTTGGTGACAAGAAGGAAATTTCAAGCAGCAAGCCTGCTTTCAATTTTGGTGCTTCCAAGAGCAAGGAGCCTGCATTTTCATTTGGTTCATCCGCCTCTGGCCCTGCTGATAACAAGCCAACGGAATCTGTAAAGCTTCCTGCCATAGATCTTACGAAGGACAAATCCGAGCCTATTTCGTCTAAACCGGCCTTCAATTTTGGGTCTACTAATGAAGTCAAGAAATCTGATGAAGTAACAAAACCATCCTTCGCTTTTGGATCTACCTCCACTGAAAAGAAGGAAGAACCTCCCAAATCCACGTTCTCTTTTGGATCCAGTACCACAGAGAAAAAGGACGATTCTTCCAAACCATCGGGATTCTCCTTTGGTGGAGAGAAGAAAGCTGATACTGCAAAGCCATCATTCTCCTTTGGAAGTTCAAACCCCTCAGAGAAGAAAGAAGAACCAGCCAAACCATCATTTTCCTTTGGTTCCAGTGCAGAAGGCAAAGATGCTCAAGTCAAGCCTTCGTTTACGTTTGGTACCTCAACTTCAACAGAGAACAAGGATAGTCAGCCCAAGAGCACTTTCTCATTCGGCTCATCTGCACCGGCTCCGGCATCAGAACCTATGGCTAGTCTTCCTGCAAAGCCAGCCATGACGTTTGGAGCAGTATCAACAGAAAAGAAAGACGAGCCGGCTAAACCTACATTCTCATTTGGTGGTGCTGCTTCTTCCAGTGCTGACTCCAAGGCACCATCTTTTGCCTTTGGATCAAAACCACAAGAGGAACCAAAACCAGCTTCTTCCCAATTCAACTTTGGTCATACATCGAAACCAACAGAAGTTTCAAACGCTGCTGCGGGATCTACTGGATCCAACCTGTTTGGAGGCTCCACTGCACAAGATAACCAATCATCAGTATTTGGCTCTTCCAGTGCCAGTGCTCCACCAGCTACGACCTCTACAACTGAATCAAAGCCTTTCAGCTTCGGTGGTTCATCAAAAGAGACAACGGGCGGCTTCAACTTTGGTGCTGCTGCCACCACTGCTCCAAAACCAGCATTCAGTTTTGGCTCTTCTGTTCCACCTGCTGGCGATTCTACAAAGCCTTCCTTCAACTTTGGCGAGACCAAACTTCCATCCGCCACTCCATCTGCCTCTGCGTCTCCAGCTCCTTTCGCCCAAGCGAACCCACCAACCCAGTCGACCTTCAATTTCGGCTCTACCAATACGCAGAATCCTTCATCTGTATTCGGCGCGTCAACTTCACAGCCCACACAACAACCTGCTAACTCTGGTTTCGGATTCACATCAACACCGGCATCTGCGTCTTCCTCTTCCACGGCGCTGCCTGCCTTTGGACAGAGCAACCAACAGGCCTCTTCGGGATTCAGCTTCGGTGCATCGGCGCCACCACCCACAAATCAGCCGATGTTTGGTGGTTCAACCGCTCCAGCTCCAGCACAATCCGCTTTTGGTTCCGCCGCAACCGCCTTTGGTGCGCCAGCTGCCTCTGGAACTCCAACAAGTTTCAATTTTGGTGGTGTGAGTAACGCTAACCCGGCGCAGATCTTTGGGCAGACTCCACCAGCATTTGGAGGTAACAACAGTGCCCCTGGAACACCAACAGCGATTGCCAATAGAGTCCCTGGAAGAAAATTAGCACAGATGAGACAGCGCCGTCGTTAGGATTCACATTATATACGTTTTTAGTGTAATCATTAAGTTATATCTATTATCATTACAGTTCGTAAACACTTAGGTCTCCTTAATAGTCTCTTGATTGTTTTGCTCCAACTCTTGAACGGTTTTGATCAGACTTCCCTCTCCATAATTCAATCCATATTGAGCTTGGATACCAAGTTTCTTGGATGTGAATCCTTCAACAACTCTTCTTCTCTGCTTAACACCCAATCTCGAGTATGGGAATTCGTTTGGCTTTGTGAAGGCCACAATATCCAGAATCAAGTTATGGTCGTTTAGAATAGTGTTGAAGATAACAGGAACCAGTGACGACAAGTATTTGGCTCTGGAAGTGTCAACAACAGCCACAATAAACCCATCAGCTTTGAAAACACAAGATCCACCCCTTCTAATATCGGCGTGACTGCCTTCAATAGAAGCTTCGATATCAGTCACAAAGTGCATCAATCCCATTGACTCAAATGTGCAGGAAATAGGACCCAGTATGAATAGTGGTTGGAATTCCAAAGTGCCAGCATTCTTGTCAACACGGGACACATTGTGAAGGAACCCTAAATCTCCTGTTCTCACATATGACAAAGAGTCATCTCCATTAGTTATCTTAGCATTGAATTGGAATTTGTCATAGGAGTTCACGACTCTGTCATATCTGTGCATGGTTCTTAGCACATTAGCCTCACTGCAGACCCAAATTTCACCAACTTCACCAACTTTACACAGTCTTCTTGTCTCTGGGTTCACAACAGCAATCTGTGTACAGACTGGAACAATTCCTGAATCTTGTAAATGGATGGCGTTTGGGGTGTTGGAAGGGTTGACAATTGAAATCAGACCAAGTCTCAGAGCAGAGGGGTCAATCCAGAGATCAATAGGATCAAAAGACAAGTAAGATCTCAATGTGACCATTGGATTGTAGTTGTGGGTGTAGACATGGCTGATTGATGAGGAATTCAGCTTTGTGGCAGAGAATCTAGTGGCAACCTTCTTAATGAGCTCAGTATTAGGTCTTCCATCATAACCAACCATTAAATTCTTCAATCTTTCAAGTGAGAAGTCATAGTTCTTGATTATTTTCATCGCGTACTCCAACATTTGCTCAGTCACATAAACATCCTTCACTTTGATACGAGACAAAGCAGTGAAGAAAGAGCTTGGGTTTGTGGCAAAATCAAGTGGTGGGAAAACATAAGTGGATGATCCCAAGTAAATACCAATCAATGAACTTTGAATAAATCCAAGTCCAAAAGTATGACGAACACATGAAATAACAGGAGTTTTGCTTTCCAATTGACAAGTCTCCTTGGTAATCTTGCAAAGTGAAGAAATGATATTCATGGAAACAGCAACACCAGTTCTCGTATCGTCTTCAGACCAGTTCAGAAGTATCAAAGATGTGTCATCGTTATCGATTTTCTGCTTCTTCAACACACTATTGAGCATAGGCGTGAGTGTGGACATGCTGTTCTTTGAGGTCATTTTAGAAATATTTCTGATCTTGATTGTCGACAAGGTTGGGCTCTGTTTCATTAGTGTCGATACTGGTTTATTCTTCAATATCGAGTCAGCCTCTTGATTCACAAAGATGTTCACAACCTGGTAGTCTTTGATCAAATTTGATAGGTTGATCAGGTCATCTTTCACCCTGTTTACGTCAATAGGGTTCAAGGGAATTGGGATCAGACCTGTGAACCAACAAGCATACAGAGATGCCACAAAGTCGTCTGATAGTGTGAACATGAGTCCAATTCTGTCACGGAACTTGAGCTTGCCCTTCTTCATTTTGTCCAAAATCAAAGAAGCAATTCCAGCAATCTTGTTGTCAAACTTCTTCCAAGAAAGCTGCTTAGTAGTTCCCCTTGTAGCCATGGAGAAGGCCAATTCATCTGGTTGGTTCTTGACCCTCCACTTTAAGATTTCAAGAATATTTTCAAAGTCCGTTAGAGGTTGTTTGGTTCTGTCGTCAATAGATGTGTCACGGTAGTCCAGCCCTGAGAACTGCTCCTCTGCATCTTTCAAAGACTTGTATCTAAAGTTCGACACAACCTCACTCCAAATACTGTCCAGGTAGTACTTGGATCTTGGAATCTCGGTAATAGATCTCTTGATATTGTACTTGACGTAGACAGACTTCAGATTACCCTCTAGGAAGTATCTCTTGCACAGCATGTTTGCAATCCCAGGAATACCACTTTTGATTGTACGAGGCAGAGCATCTGGAGGAAGAATCAAGATACAATATGGTCTCACATTATGATATCTTTCCAAAACAATGAATGACTTGGTAGCCACTAGATCCAGCTCTTGGATATCTACAGCTCCCTGGACATTTGGAACTGCAGCAGGACTTTCAATAACAACCACTGGTAAGTACTCGTTATTGAACAGCACGTCAAAGGCTGAGGAGTCTGAGACTCTTCTTTGTGGAATAGCCCTTGCCAGGGTGTATGCCAAGTGGTCGGAGTAGTGGTATCTGTAATCAAGCTGCGTCGATTGCAGACCTTCTGAGACTTCTTTTGATTCATTGTCTAAGAATGTGACCCTCTGTCTCAGCCTGTCTTCATACAGACCAAGGACATAGACTTTACCATTGAAGGCAAACCCAAGTAGACCAGTTCTCAAAAACTCAAGATCCAGAATTCCTTCGTGGTCTCTGCATCTAGCATGAAAGATACTCTGTGTTCCCTCAGGAGTACCCCAGAAACCACCAGGGAGCGAAACACTATCGATCCAAATCTCGCCAACTTCCATACTTCCAGCAAGATAACAAGTTTCAGGATTAACAATCGCCAGGGTAGCATCTGGTAATGGATACCCAAAGGAGCCAATTCTTAAGAAATCGGATGATCTGTAGTTCTCTGTAATTGGTGGTGGTCTATCTGAGATCACCTTGACTGTATTCGTAGTCAACGACTGTTTATCAATCAACACTTCCGAAAGGGACGAAACATTTCTTGAAAACTCATCGTCCTCATTGGAAACTGTAATCATTTTTGTGTTCAGTTTCTCCTCTGCTCCAATCCAATCTCTCATTGAAATGACCATACCTCCAAACTCACTAAGGGTCAATAGAGGCGAAACAACATTATCAACATTTTTGCAGCCGAGCGGTTTGAGCCAACGGTTTGTCAGAATCTCATGAAACTCACCATCAACAATCGAGGTATAAATCAGTACCCATTTGAGGGACGAGAAATCGACTTCCTTCTTTGAGAACTTTCGTGTATACTGCGGGAATGACTGGTAGTTGTAAACAACTTGTTTCAAACTGAGATAATCATTCAGAAGCACAGTGACCCCAAATCTCGTTATGACATTTGCGTAAAGTCCAGCAATATCCAATAAGCTCGATGGTGTCCAGACAAGAAGATTTCCCGAATAGACATTGAGCAGAGTTCCAACGATTAGACCAACCGATTTTCTAGCATCCAGTATACTCAACATGACGTTTCGATGCCTCGTGAATGAAATATCCTTTCTCTTGAAACTCTTTCCGTCGTAGTTTGGATTAGACGACAAAATTGAAGTCAATAAATTCATCTGGTGCATAATAGTCTTATGTGAGATAGCAACACCATTCAATTCACCATCTGGAGATTTGACAAACTCAATGTATGCCAGGTCAGGTACCTGAAGCACTGGTGGTCCCTTCTTTTGTGGATGGTAAGTTCCAAAATCAGTTGTTTTCCAGAATTCAAGACCTTTAGGCCATTTCAGTTTCGTTTGTGAATTCACTTTCTTATCAAGATATTTGAGAACTGTTTCTGAAGTCAAACAAAGATGGGATTGGGTGACTGTCATTATATGGATCATCTCCTGAAGCTTGAAGTCTAGAGTGATGGGTACTGCAACCACGCCTGCGAGGAAACACCCGAACAAGGCGATGGTGAAGTCGGCCACTTCAACACTTTGGTAGATCAGACACACTCTGTCATTCTTGTAAAGTCCAGACCTGTCACGGATCTGCTGTGCAACTTTTTCAGCTTTGAGGTATAGCTTCTCCCAAGACATGCTGACAGCTTCCTTCCCCTTGGAGTCTAGTATGATTAGCGCTGTTTCTTTCTGATATGTTGTCCAACGATGTCTTAAAATTGCAGCCAAAGTATCAAAAGAATCTCCAGAACTGGCGTTCAAGTCATCACTTATAGTACGCGGGTCTAGAGGCCTCTGTAGCTCCACATTGATAGCAGGGGGCAACGGACTGTATCCTCCATCGAGGTTTCTCTTTGTTGAATCGATGGTGGACTTTCTGGTGAGGTTAGATGCGATGCTGTAAGCTCTGTGGTGAGACGAAGTGGCATCTGACCCGGAGAAGACGTCGCCTTGACTGTGATTGAGGATTGCGGGTGCGACTTGTGACAAGATAGTCATGCGCTTCTTAGTGTAGCCCTTCTCCGTGAGGTAGCCCTCGCTGAAGTCCTTGTTGAGCTCATTGAGCTGGTTTACGACGCTCTGCGGAAGACCAGGCGGAATAGAGGCGTCCATCTTGAGCGTGCGTGGCGGTTCGCTGGCGGTTGCGTCTCTGAGGATCCCGGTGGCTCGTTCCACTTCTTCGGCGGCTGTTTGTTGTTCAGTTGATTGGTCGTTATTCATTTGTGTTTTCTTTTGAATATTGTCCCGCCTAACTTCCTACTGTCCACCCGCCTAAGTTTAGAAGGAGACTTAGGCAGGGAACTAGCCGAGGTTTAGGCGGACGTAGTTTCTCGTACCTGAATAAAATACGTCATAGCCGTGTGTCACTCATTGACATGCACACAGGGATATATATAGCAAGCAAATTCACTAAAGAGAGATCTCATTATTGACTCGCTCATTAACCACTAACTCCTCCCAACCAGTCCTTCTCTAATATGTCCTCAAGCGACCCTCTACAGTCACCAAAGACTGCTGGGCCTGAGCCCTCAAGTGTTCCCCCACATGAGGAGGAACCAGCCAGCCCTACACCTCAAAAGAAGCCCAACACAAGTCAGAGATACTTGGGAGATCCAGAGAGACAACCACTACTCTCCCCTGATGACCCTGGTGTCAGCCCTCTCAATGTCACCAATGTCAAGATTTCAAAGGTCATTCTGAACCTGAACGCGTTCTTCACTACAATATGGTTCATCCTGCTGCTGGTCAGCGACTTCGTATCCATCCCAGGATTCAACAACAATGGTCGTTCTTTTCTGGAGATAAACTTCATCTTCATCAGTCTGTTTGCCACTCTTTCAAGTTTGTTGTTCTTTAACGTCCCGTCACAGCTTGAAAGACGCTTGGGATACATTACATGCGGGATCCTATTATTCAGTTTCATTCTCCTGTTGGGATTTCAGAGACACTCAATTGGACTCCTGGGGTCGTTGACCTGCATATGGGCTATCCTCACAAATCTCCTGACAGCATTGAGTGAATACCTTGTGGAGAAAGGAAAGATTGCTGAAGAAATCAGGCTCACTGGAAGAGTAGAAACAAGAAGAACCTTGACAGAATGGCTAATAGTCATGGTTCGTAATGTACTCAAGTCTGTGATTCTTGCTTATGTTTCCTTGATTGCACTAAATGTCATTCTATCTTCATTTGATGCTATTCGTGTGAAACCATGGGGCGAGCTTGTACCAGTTGAAGAGGACAGTTTTGACATTCATATTGCATGTTACGGAGATGTTCATAACGAGACAAAGTCTCAGCAGCCAATAGTGCTTGTTGAGTCTGGACATGGCTCTTCTGAGGATTTCAGTGAGTGGATTGAGGAACTGTTCCATCTCAATCAAGTGGAAAGATACTGCATCTATGACCGTCCAGGATATGGGTTCTCTGATTCAGCACCAGCGCCTGTTTCTTTATCAATCGTTTCCGACCTACTGGCAGAAGGCCTAAGAAAGCTCAAGGTTCAAGGACCTTTCGTACTAGTCAGTCATGATATTGGCGGATTGTACTCGAGAGTGTTTGCTTGGAGAAACACCGATTTGGTTGAATCAATGTTGCTGGTCGATACATGGCACGAGGACCTCCTTCTAAGAAACCCCAACACTAACAGCAAGAAAGATGAGCCAATCCCAGCGGAGATTTCACGAATGACCGCACGGAAGGGATTCAAACTATGGCTTGAAGGTTTCTTCTCACCATTGGGCCTTTCCTTACAAGGGTCTTGGATATTCAAGCACCGTGGTTCTAAACAGCGTGTTTACGGAAAAGACATGGTTCATCAAGGAAAATACATCAGGGCTAGACTACAGGAACAGATCAGTGCTAGTATATTGTCTTTTAATGAGGCTGTTAGTGCAAAACACACGTTGGTGAACATTCCAATTAGTGTTGTGAGTTCGGACTACATGATCAAGAAGTCACTGAATTGGGGGAACTGGCAAAGAGAACTGACGAAGCTCTCAAGTACAACCAAGGAATGGAAGATTGTCAGTGGTGGTCACGAAGTGTGGAAGAATTCCAAGGGAAGAGAGCAACTCCAAGATGTTCTTTTGAGACTACTTGAGTTCTAATTCTAATATTGTGCCTCATTGATTGTGGCATTGTACCATTACTCCTAACTAATACCAAACTCTTTTTAAACCAAAGTACTTGTAAACCAAAACACGAACTCTATTCTAGTGGGTGTAGTAATCTGACTTCTTCCACTGATGTATTTTCGTCACCATCAGTCAAATTTGCCGGTTTCGCATCTCCCCCGTCAGTCATCAGGGCGTCGTCATCATCACTGGTCTCCAACTCCGACTCATCGTCGTCCGCCTCCAAATCGAATGTTTCTCGACAGTTGGGGCACATGAACTGTGGATAACTTTTTATTATTATTGGCCGTATGCATTTGTAGTGCCATGCATGCCCACAGGGACTGATAAACACTGACTGGCAAGGTTTGATTTTGGTGAGACAGATCGCACACTCTGAAAGTTCAGAATCCTCCACCATCGCTAGCGTTTTCAGACGCTGGTGTGCGTCCTTGTTGAATTGGTTCGCTTTTCTCTGCCAGGACTTGTTTACCTCAACTCTCATCTTGACACATCTAAAGACGTCTTCCACACCTCCTCTAAAATCCATTCCTAGCTGTAAGACATCACCATTCTGTAAGGGAGTCAAATTGCTCTCCGCGCCAGCAGGAGACAATCTCATATGATTCAGAAAAGTACCAGAAGATGATTTCAAGTCTTTCACATACCAGTTCCCATTATCATCGACAGAGAATTCGGCATGGGTTCTTGAGACAACTTTTGATTTGAATACGACCGGCGCATCAGAACCTGCTGGTGCCTGAGCTGCGTCTCTCACCTTGTCAGTGTATCTTCCTATAGATAACCTAGTATTCGGTTTCGTCTTCCGCATTATAGGTGCGAAATATAGTCCCTGTGAGTTGGAGGAGTGATCGATGAATGGGGTGAGCCTTACTGAGTACGTTCCATCTGAATCGAGTTTGTAAGCTGGGTTGCGTGGGGCTGCAATCTGGGGTATCGTCTCCTCGATTGGAGTTCCAACATTCATCGGGTCAATATTCTCAGTGGAGTCTCCGAAGACAGCACCAGGTAAGTTTGGTGCGCTGCTGTTTGCTCGGTTGGCTCTTGGTGAGCCGTTGATGGGGACATTCTGACCGGTCTGTATTAGGTTGAGCCTGGAGGAGGAGCCTGCCCTGGAACGAGAAGTCTGGGAGCCTGCTCTGGAGCGAGAATTAGGTCCTTGATTAGCTCTTGACTGAAGATTGCTAGTCGAATAGGAGCCAGTTCTCAAAGAACTGGTTAGGTTTGAGAAGAAGTTTGAACCAAAACCAAAAGAACCCGTGCGCCTTCTGGACGGGGATGGCTGTGGGGACGAGTTGGAGAATGAGCTCTCATGACTCAGCGCTGGGCGTGGCACCTCTGCAACCAAATTAGTCTCCTGTTGCTCACGCCCTATCTGGACCGGTGGGTGCAAAGATGATTGATGGTCTTGTTGATCACTTGGTGGCATTTTGAGTTATGTAGACCCCGATAGCAATAGCAAGGGAGGTTTTCGGCAGTGAGATTAGTCAAACAACTGTGATCTGGGTATGGTGTACGCTTTGTGCACTTAGCGGGCGTCTGGGGCCTTTGTAGAGGTGTCGCTGGACTGTTTTGGACCGGTATTCTTATATTGTGGTTGTGAGATCCAAAGTCATTCTGGCGCGAATTCGAATAAAAAGAAAAATGTGCTTATGTCAGCGGATTCTGGCCGTGGGATTTGGGCTTTAAATCGAAGTTTCGGGTCTTTCCGAGTGCGAATTCGGGTGAGAGAGGGGGGTTAAACTGGTAGTAGTTTGTATAAGTGATGTTGGGCACTATTGGACAAAGGTTTAGGACAGACTTCTCTACCAAAAAGCAGCGGTTTGGGTGCATTTGAGGTTTTGTGTGATAGTGGTCACGTGATTAATTCCTTAACTAAGCTATAAGTGCATTCTCTCTCTCCCTCCTTCACGAGTGGGACCAGTCAATCTACAAATGGGTTAATAAAGGTGGCTGTAGTATCCTTATCCTCAATCCTCGACCATCACGGCTCTCATTGACCGACCTCTTCGCTAGTTCTTCTCCAAAATCTCTGCCTTTCCAGCGCGAATTTTTCACTTCCCAATATTGAATATTACTGTAGAGCCAGCCAAAAAACACAAAAAAGACATCGAAGATTGAAGCTCATCTGTACCACTTTTTGTACTAGTCCCGCTTCATTTCACCTACAGAGCACCCCACGCCAGCCGAGAAATTCACCATCTTTGACAATAGGATCAGTCACCCAACACTGTGAATTGTTTTCCACTGTCACAATTGTCCACTGAGATCCTTGAGCGACATCTTGAACTGGGTCAAAACCAACGAAGAGCTAGGACCTCCACAAAAGAAAAGAAAACACAGTTGACGATGTCCCTGCCCGATGGCGCTTCCCATCTGGTGAGCGGCAATGATGTCCAGTTTGAGTACAAGTCCAGCCAGAGTGCGGAGGCTACAAACAGCACAACTACAAAGAGAAAGAAGAAGAAGTCTAAGAAGAAGAAGTCCAAGGCTAATGGCGATAATAACGACCACGACGACGTACCGCTGCCCAAAGTTGTTGGTCAAGATATCAACGACCCAACTGTCGACTATCCAGACTCAAGAGTGCTGAAACAGAACTCCAATGGCGATGTAATTGTGGAGAGTCTGGATCAAGAGGAAATCGAATCAAGCTCCAAGAGTACAAGATCCAAATCACACAAACCACTGACGAATCTCAACACATCGGGTCTTCCAGAGGATCCTGAAGAACTCAACAGGGAGCTAAAGGAATACTGGCTCTCACTTTCTTCTGCAGAAAAGAAAGCAATGCTCAATGCTGAAAGAGAATCGGTCTTCAAGGTGATAAATGAGCATCAGAAAATAACTTGTAACTGCGCCGTCTGTGCTAAGAAGAGAGCCATCATTGAACAGGAACTGAAAAGACTCTACGACACATACCTTGAGAGAATAGATACTGATGACCTGATAGCACATCAGTTATTCCTGTCTGCTTCTCCAGAACGCTTACAACAGGACTTCGAAAGGCGGCAACTGGAGAATGACCCTCACGCTGGGGCACATATTGAACCACAGCCCATTAGAGATCAACAACCCGCCCCTGCCTCTGCCGCTGCTGCTCCAGCTGCTCTAGCTGCACCAGCTAACGATGAAAACGACAACAATACACAGGTCCCTGGGGCACTAGTCCCAATGACACATGCCGAGGAAGAGCGTGTTCATCGAGCGGTCTTCAGTGCTCTGGTGGCTGGCAACCAGAAAGCAGATCAACAATCCAACTCAGAAGGACTGCCTAATGCCCAAGCCGAGCTGAATGACAACCAGGTTCAAGAGGAAATTGCAAACTTAAACTCCTGGCTGATAAGTGATAGTCTACGTGCCAGTATTAAGAAGTCTGGAGATACAAGGCTTAGCGGTATCTTGTCCGTCGCAGAGGACCTGGTGGAGAACGATGGTAGAAAGTTCCTGGAGATGATGGAAAAGCTAGCCGAAAGTCGAATTGAAAGACAGAATCAGCAATTGGGAACCCCAGAAATGATCAATAACACGAACAAGATCGAAGAGGAGGAGAACCATCATTACGAGAACAACCTCTCTGATGAGAATGACGAAGAAAACGTTGGTTCTGATGCCGATATCACTAATGGGCATTTGCCCCGTAATGAATCGAGCCGACTCGCTCTGGAGTATGAGGCTAAGTTTCCTGATGATCTAGGGAAGGACGAGTTGTCTCTGCAGAAAGCAATGCAGAGGATGTCTTTCATGGAATCTCACTTCAATAGACAGAAGGAATTGCAGCAACAGCTGGAACGTGAATGTAAAGAGTTGGAGCAATTGGAAGACGAGCTTTCATCCGGAAAGCACCAGTATCCCGATGGTTCAGAAGACGATGACGACTCTGAAAGCTTCTGTGATGCTCATGAAAACCACGATAGTTCACATGCCAGTGGATCTTCGAAATCTCAGAATCGTGTGGTGCCATATGCTAATAGTAAAGCAGTGGTACAGCAGTATATTGACCATGCTGCGGAAGAAGACTCGGATTATCTAAGTGATGAGGTTGACGAAGGTCGCTCGGATGATTATGCTGATGAAGAGGAGGATGAAAGCGAATTCGAGGAAGATGGGGTGGATAGCGAGTACGCAGATTCTGTTGCCGATGAGGAACGCCACTTGGAGGAAGGACGCGCTATGCTTCAAATGTGCACCACCAAAATGTTGAGACAGAGTTTGTTATCGGCATACAAGAAGAAGATCCAAGACGAGGCGGTGCACGATTTGGTTTCCACGCTGAAAGAAGAGGAACTCAAGTCAAAGTCCAAGCAGGAGAAGAAACAACGTCAAAGAGAAAAGCAGCGTGAGAAGAAGAGATTGCAACAAGAACAAAAAGAAGCTGAGAGACTAAAGAGAGAGGCTGAGAAGGAGAGGCTAAAGAGAGAGAAGGAGGAGGAGAACAGACGGAAGATGGAGGAGGGAAGAAGACGGAAAGAAGAGGAGGAACGTAAGGCACTGGAGAAGAAGCGCCAGCGTGAAGCTGAACAAGAGAAACGAAGAAAGGAGAAAGAAGAGAAGAAGAGGCTGGCTGAGGAGCAGGAAGAAAAAATCAGACTCGCCAAAGAAGAAGCTGAGAAGAAGAAGCTTGCTGAGGAAGAAGAGAAGAAGAGACTTGCTGTGGAAGAACTGGCTCGAAAGAAGCGAGAAGACGAAGCTATTCAACTGAAAGAAAAAGAGAAAGAACTTGACGCCCTGAACAGTTCTCATGATAACAGATCAATTGCTCAACCCCCAATCGCACAGTCAAATGAGACATCAGCTAACACTCATTTCCAGCGTGACAACGGCTCTGCTCCAACTACAGAGGCTGATTACTCGAATAAGCTCAACCTGGAACCTTTCATGCCGTTGAAATCGAGCAATTACACTGGGCATCCGAACACTGGAGATGGTCGCTCAGTAAGTCGTTTTGATAGCTCTTTCAATACGAGCCAGCCACCACCAGTACTAGGTGAAGGGCGCCAATCCAAACGCTCAGTATCACAGCCTCAAGAACAGACATCTTTTGGCTCTGGTCTATCATCTTCTGATATGATGCCAGGTCGGTTCTTGTATTCACAGAATGCTGTTGGTTTTGACTCCCAATTCTACTCCACGAACCGTGCAAATGCGTCCTACCTCTCATCGAACCCTGTTCCCGGTTCTGCCTCGACCACCTCTTCAGGGTCGCCATGGACAAAAGAGCCTGCGCTGAATGGAGCTGGTGCATTTTACAATATGGGATTCCATTCCTCTACTGGTGCTGCTGGAACTGTTCCTCCCCAATCACAATCACATTCACAATCACAATCACAATCTTCAAGTATGTTGCCTAATGTGAATGCCTCAACTGGGTTCAATCGTCCACTTCACTCTGCGCATTCACAGCGTTCAATAACACCACAGGTCAATCAGTCAAATGTGACTAATTATGGAGTCAATGGATCAGATTTTGATGTTTTCACCCCTTCTACAAGTGGTGCTGCTGCACCTTTCAGAAATGGGGCCGGGAACGGGTTCTCCAGCAGTCAAGTATGGTCTTCTGGAAACCAGAACTCGCAATGGAATCCTAGAAATTCTGTTGGCTCATCAATGGATTTTGGAGCTCCTAGTGTTTATCCTCAAGCTGGTTTGCCGCCATCATCAGCTGTTCCTCAGAGTGCGCAGTCCAATACCTCGTCATTGAATGCTTCGGCGACTAGAAGCATGATCAAAGAGTATCATTTGAAGATGTTCACAGCCTATATGTTATCCCAGTCTTCTCATCTTGATGGTGGATATATGACTGTTGAAGGGTTGTACCAGTCCTATGTTTCGTACAATGGGCAAGAGCTCAGCTTCGACCTCTTCAAGACCATTCTTCAGCAGGCTTCGCAGGATTACCAGATCAATACACTGCCAGGTACCAATGGGGACATCGGGTACGTGAAGCTCTCGTCATACTTGACTACTGCGCCACTGTCTGCTGGTTCACAAAAGGTTGGTTCTCTGGGAGGTTTTGGCGTTCCTGAACAAACACTGCCTGGGTCCTCACTGAATGGGTACCTGGGTAGAAACTCCAACAGTGGAGTGAACCTGGGTTCTGCTGGAAACATTTGGAACTAGGCCACATGCTGGCTTTTGCATATATATACTTGAACGACAATCAACTGCACGACTATTACTACTACTACTAAATTAGAATAGATTGTAGAAGAAGAGGTATTAATAGGCATTTCTGTATTGTAGATCAGGAAGACGTTGAAGGACGTTATGCGTCATGAGATCCGGTCGTTCAACCCTCGGTAATTCTAATTTTAGTCTTCTCAGGCGGAGACAAAAACAAACGAAAAAAGTACAGTTTTGTTATATAAAGAGCTGATAAATATAAAGGATCCCGACACCTGTTTAATCTGTGGGCTTCTGATAGAGCGTTTATTTCGGCTTTACTGGCGCGTTTTGAGGAACTTGGACTGCAATTGAGTTGCGCATTTCGTCATTGGTCCAGAGGAGGCTGTCCAAGAGAGAAGATTACATTCCAGTATTAATTAGTAACGACACACCAATATGGCTTCAGTTAAGAGGAAACTGGTGATTGTGGGAGACGGCGCGTGTGGGAAGACATCGCTTCTGTATGTCTTCACACTGGGAGAGTTCCCCACCGAGTACCATCCAACGGTCTTCGAGAACTACGTCACAGACTGCAGAGTGGATGGGAAGGCTGTCCAGCTCGCTCTCTGGGACACTGCAGGCCAGGAAGAGTACGAGAGACTCAGACCGCTGAGTTACTCTAAGGCGCACGTCATCCTGATTGGCTTTGCGATTGATGTTCCTGAGTCGCTTATGAATGCGAGACGGAAATGGAGCAATGAAGTGACGAGGTATTGCCCCACCGCGCCTATTGTTCTTGTTGGGTTGAAGAAGGACCTTAGAAACAACAGTGATGAGAAGTCCAACTCGAAGAAATTCGTCCAGACAGCTCAAGGGGAGGAGGTCGCTAGGGCCATTGGGGCAAAGAAGTTCCTTGAGTGTTCTGCCTTGACTGGTGAGGGTGTCGATGATGTATTTGAGGCTGCAACACGTACTAGTTTGTTGGTGTTGGATGAGAAGTCTCCAGCATGTTGTACTATACTCTGAAGCATTTCTCTCGAAGAAAAAAGCATCCGCTAATCATCCATCCATCCACAAAGGACTTATCACTGTCCTTCATTCACTCCAATCCCATTCACTCCAATCCCCAGCACATTTATTGCATTGTTAAAACACGCACACAAGCACCCACAGAGACACACCAAACACCCGTTTTCTGTGCCCTGCTGATTGTCTTTTTGTCCTAATCTTTTTTGGATAGTATCATCACCACCATCCAATGTCCACTCATTATTTATTTTTGTCAACAGCGAGCAAACACCTTATTGTTCATTATGATGGTCCTTGGCTACCGAAGCTTAATACATCAGGGATGTGCTCCGAGACCCAAGTTCCCTTTACCCAACCCCCTCTGTCCATGTTCTTCATTCCATCTTTTACTTCACTCTATACTCTCATTTAATCTAATTTGTAATAGAACTGTTCGTCAACCATAGTAGAGAGTAGTATTACAAGAACCATCAAGCCCTAGTCGAACTTCAAATATAAACACACAAACTTGAATAAAACGTGCTACTATACACTGCAATTGCCATAACGATCAAACTTCTTGTTCCTGAACGGCCCATCTAATTTACAAGTCATAAGGGCACAAAAATCAACACTAAGGACATATAAGGGGGGGTTTTATGAAAGGAAAGCGGGGCCTTGTCTTTACTAACAAAACATGTTCATAAGACCTGTTGTAGTCTGCTGGAGATTCTTCTTCCATGTGGTGTAGTCTTAACCTGAGGAAGCAATGGCTTCAAAATAGAAGAAAGCTTGTCAAATTGCTTCCCCTTGGCAACATCCAACGACGTCTGCAAAACATAGTTACCAAAAGAGTCGTTGAGCAGAGTTACCAGATCTTGTTCATTGGAAATCAATTCATCGATAAGTTCGGTGCTGTAGTTTGTTGTCTTCAAACACTTCTCAATAACATTCGAGCCAAACTTGTGCAAAGCAAACTTAACAATATCGGTCTTGATCGAGTCTGTGATTGTTTTGATCGCAGCGTCGTCAACATTCTTAGAAAGAACATATTGAATGACATAATTTCCATACGGGTCAACCGACAATTCCTTAGTGAACCCAGCCACAACAGTGGATAGCTTGATACACTGCTCCTCTGAACCAAAATCGAGGCATCTCTGAAGGACACAACAACCATGTCTGTGCGTACCAATCTCCAAAGTGTGCTCATAGGCAGTATCAAAAATGAATTGAGAGTCAGTTGGAGTCAATCTTTGGAGACATTTTTGAATAACATGGTTACCATTCAAATCCCTTGATAGCAGAACGACATCATCTTTCAACGACGCAACAATCACTTGGGCCTCGTCTTGAGAATCAATACATTCAACTAGTTTCTGGAGTGCTCTAGTTCCATGTGAATTTAGTGCAATCTTCACAAACTCCACAGAAGCATCCTTAACCAATTGGATTCTCTCTTCGTTTTCAAGGTTTTCAAGTAGTTTCTGGATCAAATAGTTGCCGAAAGGGTCAATCATGAGTTCAATAATATGATCCTTGATTTCATAGTAGATTATTGTTGCATTGCTGGAGTCCACATCTAACTGCTTCTGTAGGAAACGACAACCATGTTGGTCCTTGCACAAGGAATAAATCTGGCCGATGAAATCCTCAAACTTTGCATTCACATATTTGGAAGCATCCTCACCCCTTCTTCTCTGCCCTGTGTATCTTCTACCGTGGCCATGACCAGAGACGTTGTGGTGATTGTTGTGGTGGTTTCCGTTGTTATGGTTTGGGTAGAATCGAGGAGATGCATTTGGACCCATTGCTGGTGATCCCATTCCAGCAAATCCAGTGTCGAAAGCCTGGGGAGACCCATTCAATGGTGGCCATAACTGGTTGCTTTGCAGTCCTCCATGATTGGTGAAAGGTCTCTCAAGTCCTTGGAACGCACCAGGTGGAGGAGTAAAGGCAGAAGCTCTTGAATCTTTTGGGGTTCCATCACCCTTCAGTCCTAGGTTAACAAAGCCATCTGGATGAAGGTGTGGAGGCAACGGAGGAGTCATACCATCCGGGCCAAAGTCAAAGGGACCCATTGGGATCATTCCTGGTGGTGGCAGTGGTGGAGTATGTGGAAGAGACTCAAGTCCATGAGGGGTCATACCGTTATGGAAGTGGGCCTGGCCTGGTTTGGTGGACCAAGGTTGTGGGTGGTTCAATGGAGGAGGGTGTTGCTCGCCAGGGTTAAATCCACCATGCACTGGCTGACCAAAGCCATTCATTGGGAAGAACGGAGGAAATGGTTGATGGTGGTGGAAGTCAGGGAACGGTCCAGGGCCACTAGCAAGTGGGGGACCTTCTGGGACAGTATTCTCTTTCTCTCCTAAAACAGCCTCAGTAGAGGTCTCTGATGTTTCAGGACCAGTAGTGCTCTTTTCTCCACCAGCTGCAGGTGCTGTTGAATCAGACGTTGTCTCAGAGAGTTTCTCTCCAAAGCCTAAGTTCAAAGTTCCAATGGCGAGATCCAAATCAACCAAGTTTGAGCCAATCTGAGAAGCCATGGAAACCTCGTTTGGGTTTCTAAGGAATGGTGGGGCGGTACTTGGATTCGTACCGATGTTGTTGGTGGATCTCTGAAGAGGAGTGGTGATGTCCTCAAAGAGCTTGAATTTAGAAGCGGCGGCGGCAGTCTGATCCACAGCGGAATTGGAAGAGCCGGAGATAGAAGCGGCCCTAGGGGTGGCAACAGTCTCCTTCGTAGTCTGTGTCTCTTCAAATGAGACGTTGGCAGAGGATTCAGCGGACATTGCGATGGAGTGTTTCAGTGGTATTTGACTTAAAGCAGCAACAGAGGTAGCAAAAGGCGGGAGTGTGTCTCTATGAAAAGAGTTCTCAATGGTCTGTTAGACGATACAAACTAAAATACAGCGAAGTGAAGAAGCGGAAGCCAAAGAATCAGAGGCAGAAGGCGATGAGTGGGGCCTTTGCTGCTGTGGTATGGTGTGACTGGAAACGGCCAAAACAGGCAGATTGTGAACTAATGTACAGGGAAGTGGGAAAGCCACGGAACCAGCAGATTGTAGGCGAAGCAAGATCAAGCGGTTCAGGAATGCCAAACAGCGATGAATTTGTCGAGCAAGCTTGAGCTGATTTCTTTGGAGTTTTGTTATTGTTTTTGTTGATGGTGATGAAAATTAGTTTGACTTTTTCACGAGCCGAATTGGGACAAAAAGCGTGTTTGTGACGGGACTGGAAATTAGTGAGAAAGACGGACTAGGGACTAGAGACTGGAGACTGGGGACTGGAGACTGGGGACTAATAGGATGGGACTGGAAAGGATGAGACTAGACAAGGGACTAGACTAGGGACTATACAAGGGAGTACTACCGGTTAATAAGGAAGTATCAAGCTAAGGAAATACTGACTATACAACCAAAGATAAATCAACCTAAGGGGCATAATCAACTCAACTACAACTTATTAACACATAACCTTGTATTAGGTATCCAAAGATAAAATTAATGCACTCTAACAATAAAAAAAGCCTTCTATACAGCCAGAACAACTATGACTGAAGAACTAAATAGATTCAAAACATCCAAAATGAATAAAAATGATTATAAATTAACAGGGGGGTTTCAAATCTAGTTAGACTTTTCATGTTGAGTGGAGACACGTTGCATGGCGACAACGAAGTCCTCAAGAGATCTTTGCTCCTTCTTCTCCTTGACTGGCTTACCGTTCATGAATCTGTCGAAAGCCTCGGACTCAGACATCAAGTAGTAAGCACCACCTAGGGTACAGAAGACACCGAAAGAGAAGATCCAAACACGGACGACAGTAACAATGTCGTTCCAGTTCTGGGACCACCAACCGAACAAAGTGAACATAGTAGCGATGACGTCGACAATGAAGACGGCACCAGCCAATTGCCAGGATGGGGCAGAAGACCAGAATGGACCAGCAGCTCTGGTGATGAAAATCAACCAGTTCTCAGTCAAAGAGATCTGCAAGAACAAAACACCGTCAATGGAACCGAAGTTCTGGATGATACCACCCTTTGGAACAAACATGGTGGTCAAAGTGATCCAGGTACCGACAGCAAGGATAGCACCTAGAATGATGGACATACCCCATAATCTTGGTAGGTTCCACTTAACTGGCTTTGGAGCGTATGGAGCGTTGTCGTAGGCAATAGCAAGAGTGGCAACATCAGCGAAGATGGCAATGAAGACAACCAAGTCAATGTTCAAAGACTCGTTCAAGATAGCAATCCATAGACCCAAGAACAACTCCAAGTGAAGGGACAAAGCAATTCTGTAAACAACGTAAGAGTACATTCTGTGGAAAATCTGTCTGGAAGTCTTCAAAGCATCAATGATAGCAGAAAGACCTGGGGCAAGGAAAACAATGTCGGCAGCGGATCTGGCAGAGTCAGAGGAACCCTCGACTGCAATACCAGTGTCAGCCTTCTTCAAAGATGGAGCATCGTTAACACCGTCACCAGTCATAGCAACCAAGTAACCTCTCTGTTGTAGAATCTCAACAACATTGTACTTGTGCTGTGGGAAAACCTCAGCGAAACCATCAGCGTTCTCAACGAAGTCAGCAATCTCGGAACCTGGCATGTCACCGGCACCACCTAGACCTAAACGTTCAGCATTGTAGATGTTGGTACCAAGACCCAATTGACGACAGGTCTCCTTAGCAATACCAACGGCATCACCAGTCAACATCTTGATTCTCAAACCCAAGTGTCTAGCTTCGTTAACAGTCTTAGCAGTATCGTGACGTGGAGGATCCATACATGGCATAATACCAAGGATTTCCCAGTGACCTTCACCTCTCTTTCTAGCAACACCCAAAGAACGGAAACCTCTGGAAGCAAACTCAGCAACCTTGTTCTCGTAAGCCTCGTGGATCTCCTCTGGAATTGGGTGGTCCTCCTCGACAGTCTTCAAAACGAACAATGGGGCACCCTTAACACAGACAATACGTTCACCAGCTGGGGACTCAACAAGAGCAGTAACCTTCTTGGAGACAGGGTCGAATGGGTGGAACTCAATAACCTTGTACTTAGTCAAAGCAGCCTTAGCTCTTGGGTAGGAAGCAAGAGACTTCAAGAAAGCCTTGTCAATAGCATCCAAACCCTTGGTCTTTCTGGAAGCAGCAAGAGTAGCGGTCAACATCAGGTCATCAGCGTCAACACCGGCGACAGTGTATGGCTCGTGTAGGGAAAGCTTGTTCTTGGTCAAAGTACCGGTCTTGTCAGAACACAAGATCTCGACACCGGCGAGGGACTCAATAGCAGACAACTTTTGGACAATGGCTTGCTTCTTAGCCAAGTAAGCAGCACCGACAGCCATGGTAGTGGTGACGACAGCTGGCAAACCGACTGGAACACCAACAATGGTGATAGCCAAAGTGTAACGAAGAATTCTGACAATCTTGTTGGTTCTGTAGAAACCAGCAGTCCAGACAACCAACAAAGTAACAATAACCAAAACAAGAAGAATAGTACCAATACCGTTCAAGACTTCAGTGAAATGACCTTGACCACCGGAAGCCTTGTTGACCAGAGCAGCAGCTCTACCAACGAAGGTGTTGTCACCAGTAGCAGTAACAATCATGAAAGACTCACCACGCTTGATAGTAGAAGAGGAGAAGACATTGTCACCGAATCTCTTGTCGACAGCAAGAGACTCACCGGTAAGAGCAGATTGGTCAACTTGTAGGAAAGTGTCCTCAGTAACCAATCTACCATCAGCTGGAATAACGGAACCATCCTCCAAGTGCAAGATTTCACCTGGAACAACCTCGTTGGCTGGAATCTCAACCAACTTACCATCACGGATAACAGTAGCAGTGTGAGCCAAAGTCTTCTTCAACTCCTCGACAATAGAACCAGCCTGGTACTCCTGGAAGAAACCAACAGCAGCGTTCAAGAACAACAGACCCAAGATAACACCGAAATCGACCCAGTCCTCAAGACCAGCAGCCAAGATAGCAGCAGCCTCCATAACGAATTGGATAGGACCAATGAAGAACATCAAGAACTTGACAAGCATGTTCTCCTTCTCCTCAGCCATCTGGTTAAGACCGTACTTCTTTCTTCTCTTGGAAACCTCATCGGAGGATAGACCGTAAGATGGGTCAGTTTGAAGAAGCTCCTCTGGAACTGGTCTGGCGGTGGCACCAGCATCACCATCATCATCCTCCTCAAGTTCACCACCATCGGATTGCAATTCGTCGATCAAGGCATCGATGTCATCATCGTCTTCCTCTTCCTCCTCGACTGGCTTGACGGCCTTCTCGACCTTTGGTTCAACTTCTTGAGCTGAAGACATCTGCGACAATAGTTAGCAATTGCACTGGCTGGCTGGCTGGCTGTTGAAGAGAAGCTGTTTCTGCAGACTGAAGAATAGTGAGAATGGAGAAGGCAGCCACATGTGGGAAACCCGGACTTAAATATGAGCAGGCCCTTCTCAATCACGAGACAGGCGCCCTTCTCATTGCTTTTTCCTTCTCAGCCAATGGCAGCGCTCGGGAAAAATGCGGCCTGGAATTTTCACTTTTCGCCATTGGCGCGAAATGCCGGCGCTCTTCGGGAAAAACGCAAATTCGTGCTGGCATCTTTCCGCATCCGGAAAGTCAGCGCCCGATGCGGTAATCAAATGGCCGAAACTGCAAAAAGAAAAACAAACAGCGGTCCCTAGTCAAAACAAACGGCTGCCCATCTCATCGTCGATTCCTTGAAATGTCAACAAAAGACTTCCCAGTGAGAACCGCCTTTGAGAGGGAATAGCTAATGTAGTGACGGTAATGGCATGACTAGTTGCAATTGGCTGCCCTCGCTTCTGCTCTCCTTCTCTCTTACTCTCTCGTGTTCTCAGAAACTGCTATCTCCTCAGCTCTCTTGAATTGATACTCACTGTTAACAATTATTTTCCTGGAACTAATGCGAAGTGGGTATAGGTATTGATTAACAAATGTTAACAATAGGACTTTTCACACAAAGCTTCAGGTAATATTGTACGAAGAACTTCAAAAAGAAATCAGATGAAACGAAGTGTGAAAAGTTGGAGATTTCCATTTCTTTATATATCGCCAGTGCCCGTCCATTTTTTTCCTTGGGAAGCGAAAAATCAATACGGAAGACAGCTGCAGGATGAGAAAACCACTCATGGCTGGGAAAAAGAGAAGATTATCGGGCCTTGAGCCAATAGTAGTCTCACGGTCGGTTTGGAACCGGTACGTATTACCGGTTACGGTAAATGCGAAAAGGCGAAAAAAGAAAAATACCAACAAACAAGCTGCATCAACGTACTTTGAACGAAATTAAATCGCTCAATCCGGAATCTCACTTACTGCTTTGGGACCAGCGACCTCCAGTTTCGCTGTCGGCCCCAGGTTCAGTCTTGTTAACAAAGGCCAGGGAAAAACGATATATGAAGCGCTCTGTAACTATATAGGCGGTTTAGGAGTCCATATCTAAGCTCACTGAGTTGTTCTAGGGTCCCAGCGCATACCGGAGGTGTTTTTGACGGTGATTTTGGGTTCCAATTGGCCTCGGATGGCGTCTATCCTGGTGAGTCGCTGGACCAAAAAATCTCGCTCTTTCGCAAATCGGCGCACTTCGGACTGATAGGACTGATAGACCTTTTTAGAGTTTTGAGCAGTCTCACTCGTCGGCTGTCTGATGAGGTACGATGTCTCATTAACAACCCACGGAAAGTCATGAGAAAGAGGCCGAGAGAACACAGAGTGAGAAGGGAGCACCCTGTATCTACAATCACTCTCACTATGTTGTTTCTCGTGAAGTTCTCCCACTGGAATGGGCCATTAAGAGCCAAATATCTGAGAAGTCAAGTCGATATGACGTCAGTGTGTTCCCTGGATTAAGAATTTAAGACCGGCAAAAAAGGTTCACCGCTCTATTGTTTGTTGATTTTAGTCTGGAAGAGGCAATTGATACTCATAGTATAACCGACTACACTTCGAAGACGGGCACCGTCTGAATATTAGCCCTGGTTAATTCCGTTATGTTGATTGTGGAATTGGGGTTCCGGATAACTATCACCTGGAACCCAGCCAACTGTAGTGATGTAGGGCGTTATTTTCTTCATAAAAGAACCCATCCCCTGTCATTAGTGAAACGTATATACTACGATCGTTTAGATATAGCGCGCGCGAATAACCCCCGTCAGCTGCTGGTCCTCTGCTTTCTGTTGGAGACATCATAGCCGGACCACAAGTAATCAAGGCCCTATCCACACACTACCTGTGCTGTCCATATATTCCTTACATGTTGTTAGAATTTTAGGCTTACTAGTGGTGCGCCAGGCTCGTGGGAGAACGTGGAACCGGCTTTAGGCAACCTGGCCTGTTCGAGCCCTCCAATGGTAGATAAGTCCGTGTAGAGTCTGGACGTAGAACAGAGACTTGAATCATAATCCTTCTGTGCTATACACTGTCTTGTTAACTACTGCCTCCTATGGAGTAATGTTCGCTATGGCGATCGTTTTGTCCTGTCAACCATACTTTTCTAACGGTCACAAGACTACTAAATTATAGAAAACTTCATCCTCTAAAATCCATTGGCTATCTTATCTTCCAAAAGCATGATGATTATGAAGGCTACTCAGACTTGGAAATGCCAGCCAGCGAGCTCAATTACTTTATATCGTCAACATGTTCGTCATGAATCTCTTTCAGCCTTTGAACATAGAGCTTTACTGTTCACATCGATGATTTGATATCCGGTGGTTTGGTTCTATGGCACTAATGACGTCGTAATCAGTGAAAGTCTTGGTCTGTCCATTGAATCTGCAAATGAGCACGTATTCCACAGTTCTAATTGGCTCCGTAAACTGAACTCATCACACTTTAGCGAGTCATCAGATCTACTAGGTAATTCATGAAGCTATCTGGAGGACATCAAGGGGCATTGTTACGAGCATCCTGCTAAAATTACAGTAGGCACATGTCAAGACGTACTAATTTAATTTGAAATAGTTCTCTCCAGATAAACTCTGCAGTTCTGATCAAATCAGAAGTGGCCTAAGGCGAGCTTGAAGAACGGCTGCCTTGAGTTTCAGATTATTATATATGAACTAGGTAGCTGCTGCTGCCTGTGACCTTGTATGATATGCAGGAGCAGCTTTCAGATAAACGTCGGTGGAACGTTTCTATGTGGTCCTCTAGAGTATTTTAGCTGGTATAACCCTTTTTATATCTACACAGTCCACCCACCGATAATAACTGTCACTGGTGACTGTCTCGACTATTTAATTAAAAGAAACAATAGAGCGGCGAAAAACGAGTGGACGAAGTATGGGATAACTTGGTAAGAAACTAATACGGCCTATATATGAAAAGTGGTTTGAATCCTAAGCAAGTTCAAACCATTAACCCTCTTCTCAGAAACAGACCCTTATATGTCCGAGCCCTATTAGTTTCAGAGTGGGGCAGACAGCCGCCCTAGCTGTGACTGTGCTCATGACGTTAATGATTTTCTGGCCTTCTCGCTGCCCAGTTACACGTTCCAACTCATGTCTGTACTGTGGAGAGAAAAGCGGTCCCGGTGCCTTATCTAAAGAAAGTTATTCGCTGGTTAAAGCAGAAAAGCTGTTGAGGCCGTCCTCCACATCGCGTTCTGCATAAATCTTGCATGAACGTTGCAATAAAGTTTAATTTACTGAAAACGAAAAAAATTTGTAAAAAAATGGCGAAAGGGCATCGATGCTGGCGCGCGCTGAGCGCTGGTTAATTCTTGTTCCAGTTATAAGTTATAACTAATTACGGGAAATCTTAGCGACGATTGGTCGGAGTAAGCGGAGATTGATCCGAGATAGACAGAAGTTCATTCAGCCGTCCATAGACCGCACGTACAACGATAGGGTAATATAAGCGCTTCAACTATAGCGCTGCAACCTATATACCGCAATCTCAGGGGTACCATGTAGTTAAAGCCTGAACCCTTCGTATAACAGGGTGCCGGTACGTTACTTATCTAATCCAGAGACGGTCAAGTCAATATCTCTTCACTAATACGGACTTGTTCTTTGGTCTTCTTTCCTTTCGACCAACCGGGGGATTTTCCGAGATACGGAAAAACTCCAGCCTATGACGTACACGGTACACGTCAGGGCTAGAAATTTTATACCTGAGCGACTTTCCTGATCAGTTAATTGGCTGTCACATTGATTGAGATTTGAATCTTGAGAATGAATGTATATCACGTAGGGCTTTCATGAGGGAAATTTATGGCCCTGACTCTTCAAGTGATGGTCATATCTAAACCAGTGTTAATGCTAACAACGGTGTACCTCAACTCCCATGCCTGATCAGTACTTACTTCCTAAGTCATTCTCAGCAATAAGTAAAACGTAAACCACTAATATGTGTCATAATTAAAAGTATGTACCCCGACAAATAGACCTATGTATCCTAAATGACACCCAATGAATGCAAAACCAAATTCTGTAAACAGTAACGAAAACATTATCTCCACACATCAATCCACACTCGGTGGATCAGGACTTGAAGGATCCTCTTCTTCTTCATTCGCTTGAGAGCCCGAAGGATTCTCCAGTTCTTCATTATCGTTGTCCTCTCTTCTTGTGTGACTTTGAGAACCAGATCTTGTCCTCAACTGCTCTTGAAATCTTTCAGTAACGAAGTCCTGAAAAGTTGACTCTCGTCCGGTATGAGCTCTGTTCAACCCTAGGGCATCTAAGAACCCATTCTCCCTCATTCTTTCGTGTAGTAATCTCGACGACTCCTGAAAGAAGTCGTTGGTGATACTCCCACTCGAACCGTCCCTCCGAGGGCTGGAGCTGAGGCCAGCCTCTGAGCTCATTGAGTTCGTTGTAGCTCTGCTGCTTCTGTTGTTTGATGTACCAGTTCCACCATTGACCTGAACTGTTTCAACTCCGTTTCGAGTTCTTCTACTCTCAACCCCAGTAGCAAAAACCGAATCAGTTCCTGACATTGCTCCCAAGTTTCGCAAGAGACTTGCAGTGTATGGTGATCTTCCTGTCGGTGGTGTTGCTGATGGTGAAGGTGCAGGTGTTGTGTCTCTTGGTCCGAATAGAGTATTGTTCAGAAGCTGATAAAGTGTGTCTGGATGCAAAATAGGGTTAGTGGGCTGAGTCTGGTTTGCAGTGTTGG
Organism: Komagataea wickerhamii; assembly: GCA_030574915.1. Taxonomy (NCBI): domain Eukaryota; kingdom Fungi; phylum Ascomycota; class Saccharomycetes; order Phaffomycetales; family Wickerhamomycetaceae; genus Komagataea; species Komagataea wickerhamii. The sequence continues at coordinate 61,849 of JAJMFU010000039.1, forward strand.
TGGCATTAGGACCAGGGTTCGTATTAGCACCGGCATTAGTTTCGTTGTTTGTATCGTTGGAAGAAGCATTGTTGGCAGAGTCTGAGTTGGATTGAGGTGCTCTTGGGGCAAGTGCAGACTCTCTGTTGAGGATTATTAAGTAGCTCTCACCAAGTGGGTTGTTCCCATTAGTGTTCGAACCACCATTGTTGGTGCCGTCTAAATGATCCTGATGAACAATCTCACGACACAAAGGACAGGTATTGTTGGTTTTCAACCACTCGTACAGGCAGTCTCTGCCAAAGACATGGCCACACGGAAGCTTTACTGGGACGTGGCCATAGGGCTGTTCCTGGGATCCTTGTGTAGTGGTTTGTTGCGGGTCAACTGTGGCTGTCTCCGTGTTTGTCTCAACATCAGTGGTAGGTGCAGTAGGTTCTGGACCAATGTAGTCTGGCAGCTGTGTCTCTCTGAAAGCCCTTAAAACTTCTTCTGGTGATTGAGTGGATGGAGGTGGTAACTGCTCTGTTGTCTCAACAGGTGTATTTGTGCCACTGCTTTTGCTTCTCTTGAACTGTGAATCGTTGTCACCATCAGTCTCGTGCTGGTCATCCCTCTTTCTTTTCGATGTGTTTGTATCTTCTGGTAATGGATCATCATCGTAATCTTCGAAACAAATAGTACATCTCTTATCGGTCAAGGATTCCTTTGAAAGGACTGAGAATTTCTCAAATGCCTCTCTTGTGATCCCATTCCGTCTGGCGTGAGGGCGAAAAGCCTGGACAGCGAGGTTGGTGATGAAGTCCAATAAGTTTGTGACTGGTCTTGGTTGTGTGTTCGCCCCTTGTGGTGTCTGGTTGGTAGTGTTTCCATCAGTACCGGTGGGGTTGGCTGTTGAGGGGTTGGCAGCAGTGTTCTGGGCATCAGCATTGCCCGCACCGGTGGCTCTTGGGACCATATAGGTGATGTTCAGCACAGGAATGGTGAGACGGGAGGCAGTTGGTCTGTTAGCAGTCGTGGGTTGCGTACCGGCCCCCGCTCCCTCTGTAGTACCAGGTGTGTTTGTGGTGGTGCTGCTGGTGCTAGTGGTAGTGGGGCCCGCTGTGTTATCGCTATCGGTGGAGTTTGATGTGTTGGTTTGCGGGGCAGCGCTGTTAGTTCCCTCCTGGACAGCATTCATGCTAGAGTCCAATCCGCTGATGATCAAGTCTAGCAATCCAGTGAGATCTGTTGTGGTGGTGCCGTTGCCGCTGCCATCGTCGCCATTGTAGATGACAAATGAGTGGTTCATTCTTCGATAAGTCTGCTGTTAATACCGGACCTCGCGTCACTGGGAAAAAAGGGCTGGCGGTACGTACTTGTCCGTATGAATATATCACAGGTATCTTCAGGACTCTTCTCTGTTCCCTGTGGCTCCTTATGGGCTCTGAAGTGTGATTTGTTGGTAGTCTGATCACCGTCTTTGTGGTTTCGATAGGCGTTCGATTTGCCTTTTTGGCGAGAGATTCGCAAAGAGTGGCCGTACCAGATCATCATCAGTGTGATTATGTCATATTGCCAGTGACGTTATAAATTCAACCTGTTACGGTACTAAACTAGACGGAATCGAAGTTAAGTCGTCGGATCAGGTGAAGCATGAGACTCCAGCTGACGAAGAGGGCTATCAGGACACTGTTTCTGTTGTCTGGCTTGCTACTCGGGGGGTTTCTGCTTCTGTCGCAGCCCAATTGGTACGCTGGCTCGTCATCTCAGAAGCTCAACAGGTTTGATGATGAGGGCTTTATCATAACGGGATTAAGTCTCGATGACTGCTCAGTGGTGAATCTAGGCGGTTGTTCGAAGAATGGAGACTGGTTCCGTGTTGAAAAGCATCTCAATTACAGGGCTGATGGGAAGAAACTCTACCGTGGGCTATGGAAACAACAGTTCTTTGTTGAAAAGAAGAGGCTAACCGATATCCGGAAGGGAGATAAAGTTCTAATTGCTATTGGTGTCGATGGAGGGGAACTAGCCGTCGAGTTTGGGGAGTATGACAGCTCTACCCCGGAGAAATATTACTACAACTTGGATGTTTTGTTTGGACTGGATGCTATTGATCCAAGACCTGATTGGAGACTAGACAAGTCGCCAATTAACACTGTCCACTCTGAAATACCAGCATACTTCACATTCAGAAGAGCTTCACATGCTTCGGTACTACCTGTTATTGACCTTGATGTATCAAAAGAAGATCATCCCTCATATACAATCCTCCAGGTGGCTGATCTTCACTTCAGCACCAGTGAAGGTGTCTGCCGTGATCAATACCCAGAAGTGGAGAATTGCAAGGCTGATAAGAGAACTCTGGTGTTCCTAGAGAAAGTCCTGGATATCGAAACCCCTGATTTGGTGATCCTAACAGGTGATCAGATTTTTGGTGAAGATTCGTTTGATTCAGTCACCACGACGCTAAAGTACGTGAGGCCCTTCATAGAAAGAAAGATCCCATATGCGCTAATGTTTGGAAATCACGATGATGAGGGATCTATGAGTCGAGAGGAACTGATGAAACTATTTGAGACACTTCCTTACAACCTGGCAAGCTCTGGACCAGCTGATATAGACGGAGTAGGGAACTACCATTTCCAGGTCAAAGATACTGAATCTGGCGATTCTCTGTTGACTTTCTTTGTTCTGGACTCACATAAGTATTCGCCTACCCCAAAAGTACTTCCAGGTTATGACTGGATCAAGGAAGACCAGCTTGAATGGGTTGCGAAAGTTGGTAAGGAACTCAAATACGGTCCGAGTGATCTTAAATTTGGGCTCTTCCACATTCCTTTGCCCGAGTACAGAAACACCAACCAGGGATATGTCGGGAACTTCAAGGAACCAGTGATGGCTCCAAGATATAATACGCACGCAAGGGATGTCCTACAAGATCTCGGTGTTAGTGTAGTTACAGTTGGACATGATCACTGTAATGATTACTGCTTATTAGATTCTAATGGGGATAATTCGTTGTGGTTATGCTATGGTGGGGGCTCCGGTGAAGGCGGATATGGTGGGTATGGGGGAACCACGAGACGACTGAGAACGTTTAAGGTGGATTTCGCCACACAGCAGATCACTAGTCATAAGAGGCTCGAAACTTCGCCTGATGAAGTGTTTGATGCCCAGCTGCTCGTGAAAAATGGGAAGCTTATACCGTCCTAATGAATTAATGAATCTTCCTCTCTGAGGATATCCTGTATGTTTCTATTCAACAGAAGCACTGCATATTGGAATCGGTAGAAATGATTTGTGTAAAAGAGTGGGAAGATATTGCGTTGGTTGATCTGGCTGATTTTGTCAACGATGTATGAAGTGCTTCCAAATGGTTTGATCTGGTATCGTAATGGCACACCCATATATCTGGAGAGGATGAAAACTATCTGTGCAAGGTATCCGAATCCAGCATTGATCTGGTTGATTAAGTTCCGATCACTAATGTTGATTAGGCTGGTGAGTGAGTTGAGATTCACCTCAACAGGCAATGTTTCCAGAAAATGAAACTCTCTTGTAGTTGAGGATGCCTTGGGTATTCTCAGCCACTTTTCGATATCCTCTTTAGGAAATATCGACAACAACTCCATGACTTTCCCATTTCTGACTATCACAAGCTCGTTCTTGATGTCCTCATTCTGGGTCAACAAGTCACTGAATTCCTGCTTCCATTGCAACAAATTGTCTGCATTCTGACTCTGTTTCTGTTTGAACTTTGCGATGGAATCAATCATTGCTGCCTTTCGTTCCCGAAGGTCTCGCAGCTTTGTTTTCTGAAGTTGTACATGAGCTATTGTTTGCTGAATCATGTTGTTTGTTCTGTCTAGTCGGAAATGATGATTGGCTATACTGTCATCGTAGTAATCAGATTGGAAAACATAGTCTATGATTTTGGAAGTCTTCAGTTTGGATAGCCTGAGATCTTCAATGTTGCGGTTCAGACTATTGATCTTCATGAGTTGGTCATATGTCAAGGAAGGAAGGGCCTTTGTGTTGATATCTTTCATGTTATGGTCATCGTATAGCACGGCCTTGTACTCCTCGATGTTGAAGTCTTTTGTTGGAAGGAGGTACACACCATCATAGAGTGTCATTAGAATGGTGTTTGATATTAATAGTGAGGGGATTCTATCGAGTTCCTTGTTCAGATAGAGAAGTTGGGACATGAGGACTTGTTGTGATACCAGCAGTCTGAAGTCATCTGGACATTTGAAACTGCTTATCCATATTTTCAGAACGAAGCTGGTCTCTCTAGATAGCTCAGTCTCTTTAAATATCACTTCGGAGAAGTCTGTGTTCAGTGATCTCCCAATTACCTCACTAACATAGAAACACTTCTGTTCTTCATTGTCAACATGAAGTGAGTAGAAGACATTGTAGAACTTCTCTGTGTACAAACTCAGCAATTGGCTCTTGTCTGTGCTCTGTGTACTGTGTCTCGTCTGACTTGAGAGCTCCACCGAGAGATCCCTCAGGTGGAGAGAGCGCAAGTGCCGTAATCGGCGCTGTGGGATTTGTTAGCACATCAGATATATCGGGACACAATCACCACCATCAAGCCACATCGCTACTCACTCTTTTCGGGTGCAGACAGCAGCCGTCGGTCTCGACAAATCCCAGTTTCTGCCTCGGAAGCAGCGCCTGTGTGTCTCCCGAAGCGTACGTGTTCTGCATGTGGAGTTCTGATGAAAATGGGGAATTCTTCTTTCCTTTAAGTACTGCTGCCTTTTTTGTTGATTTTCCGATTATCACCAACTAGCTACTTTGACACTTTCTCTAACCGCCGAAAAGGACTGAGAAGAGGGCGCCATGTTCAGCATCTGCGTCGCGCACTTCTGCGATAAGCACGGCCCGCGCTCGCTGCTCTGCACACAGCCGGTGCCCGCCGACCGCCTAGACGAATTCGTGGCGGCGGACTTCTCGAAGGAGAGCTACTGCAAGTCCTGTCTTCTTCTCTTCCCCAGAGGCCTCAGCGACGAGAAACTCACCACCATCACCACCGCAGACGAGAACAGAGCCCGCCAGTATGCCACCTCACAGTACTCAGGCTCCAAATACAGGATCCTGAACAGTGTCGTGAGGAAGATCCTCAGTGAAGAGAGCACTGTGTATGACTCCAGGCCAATGTACTTCGGTGATGAGGTAAGGGGCTACTCGCTCTCACAGAGCTTCAAGATCAAGGACCTCGAGGCGAGAGGATCCGAAAGACGCTATTCGTTTATCGTTAACTGCGAAGAAGAAGACAAGATAATAAACAACTGGGACCTCATAGTGGAGAACATTACAGCCGTTATAGACTACATGCAGGAGGCGAGACACCAAGTGGAACTGGAGACCACCTCCAACAATGAAATCTTCCTCAGGGGAAAGAACCAACAACCAAGAAGTCTAATGGAACTTCTCAAAGACGACGAACTGTTTGAGAAGCTCCACTTATGGAATGCCAAACTGCTTAGAAAACTGAACGCATGATATCAATAAAAATAGGTTTAAATGAGTAGGACGAATCTCATTGATAAGTATGGATCAGAGTACCTTTAATCGACAAACATTAGATGGTCTAAACGTAAAGCAAAAAAAGAATGGTGCATCCTGTGAGGTTCGAACTCACGCTCCTTGCGGAACCCGATCTTGAGTCGGGCGCCTTAGACCACTCGGCCAAAGATGCTTTGTTGAATTTAACAGTTACCCTGTTAATTACAAGGTATACGCCCCCGAATCATATCTGTCCTGAGCGTCGCCTAGAGTCGCTATTGAGATCCAGTCTTGTTATTTAATCATTATTATTGTGCTTCCCGATTGTATCCTCTGTTTTAATTGAAAAATACGGGCACAGGAAATGATAATGGATCCTTACATTTAGTTTCCCTTAGAAAAATTTCAGTATTACTAACTCAAAAGAAGCGTCTTCACTTCAGGTGGTATATTTCAATGCAGATGACTGTGTGGTTTCCTTGAAGTCTGCAACAACAAGCTCTTCAGTAAGTTTATATGTTGGAAAAACCGGTTTGCCATCGGCATCCGTCGGACATGTTTTGAGCAGAATGGCGATCTAAGTTCCTGATTATTAAATTTCTAATGCTATCAGAGTTACATGTTTCTGTTTTGACGATCACGACGACCGAAAATAACTCAAATATATCCTGAAATGGTCTTAAATGCAAAACTTATTCTCAGTATATATATACCTACTAGTTGTTGGTTATCTTACAATTTGAGGATTTTTATCCTGAGTAGCAGACGAAAAGTCTATAGACTTACTACTACACCACTTTTTGCAAACAATGAGGAAATTTTACGTTCGAGGAGAAGAGCTACTGGAGTCTTACTTCAAAACTCAAGTCTTTTAATTTATATGAGCTCCATTTTGAGAGCGATTAAAGCTCAATTTAATCAACTATAAAACACTTCTGCAGGAATGTACCAATCCTGCATGAAAGACTTGAACTAAAAAAGTAATAGCAGCACCACTGTATCTTTGCTCACTGGATACTATATAGAGCAAGCATTGTAAAGACAAGAGCCCAGACATCATTTCTAGTCAGTATAACTACTATTCTTCGAGCCCTGCTTGCCTTCTATTACTCTTCCAGTCTGTGACTGAGTCAAAAAACCGAGTCCAGTGTTCAGACCGGAGTCACCGAGAAGACTCTTCCCCGACTTCGAAACGCTCAATTTCTTCTTTATTCTCTCTACGGCACTGGAAGGTAGCGGGATTAAGGATCGTAGTATATAAGGCATTGAGTTTCCATGTAGTTATGAGCAGTTTGTTGCTTCAAGTTTTGACCAGTTCATTCCCACCCTGTTTTATCATGACCATCACCATCTTTGAAAAGAACCCGTATATCAAGACTCCACTTGTTCATTCTAATGAACTCTCAAAATTAGCACCTTGCAAAGTGCTTCTGAAGCAAGAGTTCCTCCAGCCATCAGGGAGTTACAAGATTCGTGGTCTTTCCAACCATATTAGAAAGGAACTGGAACTAATAAGAAAGAGGGACCCTGAAGCCAATGTCATTGTTGTCGCTGCTTCAGGTGGAAACGCAGGAAATGCCGTGTCTTATGCTGCAAGATACTTTGGACTTGAGTCGGTTATAGTGGTGCCGGTCATCACTCCCACTAAGATGCTGCAAAAGATTCAGGGGAACGGAGCCAGAGTTATTGCACAAGGAAATGACATAGGCGAAGCAGACGAGTTCGCTAGAAATACCATCATCCCAGAGTTCTCAACCACATACTCTGCCATATATAGTCACCCATACGACTTGGAAAACATCTGGGAGGGCCACTCGACACTTATTGACGAGATTGTTTCTCAATTGAGCGAAATAAGCTCTCTGGACAGACTCAAGGGTATCGTGTGCTCAATTGGCGGAGGAGGGCTCTACAATGGACTGGTTCAGGGATTGATCAAGAACCACTTACCTGATGTTCCTATAATGACACTGGAAGTTGATTCCTGCCCAACATTCCAGAAGGGAATCGAGGCGAAAACACCAGTTCATCTCAAGTCCTTCAATTCAATTGCAGTCTCTTTGGCCTGTCCATACATCTCTAAGAAGAGTCTGGAGAACTATGGCAGCCACAAGACCAGAAACCAGCTCGTCACTGATGCAGACGCAGCAGCAGCCTGTATTAGATTTGCAAACGACTGTAATGTGATTGTGGAACCAGCCTGTGGAGTCGCTTTGTGCAGTGTTTATAATAACCTCATCAACGAGCACTCCGACTTCTTTGGTGGACTCTCAAAAGATGACATAGTGGTTGTCATTGTATGCGGGGGAAGCATAACTACCTTTGATGACTTGACTAGATTCCAGCAGATCTATCAGCTATGACCTCGTAATGAAATACTTTATACTAAATGACATGTCCTACTTTCAATTCAAAACATGATATCCCATTAAACCCTCCATAAATACATCAGAAATAGCAAAAACTCACAAAAGAAAGAATCAAAAGCTCTCTCAGACAGCAACATCCGGATAGTTTCTCAAATCCAGGGTCAAAGTTCTCGAACTGTTTTCCTTCTGCTCTCTGTAAATACCAACCAAGGCATCAGACTTCTCAAATAACCCATTCTTCAAACTGATCACAATAAACTGGAACTCCTGACTTGCATGTCTTGTAATATAACTGGCAATCTTGTTAACATTCGAGTTATCAAGAGCAGCATCAACCTCATCAAGCACAAAGAACGGAGAAGGATTAAAGGAATGGATAGCGAACAACAGTGCAAGTGCGGCAATAGTCTTCTCACCACCTGAAAGAAATTCCATGTCTTTGAATCTCTTCATCGGAGGCATGGCATGGTATCTTACACCGGCTAGGTACGGCTCATCTTCATCCTCTAGGGTCAAGTAGGCAGAACCACCACCCAGGGTTGACAATTGGTTCGTCTTCGTTAGTTCCTTGTAGATTGTGTCGATTTTCGATGAAATGTGGTTGAAGGCATTAATGAACAAGTCGTATCTCTTCTTCTTGATTTCCTGAAACTCTTTGACAATCTTCAGTTCTTCAGATCTCTTGGAACTGAGATCCTTTTCTAACTCATCCAACTTCTTCTCAACCTCGTTAAGTCTCTCGATGGCCTTGATATTTGGAGAGAGAGTTTCAAGCTCTTTGGTAATTGAGGTGATCTTGTCTTCAAATTCTCGTGCAATCAGCTCATTGTTGTTCTGTTTGTGTCTCTGATTAAGTGAAGAGTAATCAACAACTATTCCAGAGATAATCTTGATAATCTCCTGAGCTTCATCCTCATTGCTGATCTCATTTGCGATAGAGACAGCTGCAAGATCATATTCCGAATCCTCCGTTAGAGGAATGTTGATGTTCTCAATCTTACAGTTCTTCAAGATAGCGAGCTTCTCGATATCAAGTTTCTCAAGATCTTGTTTGACCAGTTCAAGTTGTCTCACTGCCTCATCACGAGCAGTTGTGAGGTCAGCTAGCTCATCTTCAATCTTCTTGGTTTCAGACAGAACAGATTCAAGCTTCTTCTCTTTCTGCCTCATCTCTTCTGTGTTCACCTCTAGCTCACTCTCTAGAAGATCAATTTGGTCATGAATAGTTTCGATATCCTTATTCAATTTCTGGAGGGAGGCTTCGTTCTTTGCCAGATCTCCACTAATTCTATCAACACGACTTCCCGTCTCATCTGCTCTTTCCTTCTCGAACTCCAGCTTCTTTGTCAATTTCAGGATTTCATTATCGTATTGCTTCAACTCTCTGGACTGTTCGCGTAGCTGATTACCTGTTGCAAGTTCGTATTCAGTGATATTCTGGAAACCAAGTTTAGCACAGAAATCCTTGAACAAGTTCTTCTGCAGCTCGGAAATCACAACCTCCTGCTTCTTGATCTCCTCATTCAGTTTCTTGAGTCTGGCAGCCTCTGTCTTCTGCTTCTTCAAAGACACATCCCCTTCAGTCAGGTACTTGATTTCAGCCTCATTAGAGATAATCTGGTTCTCGAGCTCTGTTCTCTCTCTTCTAGAAGCAGAAATTCGGGTATCCAAGTCCATAATCTCATTCTCAATGTTTTTGATAGTGATAGAGTCTGGTCTGCTTGCTTGCAATTCACTCAACTGGAAGTTCAACTCCTCACTGAGTTTAGTCAATCTGGCAACATCGTTCTTATTCCATCTTCTCTCTTGGTCTTTAGACTTACCACCTGTCATCAGACCTGCCTTGTGAATAAGCGAGCCGTCCAAAGTCACAGCCTTCACATCAATTCTCTTGTTCCATCTGATATCCTTAGCAAGCTGCAAACTGTCACAGACAATAGAGTTTCCACAAGAATAAACAATAGCTTTCTCAAGGTGTGGCTCGTAATCAACGACATCAATAGAAGGGCGAACACCAGGGTCAATCCGACGTAATCTTGAATCAATTGGCTTAGCATCAATGGTATCCAATGGGATAAAACTGGCAACACCACTTCTTTGCTCCTTCAGATAGTTAATGCACTGATGGGCAATCACTGAGCTCTCGACAATAATGGAATCAAAGTTCTTACCAAGAATAGTAGAGACGGCTGTTTCGAACTTCTTCTGTTTTGGCTTACAGAGATCGGACACCAGTCCGATAACACCAGGGAATAATCTCTTCAGGGCGTTCACATTCTCTCTCAGCTTTCTCTCTCTGTTTGTAGCTCTCTGATTTGCATTGAGTTCATCCAGGTTGACCAACACATCTTTCAACTTAGTACTTATCTCGAATTCCTTAGAAAAGAAATCCTCTAGTTGCTTGTTCATCTGCTTGGCTTCATTCTTCTTTGAATTTGAGAGCTCATTCAGATGATTCAACTCAGCAGAAACAGAATTTAGCTGGTTTTTCAATTCCACTTGTTGTCCCTCAAGTTCTGTTATTCTCTTACTTGAAGAATTGTGTTGAATTTCCAGGTCACTTAAAACAGCTTCAACATCGGTTCTGGTACTGAGGAGCAGCTGCAGCTTGGCATCCTCGGACTGCGATTTCTTGTCACTCAGGAAGACCTGTTTCAAAGACTCATACTCCAGTTGATCTTCCACTGAAACCTGTGAAACATTATGGAGCTTATTGAACTCTTTCTGAGCAGCAGCTTTAGTCTTCTCAACAACCTTAATTTGCTTCTGAATATCCTTTGTTGCTTCTTGTTGTCTCTGAATATCAATGTTTAGATCATTGATTCTCTTGTTCAGATTTGTGATCTTTCTGGATGTGACCTCTCTTTGAGCTTCGACCGGTAGGAGATCCTGCTTCTTCACCCTGATCTCTGACTTCTTACTCTCAATCAGCTTCTGTTCTTTGTTTAGTTTCAAGAGTTCTTTTGCATGCTTCGTCTTGAAGGATTTGAAGTTCGTTTCCTTTTCCTTAATTTCTTCTTTCAAACTCGATAACTGGGTCTGAAGTTGTTGAGCCGAATCCGAGGAGCTTTCATGCTTCTGTTGAATATGATAGAGCTTCCATAATGTGGAGAGCTGAATCAAATCGTGCTTCTCTTCCAACTTCTTCTTGAAAAGCTCAGCTTCTTGACGCTGCTCCTTGTACTGCTTGAATTCACCCATGAAGGTTCTTCTTCTGGACAGAATCAGTGAGGTTTCCTCTTTAGCGCGTGCCTGTTCTTCACTCAGCTTCTCGTAGTCTTTAGTGAAATCAGCAGAACCACTGACTGTTTCCAAGAGTTTACTCAGCTCCATTGAGGATTGAGATGCAATCTGTTCAACATCTCCTTGGAACACAAGAAAGTTTCTCGCTTTGATCAGGATATTCTCTTTTTTCAGAATGTTGGAGTACTCACCAGCTGAGATCACCCTGTTGTTGATTCTGTACTCACTATGGCCTGAAGCTGAGATTGTTCTCTTCAACTGAAGCACGTCTCCGTCGCTCTTCTCATAAAGTGCCATAACATAGGCCCTTTCAGGATCAGCTTCGTCCTCAACTTCAGCCTCTTCTTGGTCAGCACCGGCAATTCGTCCTCTGTAGATAAGATCCTTTAACTGGTTAGATCTCAAGTGACTTGAGCGGACACCAAGAACGAATGAGATGGCGTCCATCATGTTTGATTTGCCTGAACCATTTGGACCAATGATACTGGTGAAGTTCGCCGTACCGAAACCAATGGAGGTGGTTCCACGGTAGGACTTGAAGTTGTGCAGTTCCAGTCCAACGAGTCTGCCCATCACTTGCTGATTGTTACGCTGGTTGTGAGGAAGTTTCGCGTTGCTTTCCTTTTGAGACGCGTTTATTAGTATTAATCATTGTCATGAGTTTCGCGTTGGTTTCGCGTTTTCGGTTACCCGGATTCAGAAGGGTATAAACTACTGCAACAAATGACTCCGTCTAATCTTCTTTTTTCTATACAGAAATCTCATCCCATGTCTTCATTTCAACAGGCTCATTCGTCTGAACTCGTGTGTATCCACGGTGGTGACTTGAAGAGCCACTGCCGATGTGCTGTTGACTCAGCCAGATAAGGGCCTTCAAGCTTCCGGCAATTAAGGCGAAATCAAGAACTATGAGGCCCATACTTTCGACTTTCTGTAGAGCTGTGGTGTCTTTTGTTGCCATGTCGTTGATGTTGATTATTACATATATCAAAGAGATGACGTCTAGAATCACAACAAGCATTGCTACAACAGCCACGAGTAGAACTCGGCAGGGAACAATGTCTGAGAACTTGAACGGTGCGTCTTCCTGTTGGCTCGGTGAAGAACTGGCTCTAGCAGATCGACGGGAGGCTTCTTTTGTGAGTGTGCTCGAACTGGACGCCTGCATTTTTTAATGGCTGTGCTGTAGTGTGGGTTTATTCAGTGATAGGTGAAAGATTCGTAAGTCCAGAAAAATGGTTTCTTTTCCTTTAGCCGGTCTGGAATGGGCTTTGAAAATGGTGCACTTCTGCCTCTAAGGAAGACGGCTCTACAGCCTCATACGTCGTTCTGAGTGATATCAATACCCACAAAAGCGACTACAACGTGCGAATGGTTTACCATTATTATAACCGTTTCCTTTATGCACATACACATCCTTTTATTAGCAAATTTAAACCATCAATCCCTCTTATTTTCGTCTTGCTCCGAGCCCAACAAGTTCTCAAGCTCTATAACCTCATTATGCAGTCTTTGGTAGACCTTGTTGTTCTTGATAGATTCCTTGATGCCAGACTTCTTGATCAACCACACCATGATTTTGTAAGTGATCCAGATTGCCAATAGCGACACACATACTACCAGCGAGTGTTCGAATATCTCAGCAGTGTTTTCCACATCGAGTGTTCTGACCTGGATGATGATATTGGTGGCCAGAAGGAAGTCGATAACGACAAAGACGACAAAGATGAGACCCACAATGAAGAGTCTTGGGGAGAAGGCAGACGACTTCTGCGATTTGTAGTAGGCGAATGGCGGGCCGAATACGCTCTCTGCTGCCTTTGTTGAAGTTTTGAGGTCGTAGTCTGATGAAGATGACATGGTTAGAGTGGGAAACAGCTGATCGGGGTGTGAACAATGAGGAATTTACCGAAGGGTTCAGAAATTTTTCTGATCGTTTTGATAAGTCACAGAAATAAGCTTTTTTGACCGTTTTGTCACATCCGGACACCACATGTATAAGCTGTAATGGCACCTTCTACCTGTTAATCAAAGCTCATAATTAGAAGTTTTGAGGTCTACAGAATGGTCACATCATGTCATGTATTCATCAAACTATATCATGCGGACTTGCTGAAGTCCAAGATCTCGATGTAACTATCTCCTTGCTTCTCCACGGCAACAATACACTTACTGTATGTGAACTTAGCAGACCAGATCTGTCCACAATCATTCAATAAGTTAGATCTGATGAGTTTACCCTTATTTTTCAAATCGTAGACGTTGAACTGTCTCTCGCTTCCACTCACCAGGATGTTCGGCGTGGCATAGAAGGTCGTTATGGCGACATGGTGGTCGTGGTGGAGAGTGAACTCATTCGTGTAGGTGTTTGGATCCCATACTCTTAGTGTACCATCTGCAGCAGCACTCACTAAATATCTCGAAGATAGTCCAAGTAGACCAACTAGGGATTTGTGTCCAGAGAGCTCTGAGAGACACTTGCCCGTGGCCAAATCCCATACTCTTATCGTAGAATCCATCGAGGCTGAGATGCATCTGTTTCTGCTCTGGTCCAAAATGGCTGAGTAGATACGGTCTGTATGTCCTGTGAGAACAAACTTCGTGGTCTTAGTCTTCAAGTCCCACACTCTGAGAGTGTTGTCATAAGAACCAGAGACAAGCATACTACCATGTCCAGTAACAGCTCTAACACTGGCAGTGTGGCCCCTGAGGACAGTGACGAAGTATGGGTTGTTTGGAGCGTCTTCGTCAAAGTCGGATCCATCATCGTCTTCATCAGGCAGTCTCCACACATGCAGGGTGTTGTCTCTTGAGCCAGTGATGATCAATTTCCCACCAGTCTCCTCGTCGTCAACAATCTCCATACATCTGATAGTGGATGTGTGGCCCTTAAAGACGTGTGTGCATCTCTCTGTCTTGATATTCCAAACTCTAACTGTTCTATCGGTGGAGCCACTGACTAGCTGGTTTCCGATATGTTTCAGGGCCCACACACCACCTTCGTGTCCTTTCAAGACGGTTAGCAAGTCTCCGTTATCAGGGTTGAAGATGTTGATAATTCTGTCATCTGCACCGGTAATAATTTTTTCGTCGTCGTACAAGAGACATGTGACAACGCTGGAACCGTGGCCTGGGACAGATATTCTCTTTGGTTCAAAGGTTGGATCTGTCCAGTTCTTGTTCAACTTGAATCTTTTGATGTATAGATTTTGGAAGGTGTTTCTGTTCTGTATGGATCTATTGAGCTTCTCGAGCTCAACATTTGTCACGAGGTCATCCTTAATAAGGAGATTCTTCCAAAACTCACCATTTATCAGTCTGTTCCAGCTCTTGGATACGAGAAGGACACTGTTCAGGGAGCGATAGTCTAGTTCTTTCAAAATCTTGAAGGAGACTTCTGGTGGCAGGTTTGTTAAGAAGTCTCTCTTTAGTGACCGGTCTATGGCGTGGCCTAAGTCACTCAAAGTAGATCTGTCCGTTTGCTGCACCAACTTGAATATCAAGTTGTTCAAGGCCGTGTTGGACAAGGTGGAAGTGATGAGGTTCTCCATCATGTTTATGACGTTAGAGGAGGAGATGGCTTGTTGCTGTTGCTGTATCTGGGTATTGGTGTTATCGTCGGCCATCTTTTCGTCCTCGTCTTCTTCAACATCGGAGTGTCTAGGAGACGCCGAAGGGGAGGGCAGGGGTAGCTCCTCAGAGTGGTCAAAGTTGGTGGTGATGGTGTCAGCTGGGGGCGTGGAGACGCCGACTCTTGTAGGGACGAGAGGCTGTGGTTGTTGCTCTGTGGAGAGGGCGCTTATCTGGTTAGGCAGGTTGTTGTCCTCGTCCTCGTCCTCCTCGATGCAGCTTTCTGTTATGAGTTTTAGCGCGTCGTCAGGATGTTCTCCATCCTTGATGGTGATCCGGCGCTTGATGTCCTTGTTGAGCTTCGCGTTCTGGAGGGCGTCGGCTGCTCTCTTTTTGGTGTTGTTGTCTGTGCTAATGCTGAGGTGGAAGAGGCTGGAGAGGGTCTTGCCGAGGTCGTGGACGTGCTGGTCCTCGCTGCGGATGCGGCACGTAAGCGGCGTCTCTGCGTTGAGCAGCGGGAAGCGCGGCGGGTTGCTCATGGCGGTGGTTTTCCGTGGTTGTGTTTGGGGTTGACCTTTGGCTGTTGGGAAAGTGTTGATGTTTGTTTTTGTAGAAATTGGTTCTTTTGCCGGTTTCGGTTTGCCCAGTTTCAGCCTGGCGCTCGAAATCATAGGCGGAGAGTTTAGGCGGAGGGTTCTGTCGCTAGCGACAAAACAGCGAAGAGGGTCCTTTTATGGGATCACACAGAAAGAGAAAGTTGTAGCTGGACGAGCTGGGAAGTGCTCTGAACTGTTTTCTGGCGAGACGACGAACCACCCCACAGAGTGTACGACCCCGGAACAGTTTTTCCGGTGTGAAATGTGACGAAATCCACACTCTTTTAAAATGTACTTGTCATAGTTACACAAAAGCTTTCGACTATGAACGTTCTGCTCAGAAACTCGCTCGCCAGGCTGCCAACGAGACGACTCTACTCATCAGGTTCACTGTACCAGTCAGCAACATCGACAAATGCCGACCTGAACAAGCAACTGCTCTCGAGGGACATCCCAACAGTGGATGTGGCCTATGACTTGTACAACGAAAAATCCTCGTCTGTCAACCCTCTGCCTCCCATTTTGATTCTACACGGCCTCTTTGGATCCAAATCGAACAATAGAACAATCGCTAAGCTGCTTAACGAGAAGCTGGAGAGGGATGTCTACTGTCCCGACCTTAGAAACCACGGTGACTCTCCACATATGGAGAGACATGACTACTCTGCCTTGGCCGCTGATGTCGAGCAGTTCATTCTGAAGAACCAGCTGGGCAAGAGTATCCTCATAGGACATTCGATGGGTGCCAAAACCGCGATGGCAGTCAGTCTGAGAAGGGGCGAGTTGGTTGACATGATGATCTCGGTCGACAATGCTCCAATCAACCTTCAACCAAGTTCCAGTTTTGTCAAATACGTCCAGATCATGCAGCACATTGAGAACAACAAGGATATCACGTCCAACAGAGATGCTGACAGATACTTCGCACAGTTCGAGAATGATGTTAGTGTTCGTCAGTTTCTTCTACAGAACATCAAGAGAGACAAGGAAGAAGGTGTCTTGAAGAGCAGAGTACCTCTAGCCATAATGAAGGATGCGCTAGTTAAGGGAAACATTGCGGCCTGGCCATTCACTTCGGATCTGAACAGATGGGTTGGTCCATCATTGTTTATCAGAGGCAGCAAATCGCAGTATGTCCCTGACGAGTACCTTCCTGAGATTGGAAAATTCTTTCCAGGTTTCGAGGTCAGAGATATTGATGCTGGCCACTGGGTGATTGCAGAGAAACCCCAGGAGTCCCTTGATGCCATCACAGACTTCATCGAAAGAAGAGAGGACATTTGAGCTTATAGACCACTTTTTTGAAGTGATAGATATTAATCCATAGAGTTCACTTTGAGGGTAAAATTCCTGTATCGAGAACCATATATAGGTAGAAAGTTGCCTTAAGTTGCATTACTTACAACAGCATGGCGTAAACTACGTATAGACGGTAGACCTGGCCAAAACCAACATTTATACACATATTGTTGTATCAACAAAACGTAGGGATCATACTTAACGTGGAACTTAGTTGATCAACACAGACTAATGTCCTTCACGACGTATCCTTAGAATAACCTCTGGGTATATAGAAGAACCAGGGAGCTGGTTGTTATAGTTAATATCGACGACTCGCAAAAATGAACATATAGAGGAAGGGTGATCTACATATGCGAGTCAAGACTAGTTTAGAAGTGAATCCTTGATCTAACAAGAAGTTCTCCTATAGACAGCTAATGTACGTGTCAAAGTTTAACCAAGGGACCTAGTAGCATTTAGCCATGGACCTTCGGGAAGATCTATATTTCCGCCTCGACGCCCGTAACAATGGATCCGTACCAAGTATTGGTCAACTACAAGTTAATCGTTTAACCAATTTGAAAGCATTCGGGAGTGTAACTTATAGGCGTGGGAGGCATGAGCACTGAACTGTTTGTGCTGGGCCATTGATAGTTCTATTTTAAGTATAAGTGGCCATTCAGCCACAAGCTTTTGAGGGAGTGATACATCATAACATCATACTTAAAGCCATGGAAGTCGGATATCTGAGACACTGGAAGAAATTACTGACCAACTCTAGTATCTAAAGTTTCAGTCCTTTATGAATGAATTTTGAGTGTCTAGTATGAGACTTGAGTCCGTACTTATTGAACAAGCTCAGTGCTTTTACTGATCTGTTTCATGTAACTGTGGACATCGGATCCCCTTCCGCCTTTCTCATAACATGAGTACTTCCCTATCTATCTCCACTGAGAAAGTTCGTACTGAAAGCCATTACTTTGCAAAAAACCTGAGATACCCAAACCTTGGAACAGACTTAATGATGAGTAACTTACGTTGGAATAGTTTGAAGATCTTGCTAGCTCCCATCAAAGTAGGAACTTTCGGATAGCGTGAAGACCTCAATGGCTGCTCACTTCTGGTTATTTCTTATAAACTTGAAATTTGGTCAAAGTGCAGCCAAGGTCTGAACAATGGTTATTATTACAAAGAATACTGAATAGTTAGTGACGTGAATCGAGGACTGACTATGGTTGCAACACATGGGCGGCCTCGACTTATAATATATAGCAGCCTAACTAACGCAGGGCTGCACCGAGCTAGGAACATATAATAAATTGGCAGTGTGGGAAGGCAAAGTATCGTGCGATATATGAAGAGCAGACCTCAAGATTTCATCGAAGTATAGAATATCTTGTAAAGAGTACGGCCACTATATACTCAAGGGAGATGTAGATGTATCTGGGTCCCTCTACAAGAACGAACAAGCCTCTGAGTTATAACGAAACCATTTGGAAATATCAATGGAACTTGTGCACAATTTTTTTGCAGAATTGTTTAGATCCGACATTGTTTGACTTATGCATAAAACTACATCTGATATCTGCATTTTGTGCGTCGAAGTACAGATTCATGTCTTGATCTAAAATGTGCATATTGATCGTCGACCTGACTTGATTGTTGGGTTGAAGGTTCCATCTTGATAGCTCTGATTACATGTAGTGAACTGTGAGAGTATACAGAATGAGGGATAGTGAGTATATATATGGCTTGTAGTCTTCTGCTTCTAAGGGAAGTAGAGGATGAGTACTGGAAAAAAACACTGAGAAGGCCATGTATACTACACATACTTTTATGAGTTTGGTAAGACCCGATTGCGTATAAGCTTGCAGTACGATTGATGATCTATGTTGACGAGCTTTGAAATTTGCTGACTCTGTTCGAAGTGAGTCATGAAACTGCTCGAGGTGAACTGAGCTTTCATCATGA
Source organism: Komagataea wickerhamii (assembly GCA_030574915.1). NCBI lineage: Eukaryota > Fungi > Ascomycota > Saccharomycetes > Phaffomycetales > Wickerhamomycetaceae > Komagataea > Komagataea wickerhamii. The sequence continues at coordinate 80,357 of JAJMFU010000039.1, forward strand.
CCTACATAGTCACTGATCAGTTGTATGGAATGCTATATGTAGCCATATATCATTGTAGCTTCATTGATTTGTCACACGCTGATCATAATTTAACCATCGTTTCTTATCAGGATTCGGCTGTAGTGGCTCGGATTAGTGTGACCTCGTCTACTTAAAGTCTCTTGTTTTCGGCTACAGATGACTTCGAGAATGTAAGTCAGTTTTAGGAGAATAAGTAAGTAACAAGTCTCGACTCTCGATCAAGTCTCCATGCACAGACTAACTAGAACCATGGGTCGCTGGAGTATCAGTTATAAACATACACCCATCAGACCGAGCAGCTGCCAAACTTGATCGATTATTAAGCCCAAAAAAAACAGTCGCGTAGACCGGACTTGGGTTTCGTTGTTTGGAGAGGCTTCAGCCTTGTTGCTTTAGGGCCCGACAACAATTGAAACGATAAAATAGAAACAAAGAAACACATTCTCCAGCAGAGTACAGATCCACAGCTTATGAGCTATCGATACATGTATGCGTACCTGGTCTTGATATACGGCGGATATTTGTTAGATGTTCGGACCGTGTTAACGTTATATTGATTCGGCCGAGATGATCAATTAGCACATGACAGGTACAAGGTCGACTGCAGCTAACAAACAATTATTAAGGGGGAACCCGCTTAAAGGTCTGCGAACTCCTGATGGAAGAAGAGAAGAGAGTGCATACGCCAATAATAATGAAGGACCCGTTCTTTTTGGACCTAGTTGTCATATTCTTCAGCTCGAACTCAGATTTTCTGAGAACTTTAAGTCATCCGTACATGGGATATTTGTAAAGACACGCATTCCTGCAGCCATACAGCGAACTATAGACAGTATTTTGGTCCTCATATTGGAGAACTCGTCTCCGACTATACCCGAGCTCGTAATAAAGCAGTTTCAGCCTCTTGATGAGATATCGCACTGGACCTGTAAAGATATCTCGAGGAGTCAAAGAAGAAGAGGCTCAATTTCATGTCATGTTCCGATTGTGATCCAAAGACTGCCAGACCGAAGCTAGTAGCGGCATAGAAGGCTTAGAATTCGGCACAGATGGTCAATTGTACATGTACATACTACATACTACATATAGTGTGGCGAAATTAGAGTTTAGGAGTCATCACAGGAAAGGCCTTAAGCTTATGGAGGCTTTAATCTAATTGATAGTGCGACGCCGAGCTTAATTCTCTTCTCTATCGCAGCAGCACTCGAATCTCGATACAAGGCGTGTGGACCGTGGGGGCTGTAACAGAGCACAATGGAGTTCCGAGTGACCCCAGCAAGGCGGCAAGAGAAGATAATATAAATTCGTCGTGCTGCTGCTGCAACGCAGAATTGGAAACTTGAACCTGTCTCTTTCGGCTGGCTCAGACTAGTTTCCGAAATCTGCGGCAGGTTCGACAGAAGGACGCAACACCTTAACGCACGGGGCCGCCCTCTACTATACTTCCGCACACAGACCATGGCGTGTGTGTGTGTGTGTCGTTGCCTGACCATATCCTCATTAGCAGCACAAGGCATCGTCCCTTGCGCAATCTGGCGAAATCCGACACGTACTGGAAGCTCTCGGGAGAGCAATATTTGCCTCAAACTTATATCTGGAATACTTCCACTAGCGGAAACCTTCGCAACATGATCTGCAGACCCAATATGCAGATTAACGCGTAGGAAATACATGTTTATGCATGGAAACGTTCCAATTTATAAGTACGGGCCATCATTGTGCCCAATTCTTGATCTACAATCTGGCCCACTTTGTGATTGTTTTAGCACTTTATAAGTTTATGACCTCCTCAATTTCTGTAACGCAGTGGCCTATATATAGCCAACAACGTCGCCCGTTTCCGCCGCAGCCCAGACCCGAATAGCCCACCCAGCTCCCAATTCTCACCTACAGGCCCACATCCCCTACAGCACACGCCCCCATCATATCGACTGGCAGCAGCGATAATAATTACGAACACACCAAGACAGTGCGCCCGCCGTTGCCTTCTCCCGCTAATTAATTTTTATTTATTAACGGCAAGACCCTGTCCACTCGCCATTGTCCTCCCACTGCACCACCACCAAACCACGAAACCACCAAAACCTCCAAACCACCGAACAAAACACTCGCTGGCCGTCACTTAAAAGGCACCGCCTCCAGAACTCCCTCCCCTCCCTTCCATGCTCCCTGAGAGCAACAACACACGCCCCGATCCAGCTGACGACACTTTAACCAGAAACACAATGTCCAAGACTGGCACCACTGGCACTTTCATCCCGTCAGACCCTTTGTCAGGCAGCACCGTCTCCCCTGCAAACCCCCGTCTAAACTACCCTTCAAACAACCAGCCTAGAGCCATCCCGACCCACCATGGCGTCAGTTCCATGGACATCCCACTACAGTTCCCCTCCAACAACCAGGTATACTTCAACACACCTAACTTCACCTCCAACGAACAGCAGCTCCAGAATCAGCCCTACCAAAACCACTCTCTTGCCCCAAACCAAATGCCAGTATACAACCAAAACATGACCCTTCAGTACAGCTCCCCCAGCACTCCCAACTCCCTCTACTCCTCCCAAAACAAGCAGCTGCTCCCACAGTTGAATTTCCCCACAGCTCAAGCAGCCCCATACCCATCAACTCCAACAACTACAGGCTCCATGGGGTACACTTCAGCATACTACTCCAACTACAACAACACTTACCAATCCGCTGCTGAAATCCCCTACCAGCCCTACCGCGCCCACTCACACGGCGGTGAGATGTACACACAGAGCCAGGGCCCTCGCTTCCAGAATCCTTATTATCAAGGACAGGTCCACTCCCAATCAGTTGCTCAGATTCCAACGCATGAACAGCAGCAACAGGCTCAACTGCGGCATGCTGAGGAGGCTGTCCCAAAGGCAGAGAGTTTCACACCGGAGGATATTCGTGTGTTGAAGTCCCTTCTGTTCAATGGAGAACGTGTCAAGTGGAGATACATCTCTTCGAAGCTTTCTTCTGTGAGCGGGAGACGCGCTACTGCCACGGCATGTTCGAAGAAGACAAGGGAATTGTTCAAGCTTCCGGGAGAGAAGGCTGCAGGTTCTTTAGGAACAAGTCTCCCGTATGTGGTTCATAGTAGTTGGGACCGCATTGTCGAAGATGACCAGTGAGATGATTCGGTCTTTGTGACTTTATGCTTTGTTGTGATGTGATATTTTGTTTTATAATTCTTTGTGGGATGCCTATGTTAAGGTATATGATATTTGATTTGACGTCCTGATGCGTTTTTCCTTCACTTCTTTTGATACGAGGTAATTGTGGCTACTTATAGCCTGTATCCACGGCACCTGATGTGCTTTTTAATGAGATAATGTGTTTTATTCCGGGTGTTATGACTGTAGAATTTGGCTTTGAAGTTTGGACCGACTTTATGTGGTAGTGTCCCTACCATTCAAATAAATGTCAAAACATCAACAAACCTTTATAACTTATAACGAGTGAAGTTGAGTGATAAAACAGCACCAAAAAGCCAGTTAGAAGATGTCAGAGGAAGTCAAGGACACACAAGAAGGTCTCAATGCAGAGTTGGATGTTGATTTTGGAATCGGAGAAGTGCCAGTTACTGAAAACAGCGAACAGACTGAGCCTGTGTTGACCACGGAGGATGACGACATTGAAAAAGATCTCCCTCCAAATACGCCAGATAACCCGCAACCAACTATATTCAGGATCACAGATGAGGATCTAAAGAAGCATAAAGAGCACGTGGAAGTGCTGTCCTCTTTCAAAGATATCAGAACACCTGAGTTGAGACCATTCATTGACACAGACAAGCCGAACGCGTTTGAGGATGGGTATGAATACACTGAGACGGACCCAGCAGGTGAAGCAAAAGTTACAGAGAACGGTGCGTTGCTGGGAGGTAGAAAGTACTTGTTTACAACGTTTACACTGCCTGGAAGAGGAAAGCGTCTCTATGCTTTGGCAGCAGATGTCGCTAGGGTGTTATCATTCAGAGACTCCTTCATATTTTTTATGAAGAACAAGAAGCTCTTCAAGCACCCTTGTTCAGATGAAGAAAGAAAGTTCCTGGAGGATTCTGGGTTTACGATTTCCAAGATCAAATCAAGAACTATCACTGTGCTTACGGCAAGAAACCTGTTTGTTGAGTATGGTGCCAGGGTGATTGTTGGTGGAAGAAGGGTTGTTGATGATTATTGGGAGGAACAGGTCAAGGATCAAGGCTTCACCACAGAAGATCCTGTCTTTATTGTTCCAAAGAGACCGAAGGCCAAGAAACCTAACACCAATATTGCCGTGAAGAAGACATTATTAGACCCAAAGATCAGACTCAAATTGCCTACAGTTACTTTGGTCAATGCTCTCCCATCATTAGAAGACAGAAAGGAGTACGCAGTAGTATCTGCAAGTGGATCACAGACACAAGTCCTCCCCGGACAGGGTATTACCGGTGGACTAGAGCTCGCTTCAGTTGCCTCCATACCCAAATATACTACTGAGGGAGCCAACCAGATCAGACAAAAGAACATACTTTCCTCTTTGAACACAGATTCTCAACAGACGACTCCAGCAGCAGTCAGCTCCGGCAACAGTTTGGTAATTGACGATAAGCTTGCCGGGAAGAGAACACCGAATGGACTTCCGTACTACAATTCATCTACATCCAAGAGAGTCCTTAGCGAAGATACGTCCAAACTACTTGAGATTGAATATCTCCATGGAACAGTGGAAACGAACCGTCTTGTATCCGTTGCCAGAAAGGCGAGAAGCAGACAATGGGACTACTATTGGCAAGTTAAGAGCGGTGCGCCATTCGGCCTAACCAAAGACGAAGAGGGAGATTTCTTCAAGGAGAATGAAAGACAGTTAAATGAAGTCCAGGAGGAGACGATATACAATGAGTATCTGCGCTGTGATCAAGTTGTCACTAAAAGAAAGAAGCCTAATCCTAACTTCCTTGGACATGACAACATCTCCGGTCTAAAGGCCCCATACTATGATAAACCACAGTCACAGTCACAGGCTATACCGGAGGTACAGTCGAGTATTCCACAAATGCAGTCACAGGTCGTACCCCATGGAGTTCCACATTATCATAACCAGCAGGTACCGCAACAGCACAACAACAACTACAACAGAGCAGCGCGCTAGATAGGTGATAACTGATGACGTACTGATTCTTTCTTTTTGTATTCTATAATTACAACAGTTTCTTTCTGATTTCATGACGGATACTGTAGGTGAAGAAACTCAGCACTGCACTTATGAGGAGAATTGGGATGATGAGATATTTCAAACCGGAGATGAGTTCATGAATGGCAGGCTTGTTGAGGTTGTCCTTCTCTGTTTGAACCAGGAAGTCAATGTTCTTATTGAGTTCTAAAAGAACACGAGCATTTTCACGTAGTTGAGAGACATAGTCTGAATTCAAACGGTCCACTGAGTTCGTCACTGAATCAACTTGTGTGCTTAGACTTCTCTCAAGATTGTATACTTTAGTGTCCAATTTTGACATTTTGTCCTCGAGGGTTAAGATCTGCCTTGAAAGTTTTGAAAGATGCTTTGTGTGTTCCTCGAGGAAAGAAAAGTCGACCTGGCCCTTACCATCACCAGTGGAGGCCATGGCACTTAAACCACTGATTTTGGCCTCAAGGGACTCGAAATGCTTCAGTAATTCCTTGTTGGAAGTTTGAATCTGATCGATGGAGCCTAGATAGTCGCTCAATTGAGCTTTCATAGAACTATCAACAGTCTTCTCCTTATCAACTGGGTGAACGCTTCCATGATCGTCAACCTGGACAACTTTGGTGACAACTTGGGCTCTTTGTGCGGACTTTCCCTCATTGTCTAAGATCTCACTAACGACGCCTCCATATGTTTTCAACCTCAGAAGCTCAAATACTTCCTCTGATGCTTTGGAAGTTGAAGCACTGACACCTAGTTTATAATCCTTTGGGATTGCAATCTTGCTAGTCTTCAAGCACACTCTGTTGTTTACTTGAATGAGCAATGAACCAGAATAAGAGGCGATTCTGAGAGTTGTAGGGACTTGTGATTCTTGATATGGCACAATGCATGAACCGAAAGCCTTCTGGTACAGTTCATCTCCGCTCAGTTTACTGAAATCCCGAGTTCCGTCGTTCATGAAGGCGTGCAGTGCGGAGCCCTGGTTTGAATCACTGTCGATAACAATCTTGAGACCATCGAAGGTCCCTGCGCCACCGAAGAAGGCCGTGTCCTTGTCATTGGATTCCTTCACAAGGTATAAAGCCAATCCACTGGCCGTCTTTCCATGGGAGCCCGTACTTCTGAAAATGGACTCAATCGACCAGGAGTCATACGCGATGCCATAGGCGTTGGACATGTGACTCTTTGAATCAGATCCGGAGGTCAGGAGGATTCTCCCGTTCTCGAACTTTGCTGATCCATGGAAGCTCCAAGTGGGCGCGTCGAGAGTGTCGAGTGTCTCCAAATCCGGAAGAGACAGGTCCTGGTCCTCTAGTTTGGCGTCCTCTGCAGTGTGGCCTAAGACAGTGGCAGCCAATGCCAGCGTGGACGGTATGAGAAAGCGCATTGTTAGAACTGAGGGAGAGTGAGAAGAGGGACACAAGTATCAATTTTACGTTGACGGTGTTGATGATTTGATCTCTTGCTTTGTTACGGACACGGAGGTATAAACTCTGACGCTTGCGGGACTCTCCATTTACTCATTTAATCAAATAAAAGACACGAAATACACACAGCCTATACATCATTACACTCTTTACAATCTTCCTCCTTCTCACACTTGGGGTCTTCTCTTATGAGATCAGAAGTCACCAGTTTCCCATCGTTCTTGTTCGCTTTATCAACATGACCCAATGAATCCTCAGGAAAGGCGATGTTCCTCACTTTCTGCTTGAGGATCTTGGAATCAGGGAAGCCGTCCTGCTCTTTTCTGTCCCATATCTGCACCGTTGGCGATTCCTCGCTTTTCTGGACCTCGACTCTGAAGACACCGCTTTCTGACGGTATGAGGCTCACTTCCCCCAGCTTCTCACCAAACGTCTGGAGCAGCTCTTGAAGGTACCACGAGGCTCTGAGGTTCCATTTACACTTTGTGCAGAAGCGGATTGACACCTTCGGATAGGGCATTTGTGGGGCAGTTCTTGAAGCTTGTGGAGAGTCGAATTAGTCTAACTAGTCTAATTGGAGTGAGCTTCTTCACACTTTATGGCCCGTCTATCTTTAGAACATTTTCCAGCTTGTCGGTCGGTGGTGTGGCCATAACGGATCTTCTGTACTATATTAGTGAATTTAGAGCTGAAACCGCAAAAACATCACCAAAACTGGCCAACAGTCGATCCGGTCCAATTGGCGTGTAGAAGTCGCTTCAATTGCGAGTGTTTTGCCTTCTGAGTCGCTGCTTATTCCGGCTAGAAAATGCCCTCCTTCGCCGACAGCTTCTGGACCACCGACTTCTCCACGGGTAAGCTATTAGACTTGATGGACTTGACAGTGAACTAAGTACTAACTAGACCTCCTTCAAGGTGTCGAAGTGCTCTTCGAGAAACTTCACCAGGGATGTACCGAAAACCAGGAATTCCTCTCCCTGTTCTCCGCTAGAATGGAGCACGAGGAGGACTACGGCCGCAAGCTCCTGATCCTTCCCGATCAGCATGCCCCTGCCAAACACGGATTCGAGAGAGACGACGGCGCGAGTCTCAAGAACGCGTTCAAGGGCGTCACATATGAGATGAGTAACGAGGGAAGAGTCCACCTGCAAATTTCACTGAGCATCAAAGAGCTTGTGGTTGAGCCATTCAGCAAATGGTCCCAGGATCATGAACAGAGAGTCCGCTACAGCGAGAAGATCCTCAAGGACAGCTTGAAGATCTACAAGAACAAGTACAAAGTTGTCGAAAAGGTACAGAAGAAGTACTTCAATAAGTGCCGTATCTTTGAGACGATGAAGCAGGGTCTATCAGAGGAGGAGATTCTGAAAGAGCTCACCATTAACGATACCGAGGGGACCCCAGAACCCGAAAAACCTGAAGAGGGCAAAGCAGAAGACGACTACGAACCTTTAGTTGTGCTCGCTGGTGTTGAATATGGTAAAATTGGACTCAAGGAACTACTATACAAGATGCTTACTGAAACACCGCGCTCTTCCATCAAAGTCCCAATCATTGGTGTGTACAACAATTGTTCCACCGGTTCCGCAATCGTCTCATGGCTACAGGAGAACTTGGGTCTATCCAACATTGACAAATGTGAGAAATTTGGTAGGGATCTCATTGCCAATGGGTATTTGAAGAAAGTCAACACGACTGTTGGATTTGGAGCTGCATCAACAATATTCGTGAACAGTGGGTCATTCAATTATCAATGGAGAGAGACCGCATTTGAGATTGCTGGAATCAATTCGGAGAGGGCCACTTCATCTGCTGGTAGTTCGCTAGCTAATGAGTCGTTGTCAGCCACTACAACCTCATCCATGTCGAAGTACCTCGGAGACTTGAAATCTTCATTTGAAGAGCCAACATTGAAAAAAGTGAATCAAGAAATGCAAGAGTTGGATGAATCGTACAAACTCGAAACCAAGAAGCTCGACAAGATAAAGTGTGACCTCGAAGAGCTGATTATTGATCACTTAACCTTCATGGAGAAATGTGAACTGGATAGATTGAAGGCTCTAAAGAAAGTTATTCTTGACTTCAGCGCATCCATCTCCAATAACATCACTGCCATGAAATCTGCCATTGACAAGATCTTGGTCTACGAGGAGTCCATCCATCCAGACAAGGACCTTTCGTTCTTCCTACAGACATACCGTACAGGATCATTCGCCCCAAGAGTCACACTGTATGATAACTACTATGACAGTTTCAAAGATCAGATATTCGGTGTGGACCTAGAATTTCGCTGCAAGAGCGACCAAAAGACCGTTCCGCTCTTAGTATCATCCATCTTGTCATACATGGACACGAAGTATCCGGATCTACCGAACGATGAAGTCAGAACGAAGATTTGGCTAGTACCAGTGAAACTTCAGAGTACACACCAATTGAGAAGGGAAATCGAGACAACTAAAGTCATGAATGATGAAGTGTTTGACAAATATCCACCTGAAGTTGTGGCGAGTGTGTTGAAGTTGTACTTGCTTGAACTTCCAGACTCTTTGGTGTCCAATCAGCTCTATGACTTGATCAAATCCATTTATAATCAATTTGGCTTTGATGATCAAGAGAAGGCTCGTATCAATGGAATCACGAACGTGTTAAAGGAACTGAGCAGACCAAATCTGGCCACGTTGAACGCACTCAGCACACACTTCCAACGTCTCATTTCCATTCTGAAAGAGGGAAACAAGGAAAATGACACCATTTACAAGAACTTCCAAACTGGGATTAGCCAGGAGTTCTCAAATTGCATCTTAAGACCAAGAAGCTCCAACAATACAAACATCAATGAGATGTTCCCATACAGATTTCTCAACGATTTGTTGAACCACAAAACAGAGATCTTCAGAGCTTTGAAGAGCAGTTTGAGTTCAAATACCGGATCCCTGTCTAAACAGAACAGTCTCATCAGTCGTCATCATTCAGAAATCAAGAGAAATGCATCAACTTTGCAAAGTAAACTCAAGCAGGCAGTGGAAGAAGGTTCAAGAAAGGCGTCTTCAAACCAGGAGGAACCTATCGTGATTGAAGATGAACCAACAGCTCAAGCTTCTACTTCTAATATGGAGAAAGAGTAACATAGGACCAAACTACTACGATAGATGGAATATGTAAAAACAAGAACAGGCATTATAATTATTCGTAAAATGATCCATGCAGGGTTTAACAACGTACTTTAACACGTTTAGTCTCACTCAATTGCTAATGTCATTATCGTCCGTATAGACAGAGAAGGTCCTATCAGGAGAATAACCTGTTGGTGTCTTTGTTGCCTTTTGTAAATCACCAAACAAGTTTCTAGGTTTGTAGTTTGTGTCCATTTGTTGCACTATTTTCTCACCCTTCTTATTCAGAAGTATCAATTCGTTAGGATTGTGATTTTTCTTGAGATTGAATGCTCGTTCTGTGGGGGATGGTGTTCTGCCTGTGGAGATGAAAGGATTAATCAACTCTCCCTTTTTAATTAGAACTTCATCGTCATTGTCCTCTTTGTATTGTCCAGCATTCCACTGGTGAACAAGGTCATCGTCTATCAGCTTCCCCGTTGGTGTTCTCAAAAGCTCCTCATTCTGGATAGTTTCTAGGTCTTCTTCTTCTTCTTCTTCCTCACTTTCATCGAATATCAGCTTTCTCTTTGTAGGTTCACGGATAGGTGACTCCTCGAGCTGCTGTCTTCGGAACTTGATCGGTGAGAGTTGAGCTGTGTGTGAAGGAAGAAGCCCAGTATTGGTCTTTGTGCGACCACTACCGATGGTGGATGGAGTTGGTGGGAACAGAGATCTGGAAGTATTGGAAGTTGTTAGCATGAAGGCATCACCAAGCTTCTTTGTGCTTCTGTGACGGGGCGTTGGCCCAGGTGATATTATGCTGGCAGCAGACAGGGCAGGCTTACTGAGATGCTCTGGTGAGTGCTGCTGTAGTTTCTCCAACTTCTTCCCAAACGGCGTCTTCGGAGTGTAAAGGCCCTTGGAATGGGATGTGTGAGATCTTCTTGAGCGAGGAGGCGTGGAAGGCTGCATTGTTTGTGTGTGGAGTGAATGGCCAGGGCAACTGGTGTCAGTGTCAATGGGAGCGAGACGAGATTCCGAACCAGCAGAACAACAACTCGATGTATTAGCTATTAAAGAGCCAGAACTGAGCACTCTCAATCGCGTCAAAAGAGAATCTGTGAAGTATTTTTAGGGAATTTTTCCCACAAAAATGGCTGGTTTATTGGAAAAAAAAAGACACGAACATTTTTTGGTGTCAAAAAACGCAATTACTATTCCTAATCGGGAAATTCCTAAAAGGGGAATGTCACGTGCGAACAGCTCTTTTATTGTCCGGGTAACTTTGAAACTCCTCTATAAAGTTATGAGTAAGCAGTTATTCAATCATTCGATCATGGGAATCTGAGATGAGCTTGTTATCGTATGATATATGTCTTGTTGTATTATTATTTACTGTTAGCCACACTTCACTGAACTGTGGGTCAATAATTGTGTGTTCTGATAAGGACGTCGCTATCATTTATCATGGGGGTAAGTAGTGACAGAGATAGGGCAATATGGGGGCAGTAAGGCACCAAACTCAAGATCAATTAAACTCTGGAGTAGTCTGAGTCTGACTCGAACGCGATATAACGAGTGCTCCTTGTCGCTTGTGATTCGCCATTCGCCGTGTAACTGTACCTAATCACAACACCGAGAGTTTGATCCAATTCGCCCGTTACATTATACAGCCGAGTTTCACACGAGTAAGCAGCCAACAGATCACTTGATCTTAACGTGATCGATAAATACAAGATGATGTACTATCAGATCACCATTAGACTGACGATGGTTTGATCTGTTGGGCGGCAGTACAGGGTCTAATACTTCCTTTATTGTTCGACCTGACACTTTCCATCCTGTAGTCGACTGTAAAGCAGCTGGTGACGGAACTATACCGAATCTCCAATAATATGGACAGCTTCAACCGTGACTCGTGACTCTATTGTTCAAAATCGTTGATGCCGTTCACTGATGGAGTAGCAAACTTACAGTCAGAGAATTGGACACACACTGACACTGTTGATCTCTCACTGTTACTGAGCTGTACTAAAGTCTATCTGGGAGTTGCAGCTGTGCTCTTACCAGAGATGACATAATGGAAAACCGTTGATAAGGACTTGCTTGTCTTTAGACGCAGAATTTGGTGCCGTGGCAATTGGGCCAATCAGCTTAGAGCCTTCCCTGTCTCGGTCTTCAAAACCATACGGCATCTTGTGCCTGGTGTGAGGCTTGAGCGTAGGCCCCTGGTGTCATCTCACTAGGAAACCGTGATTGTGACTTCTGGAAATGCGGAGGAGAGAGGCCGGAATCTTGCCCTGTTGCAGATCTGTCTCTTCATCCAGCTAGATGGCTACTGAAGGGAGTCCATGTTGGCCATCTTTTGCAACAGATTCCATCAGACCTGTCACTCTCTTAATATTATGAGCTTTTTGACAGGTTTTCCTGCTTCTTTGGGCGGTTTTTCTGGGTATCGAATCTTGGGTGTGAGACTAGTACCTTATCTACAATGTTAAGCCGAGCTGTACATTTCTCTCTCGATTTATCTCTCTCCAACGGTCATTTATCTCTCTCTCTCTCAACGGTCTGAGCGATAATGCATCAGCTGTTAATGGTTGCCAATCCCTGTGAAGTATATATGAGACCCTCTCGCCCTTTTTTCACTGTCTCGACCTTCTTTTTCTATTGTCTTCTTCTACAACACTAGTATTGTCTCGCACATAATGTCAGACCCATACAGCAAGAATCCAGACGTTGAGAAGTCGAACTCTATAACCGACCCAGAGGCAGGCGAGACCTACTCCATCGAGGCTCAACAGAAGGAGTCTGGCACCAGATGGTCGAGATTCAAAGACTCTTTTAAGCCTATTGAGTTTGAAGAGGTTGATACCTCCAACATGACTGACTTGGAGATCGCCATTGCAAAGACTGCAAAGTCTCCTCTACACAAGTCCCTGAAGAACAGACATTTGCAGATGATTGCCATCGGTGGTGCCATTGGTACTGGTTTGTTCATTGGTTCCGGTGGTGCTTTGAAGACTGGTGGTCCTGCTGCCCTGCTGATTGGTTGGGGTATCGTCTCCATCATGATTTACTCCACCGTTCACGCTATTGGTGAACTGGCTGTCAGATTCCCTATCTCTGGTTCTATTAACGTCTACTCTTCAAGATTCATTGACCCATCTTGGGGTTTTGCTATGGGTTACAACTATGCTATGCAATGGTTGATTGTCCTTCCGTTAGAATTGGTTGCTGCTTCTATTACGATTCAATTCTGGAATTCAGACATCAACCCTGTCGCATGGGTCTCTATTTTCTACGTGGGTATTGTCGCTATCAACTTCTTTGGCGTTAAAGGTTACGGTGAAGCCGAGTTTGTCTTCTCCTTGATTAAGGTCATTACTGTCATTGGTTTCATCATCCTTGGTGTCATTCTGAACTGTGGTGGAGGTCCAAAGGGTGGCTACATTGGTGGCCTATACTGGCACACCCCAGGTGCATTCGCCAACGGTTTCAAGGGTGTTTGTACTGTCTTTGTCACTGCCGCATTCTCATTCGCTGGTACTGAATTGGTTGGTCTAGCTGCTGTTGAGACTGCCAACCCAAGAAAGTCTCTTCCAAGAGCCACCAAGCAGGTCTTCTGGAGAATCACTCTATTCTACATCATCTCCTTGACTTTGATTGGTTTGCTTGTTCCATACACCGATGAGAGATTGGGCCAGGGTTCTTACAACGCTGCCGCTTCTCCATTCGTTATTGCCATCAAGAATGCAGGTATCTCAGGTCTTCCATCTGTCATCAACGTTGTTATTATGATTGCTGTCTTGTCTGTCGGTAACTCTGCTGTCTACGCTTGTTCCAGAACTGTTACTGCTTTGGCCTCCCAGGGCTTTGCTCCACAGATCTTCACCTACATTGACAGAAAGGGTCGTCCATTGGCTTCTGTTGCTTTCACTTGTTTCTTCGGTCTTTTGTGTTTCGTTTCTGCATCGGACAAGCAAGGTGATGTTTTCACTTGGCTGTTGGCTTTGTCTGGTCTGTCTTCCGTGATGACCTGGGGTTCTGTTTCCTTTGCTCATATTAGATTCAGAGCCGGTATGAAGGCCCAAGGCCGTAACCCATTCGAGGAATTGGCCTTCACTTCCCAGTGTGGTACTATTGGTTCTTGGTTGTCTGTCATCATCAACGTTCTTATCTTGATCGCTCAGTTCTGGGTTGCCTTGTTCCCACTAGGTGGAAGCCCAGACGCTGCTGCTTTCTTTCAAGCATACCTTGCTCTGCCGGTTGTTATTGCCTTCTACGCCTTCCACAAGATTTGGAGAAGAAACTGGAAGCTATTTATCAGAGCTTCCGACATGGACTTGGACACTGGTAGAGCCGAGCATGACTTGGAACTATTGAAGCAAGAGATTGCTGAAGAGAAGGCATACATTGCTTCAAGACCATGGTGGTACAAAACCTACCGTTTCTGGTGTTAAACCCCCAGCTTTTGTTTTCAGTTCTTTAGTTATCGGCCGCTGTTTATAGACAGGAGTCAGTTAGTAATATGATTTGATTTAATCTAAGAAGTGTAGCAGAAATTTGACTTAACTTGATCCCACACTGTGTTATTGCGACTATGCAAGCTGTTAGTTGGTTCCAACTTCCCAGTCTCAACCATTACTTTGGTCCCAAACTTTGAGGCAAGCCTAATACAATTCACAATTTACGCAGACGACCAAAAAGAGGTTCATGATCTGTCTGCAGGACTCCGGTACTGTCTGGACTCTGAAGCACTGTGCCAGTTGAATTTGAAATCATTCCATCTTCTAGCTGTCCATCTCTCCTTTGGCCGGATAAAAGTCCGGAGAAAAGGGTAAAAGCTTCCTACAGTTATGGGCAGCTAGTGTTCTATAGCTGTACACCATTCTTGGTTATGTGGTAATTTGAAAGCGTGGTCAGCGAGTCACTGGACAGTGGAGGGCACTAGCGTGCTTATATAAAAGACGAAGCCTACATCTTGAGGCTGCTGGTCGAATAGCACACCTCAGATGAACTGGAGAAGTGGAGTTTGACAGTCTCACATAATCACCTCTATTTACATGAAAGTTGCAAGGCCATAGCCAAGGTCACCGGCAGTGGACGTTCAACGTAATGCTTTTGAATACATCCAATATATCTCTTTGGACCGCAAAAGACAAGTCTTCTGACAAGTCTTCTGAGTATTGTTGCACGCGAGCAAACTGGTATGCAGTTACAACCTCAATACTAGCCGGGCATTCACTTAGCCAACGACGCGCTCAGCCATACATAGAAGACACACCCGGATATCCATAGTATTCATGAACTTTGTGAACACAGTACAGCCAGAGTCTGACGTGGGGACGGGGTATTCATTTACGCCGGGCAAGACCGCGCGAATGGGAGATCTGTTTTGTCTCCGTACGCAAAAGTTTATACATCGATCTGCGACGTATTTTCAGAGCAATAGGAAGGCCGATAAAACTGAGAGTGAACCATTTGACCCATACATGCGGCAATGAAAGCCTTGAGTCCACACTATAGTTACCACACTCGATCAAGAGCATTGACGCGGGACCGATAATCCAGATCCCATTAACCACCATACTGGCAGAGCCGTTCCATTGTACAGCAAATATATTTGCGCTAAAGTCAGATCTACGTTCGAACAAAAACCCCACGCCGCGTCTTGAAACTTGACCAAATTATACGACATTTCCGACTCAATAAGTTACGTGTAAGATAGCATTAAGATCTCGGTATAACAACCAGATCGCTAGTTAAAGTGGTACCACTCAGGGCCTAGCAGTTAATACACACCGGGAGAACATTCTTAGTTACTTGGCTCCCACAAAACCTTTCGCCCCATAGCTCTGGGCCAGCCCCGGCCGCACCCTACAGAACCCCAGCGTGCTGCAGAAAAATTTGCCGGTGCTGCAGTTGATGTTTTTGGGCCCACTGCCCAGGGCCCAAAGTGACTCCGAACCCTTTTAACCTCCGCACTGCAAAGACAATATATCGTAAGGTCGTATATATCGTACCACTAGAAAACGTATCCACCAGGCAGGCCCAAACAGGCACTCGTGGTGACCAACCATGATTCATGAACCCTCTTCGTATATGACTTTGACCAGCAGCGTCGCCTGTGATCATTTCGTCAGCCAAGTGGGGCCCCCGAAGCTTGGGGAAAAAAACTGCAAAGACCCCGGAAAAATTTGCGGCGTTGCTTCACTTGGTGAGCTCTGATTGGTCAGGGGTTGCCCTAGCTGCATAATACTGCATATTTTTTCGGAATTTCTGGGGAGTTTTTCCATTTCGTCTGTGGAGTGCATGAGAATTGCCCTTTAATTCGGTCATTTTGGCGATCGTGCAGGAAGTTTCGCCGTAATTTTCCTTAAAGTATGCACCAGACTAGATTCCCACAACAAAAGTCGTTGGGGGATGGCCGCCGTTGATTGTATGGGAGTCACTCATGAATAACAGACGTCGGAGAATGGAACAGATGGAAAAAGTATAAAAGGTGAGTGAAATCTCCCCAGATCCCAACCTATTGTCTTGTCTGAATCATCAATATAATCTCATAACTACTTATTTTCAACATGGGTCTCTCACAGAATCGCATTGTGAAGATGTTCTTCAAGCCAGAAGAGAAGACTGAGGGTTCTACCTTCATGGCCATCTTCGTTGGTTGTTTCGCTGCCTTTGGTGGTGTCTTGTTCGGTTACGATACCGGTACTATCTCTGGTATTCTT
>JAJMFU010000040.1:0-84322 GCA_030574915.1 Komagataea wickerhamii
GATAGTACAACCAGTAATTCTCTCAATCTCCACACGGACACCGTCTTTTCTAGCTGGTCTGAATCCAACATTAACATTGTGGATCTCGACCTCTCCATTGTGGAACAGCTCTGGATACAGCTTCTTTCCTCTCTCAATCAGCTCCCTTGTGTCGCTCTCCCTCACACCATCAAACTCATCACCAATCTGCTTCGTACCACCGAGAATAACACCACCGTTTAGAGGTCTAGGAATGTAGAACGTCCACTTCCCGTCCTTTCCCTGGTGAGTGACAGTCTTGTTTAGACGGAAATTGGCCGGTGGTCTGATCAATAGTGTCTGGCCTCTGATCTTGTACGAGTCCGGGTCAAAGCCACCATCAAACTGCAATCCCAATCCCGTGGCATTGACAATGATAGTGTCAGGGAAGAGCTTGTGGACTTGCTTCAAAGAAGTCACAGTCATGCGCTTGAAAGAGACTCCGTGTTGGAACTCCAGCTTTCTTTGAAGGAATTGAATGAACAATGGAGCATTGAGGACCCAGGTCTTGTACTTGAATCCAGCCTCAACACCTTCAGGCAATTCAGCATTCTTCAGTTCTTGAAACTCGGGGATCCCTTCATGGTAACCTCTGGCCTTGTTTGCATACAACCCTCTCTCTTCCAGCAGGTCAATACCTTCAATGAACTCGACACTGCTTTCTGGCTCATACTTAGCGAACTGCTCGAATCTCTTCAATGTAACTCTCGTGAGCTGTGAGTCCTCAAATGCCTTATCGTCAACACTTGGGAACGGTCTGAAGTGCGCGCCGGCCCATGGCGACGTGTACTTCGAACTCAGTGGGTCCTGTGGGAAGTGCGACGCAATCACCGTCACTTTGGTCGATGGACTCGACTCGACTATGGAAAGAGCAGCAGAAAGGCCGATAACACCAGCACCGACAACAACGACTTGTGGCATTCTTCTTCTGATTTGGTTCTGATTGAAGGCCTCTTTATATCTAATTGCAGAGAAAGAAAGAACCGGCTCTTCTGCTGCTTTTAAGTATAAATTTGTGTATTTATGTCCCACAGATTGATGATCTGGAGAACTGAATCGACTCACCGCTATCAATTTACCCGATCGGAGAACTTCATTTAGCCGGCCGAACCATCACCAAAATGAAGACTAAATCTGACTATAATCCTCGCAAATGGCTGATTATGGCGTGGTTTGAGGATATCGAATGTTACAATCAGACCACTAGTCGAGTCATTTATACTGGGTTCTACAATAACAGTCCAGCAAATCAGATTATTGGATTGATCATTTAGATCTGACTGAGGAACTGACGACATAGATCCTTTAATTCTCCAGTTGATTTATCCAGGAGGAGTCCACTGATGTATCTGGCATTGTTCTTCACTGCATCAACTGCCTGGTTCTTCACTCTGATGCCTTCGATTGAAGAGAGCACAGTTATCAAGGATTCAGAGTAGTCGCTAACTAGCAATTCAGGTTTATTCTTTGCCAGTATTCCCAATGTCTTTGTGATCTCAAACAGAACCCCAATCTCCATCTGTTGTCCCTCTGGAAGGTTCAATGCCTTTGTTAGTAGTTTTTGGAGTAGCTCAGAGTCATCACTGTGGTATATTATGAGCTTGTTGATCAGAAGAAGTGATATCGTAGGATCTTTGTCCAGTGCAGGTGATGTGAAAAGCTGGTCAATTGAAGTGATCTGTGCAACTTGTTCTTTGTTGATGTAGACAACTAGCTTCTTAAACAGTGTGGTGAACAGAGGGACAAGGTTTTGGTAGTATTGTGCGTTTGTTAAGACCGATTCGATGATCAATCTGAAAGTATTGAAGTCGTTGAATAGATCATTGTAATTCGTCATGGTTAGAACATTTTTTAGTAGTTGGAGGTATCCTTGGAACAAAATAGGATCAGTTAAGAATTGAAACTTGGAAACCATCGTTTCGATGAGCTTTGGGTACTTCTCAATGACCTTCGCTCTATCATCATTTGAGCTTATAGAGTTTCCCAAAATCAAACAGAGGGAAGATATCACATATCCATTTGTTTCATTCTCTTCTAGTTTCAGATCAATCTTGTTCCCAGCTGTGTAATTCGATGAGATGTTCCCAATGGACGCGTATATCTGCCTCTGGAACTTCAGCATGTTTTGGAATTCGATTCCCTCGACTAATTTGAACACTCCCAATAAGGAAGATTGTAGTTTGGATTCACTGTCTTTGGAGAACTTGAGTCCCAGATCTCTGGTGAGCTCCTCGAGGATCTTGGAGTAGTTCACAAGCAGTTCATCAGTTCCATCGTCATCTGTGATGAAGTCCTTTGTACTATTCTCCTTCAGGATATGAATCAGCTTCTTCAATACTGACTCAATTCGAGAAATCTCCGGTGTTACTGCCCCTTCAACACCCAATAAATCTCTCAGAAGTTCCACTCCAGCCTGATGTTCCGGAGAATACTGCACATAGCGATAAAGGCTCTCAGACAACTCTTTGGCCACCTTCTCCAAATACTTGCCCTTCCCACGACCATGGTCAACATCCTCGACGATAATATTCCCAATCAGTAAAAAGAGCCTTTCATGAACTTCTTCATCATCGAATTCCTCGACATTGAACTTCGAAATGACCTTCCAAATCTCATCATTGTGGAGAAAGACATCACGGTTCTCGTCATTGTCAGCAACTCCATTGATCAATACCTTCAGCAGTTCCATCACGATGTCCCTCGCTTCTTCAACAAGCAGTAGTCTTTCCAATACAGAGACAAATTTCCCGAAGTTGGCCTTGAATAACTCTTTGTTGCGGTTCTCAGGCTCTCTCAATAAGACTGAGAGCTCGCTTAACAAGGTGATATAACTGTCCTTGAAGACCTCAGAAGAAGGCAGTTTCTTCTCGAGGGAGTCTCCTATAAAGGGGTCCAGTCCATACAGCACCTGATCCAAGTCCATAGTAGCTCAATTGTTAGATTACCAGTGAGAATGCGGCGAGTAGAATGTATTTGTACTCGCTGAAGACGGTTATTGATCCGATGAGCCCTCGGAAGTGAGTGAGTCCTTAACTATGCACTAATCACATGACCTCACGTGCTGATTACATAATAGCCCCCGGTTCTCGCAGATTAGATCTCCGCCAGAAAAAGAAGAAATTCGCCAAAACAAAACAAAAACACTCAGAATCAGCTTATCGAAAAAGCCGCCAAAAGACTCCCGCATTGATCCCAGAAGCCTTCGAATCCGCCCCGGTGTTGTTATTCCCCGTCTGCTGTATCTTATTCTTCACATTCCTTTTCAAATCAGCACGCAAAATGACCTCAAACAACACCGCACAACAACAACAACAACAGCAGCAGCACCACTTCAGGCACACTACCACCACGCACCCGAAATCAAACTTATCCATGGCTCTGGCGAACGCTAGAAACAACCATATATCCGATGGTAAGAGCGGACAGGGACTCAGTGTGGATGTGGGGTCTACCACAACACTGACCACGAGTTCCGGGGAGAACCAGAGGCTCAGTGATGAGGATGAGGATTTGCTTAGTTCGAGCGACGAGGAGGAGGAAGTTGATACGAGAAACGAAGAACATCAGGAAGATTACAAAGAAGGCGGATACCACCCTGCTTTCAAGGGCGAAACGTACAAGAATGGGAAATATACTCTTGTGAGAAAGTTGGGATGGGGCCATTTCAGTACGGTGTGGCTTGCGAAGGATACCGAGTTGAATAGACATGTTGCCGTCAAGATTGTGAGGTCTGCTAAGCATTACACTGAGACTGCCATCGATGAGATCAAGTTGTTGAGACAGGTGAGTTGTAATGATCTCCAACATAAGGGAAAGCAACATGTCATTGGGTTCTTGGATTCTTTCACACATGTTGGTCCGAATGGGAATCATGTTGTCATGATCTTTGAAGTCCTCGGTGAGAATCTGCTGAGTTTGATCAAGAAGTATAAACATAGAGGTATCCCAATGATCTATGTGAAGCAGATTGCCAAACAGTTGTTATTGGCATTGGATTTCTTGCATAGGGAAGTTGGTGTGATTCATACTGATTTGAAACCTGAGAATGTCCTCATGGAGATTGGTGATGTTGAACAGATTGTGGAGATGGTTGAAAGAGTTGAGAAACAGGCAAAGGAATCGAAGAAGTTGGAAAAAAGACAATCGAGATTGAGTTCTGCACATTCAATTTCAACATCCAGTGTTTCACAGTCAAATTCTGTTAATTCTACCCCATCGAGAAACGGCAGACGTCTAAGAAGAAACACACTGATTACAGGATCACAACCATTACCTTCACCTATCAGTTCATCACTTCAATTATTCGAAACAGCTGGGAAACTAAGTAGAAATTCACCATTGAACCGTTCCGCATCAAGTTTGAACAAAACAGTCGTGAATTCATTTGAGGAAATGCATATAAACTCCTCACATGTGACTACTACTGTCGATTCAACAGATTCGCTCCTTGATGAGAACGCCATTGGTGTGAAGATTGCTGATCTTGGTAATGCATGTTGGTACGATGAGCATTTCACCAATGATATCCAAACAAGACAATATAGATCTCCTGAGATCTTAGTTGGTGCCGACTGGGGGTGTTCAGCAGATGTGTGGTCACTTGCATGTTTGATATTTGAACTACTGACAGGTGACTACCTTTTTGATCCCGTCGAAGGACACAGTTATACGAAAGATGATGATCACATTGCGCAGATTATCGAATTGATTGGGAAATTCCCATCAAGTCTTTTGAAGACTGGGAAATACACTAGGGAGTTCTTCAATAGTAAAGGGGAACTACGCAAGATTTCCAAACTGAAGCCATGGGGTTTGAAAGATGTCTTGATGGATAAGTATAAGTACAGTGAACGTGATGCTGAAGACATTTCCGGGTTTCTGCTACCAATGCTGATCATCAACCCGGAGAAAAGAGCAGATGCCGGAGGAATGGTGAACCATCCATGGCTCAGTGATGCGATTGGGTTGGAGAATGTCGTCCTTGAGAGACCACTGTGTGGTTGTGGAGAGGATATTCCTGGCTGGTGTAAGGAAGTGCATGGACACGCAAAGCATTGAATTACATTGTCATTACTATTACTATTACACTGTGTCGTATGGTTTTTGTTTGGTTTCACTGGTGTCTTTCCTTTCTCAGAGTATGTGTTGTATAGCTT
Organism: Komagataea wickerhamii; assembly: GCA_030574915.1. Lineage (NCBI taxonomy): Eukaryota > Fungi > Ascomycota > Saccharomycetes > Phaffomycetales > Wickerhamomycetaceae > Komagataea > Komagataea wickerhamii. The sequence continues at coordinate 5,175 of JAJMFU010000040.1, forward strand.
CGTTCATTAGGTCAATTCAGTTCATTTTTGCATAGAATAAGAAAGTAGTAGTGAGTAAAGAAGAGAGAATAGTAGAGTAAAGAAGGGAAAGTAGTAGAGAATAGTAGAACGTAGTAGAAAGTAGAGAATAGTAGAGAATAGTAGAAGAAAGAGTATTAGGACTTCCGAATCGGGAAGGCGATGATGAGGTGGTTCGGCCACGCTGAAGATGCCGGAAAGAAAAAAAATTTTGGCGAGTACAAAAGGTCAAATTTAATAGTGATTAAATACTCTGATTAAGGATCAAAATGGCTGGTCACTCGCACAGATCGTCTGTGAAGAACGGCCACAAGGCGTTCAAGTCGAGACATGCCTCGAAAGGTGCGATCAAGAACAGATTCAAGGGAAAGATCGACAAGGAAGGAAGTGTATCGCAAAAGCCAATCAAGGGAGCATCTAAATTAGAGCGTAAGAACCTTGCTAAGCAATTGAGAGAGAACAAGATCCTTAGTACGCATGAAGCTAGAAAGATCTTTGATGGGAATTCCGGAGTGGATAGAATCGTCACTGTTATTCCATTAGTACAGAACTTTTCTGCTGATGATATTGTTAATAAGTTGATTGATGGTGGTGCTTTAGATCCTGAGAATCTGGATAAGTCAATGATTCAAGGTCCATGTGTCAAGAATGTCAGAATTGAGAAGTTTAAGAGTAATTTGAAGTTCATTTTGCCAGATATGACTGATTTTATCTCTATTTTGGATGCTGCTAAAGTTGCTGACTTTGTCGTCTTTGGTCTTTCTGGTGTTGAAGAAGTTGATCCACAATACGGTGAGCAGATCTTGAGAGCTCTAGAGCTTCAAGGTATTGGTTACTCTATTGGTGTCGTCACCAATTTGTCTGAAGTTCATGAGAAGCAGAAATTCCAAGATGATGTTAAACAGTCGTTGTCCTCATACTTCAAGCATTTCTTCCCAACTCAAGAGAAAGTGTACAATTTGGAAGCTGCCTCTGACTCTCTTATTGCCATTAGAACAGTGTGTCAGAAGTTTCCTAAGAACATCACCTGGAGAGATTCCAGAGGTTGGTTGGTTGCTGACAACTTGTCATGGGTTGAAGACAACACATCTGCTGAAACTGAAGGATACTTGAAAGTCGAAGGTGTTGTGAGAGGTATTGGCTTCAACAGTGATAGACTAGTGCATATTCCGGGCTTTGGTGACTTCCAAATTGCCAGAATCGAGCAGATACAGAGAAGAACCGAGGAAATTGAAGGAGCTTATAACCCAGATGAGAACCAGGAGACTGTGGATGAACTAGCCCCACAGGAACTCGAAATGGAAGATTGGGAGGATGAAGACCTTTACAATGATGAAGCTGCCAGATATGAGTTCAGTTACTTGCCAAAGGAGCCATCAGCACCAAAGAAATTGAGACTTCCAGAAGGTACATCAGACTACCAGGCCAGATGGTACTTGGAAGACGATGTTATTGAAGGAGAAGATGAAGATGAAGAGGAAGAAGGTGACGATGATGAATTAATAGAAGGGCAAGATGATGATGAAGCCATGGATGAGGACCAGAATGGGTATGAGATGGAGCAAGATGGTGGAGAAGATGCATTTGTTGAATTGTCACCTGAGGAGGAAGAGCGTCAATTGGCACTGTTCAGAGAAAAGGAGACTGAAGACCTTGAATTCCCAGATGAGATTGAATTGCACCCATCTGAGTCCGGTAAGGAGAGATTGAAGAGATACAGAGGTTTGAAGAACCTACACAACACATTCTGGGACTGTGATGAATACGACAGTAAGAGACCAAATGAGTGGAAGAGACTTCTAAGAATATCCAACTACAAGGCCACCAAGAACAAAATCCTCAAGAATTCGATCCAAGAAGCACAAGTCACGATTGGAGCCAAAGTCAACATATACCTCAAGACACCAAAGTTCATCCTTGACAAGATTGTGTCACCACAAACTAAGCCATTCACTATTTATGGTCTATTAGAACATGAGCAGAAACTCGCCGTTGTGAACTTCTCCATCTCGACCTGGGAGGAATACGAGAAGCCAATCCCATCGAAGGACCGTATTATTGTTCAATACGGACCAAGACGTCAAGTCATCCAGCCATTGTTCTCCTCAACGACGACGACGCCTAATAATGTGCACAAGTACGATAGATTCCTGCGTAAGGACACGGTTCAAGTTGCCACTGCGATTGCGCCAGTGTCCTTTGCTACAAATACACCAGCATTATACTTCAAGGAGACGGGACCAGGACAGGTTGAGTTCCTTGGATCAGGATCGTTCTTGAACGCAGAGCACCAGAGAGTGTTGGCAAAGAGAGTCATATTGACGGGACATCCATTGAAGATGCACAAGAATGTCGTTACTATTCGTTACATGTTCTTCAACCCTGATGATGTCGCTTATTACAAGGCCATCCCACTGTTCACGAAGAGTGGAAGAACCGGTTTCATCAAGGAGAGTCTGGGTACACATGGATACTTCAAGGCTAATTTCGATGGCAAGCTGACGTCGCAGGATGTTGTTGCTATGAGTCTGTTCAAGCGGGTGTGGCCGAGAAGCTCAGAGCAGTGGACGAGATAGACTTACTCATCAACTGTACTAGAATAGAAAGAATGGAAGAATGGAAGAATGAGTGTGTAATGGCTATATACTTTACTAAGCAATTACATAATCATTTCTGGAACGTTCCAGCAAAAAAGTTACCCGCCTTCCGAATTTTAGCCGCCGAATAATTTTCCCTTTTATAAAAACCGGCCCAAAACGCCCAATAAAAAAAAATTTATTCTACTGAAGAAGAGCCATAAATCATCAACAAACTAATCAATTACTACTGAAGATGAGCACTCCATTCGGTATTGATTTCGGTAACGCCAACACGGTCGTCGCAGTCGCCAGAAACCGCGGTATTGACATTGTCGTCAACGAGGTCTCCAACAGAGGAACCCCAACTCTTGTTGGATTCGGTGTCCAGAACAGAGCCATTGGTGAGTCTGGTAAGTCCCAGCAGACCTCCAACATCAAGAACACCGTCGACAATATCACCAGAATCGTCGGTCTCCCAGCTGACCACCCAGACGTCGCCAAGGAGCAGCAGTACATCACTCCGCAGTTAATTGACGTCAATGGCAAACTAGGTACTAAAGTCAGATTTGCTGGTGCTCAACACGAGTTCACCTCCACACAGCTCGCCGCCATGTACTTCAACCACGTCAAGCAGACCGTCATCACCGAGACCAAGGCCAAGATCGAGGACGTCGTCATTGCCGTCCCAGCTTGGTACACCCAGGCCCAGCGCCACGCTGTTGCCGACGCTGCTAGAATCGCCCAATTGAACCCAGTCAGAGTCGTTAACGAGTTGACCGCCGCCGCTGTCGGTTACGGTGTCTTCAAGACCGATCTGCCAGAGGACAAGGACCTCAAGTTCGCCTTCATCGACGTTGGCCACTCCTCTTACCAGGTCTCCATCGCCTCTTTGAAGAAGGGTGAATTGAAGGTCTTGGGCTCTGCCTACGACAAGCACTTTGGTGGTAGAGACTTTGACTTTGCCATTGCCAACCACTTCGCTGACGAGCTCGACAAGAAGCACAACGTCAAGGTGAGATCAAACCCAAAGTCCTTCTCCAGAATCTTGGCCTCTGTTGAGAAGCTCAAGAAGGTTTTGTCCGCCAACACTCAGGCTCCATTCAACGTTGAGTCTGTCATCGACGACATTGACTACTCCTCCTCTTTGACCAGAGAGGAGCTAGAGGAGCTTGTTGCCCCACTTCTAGAGCGTGTCCACGTCCCAGTCGAGGCTGCTCTAAAGCAAGCTGGTCTATCCAAGGAGGACCTAGACTTTGTCGAGGTTATCGGTGGTGGTTCCAGAGTTCCAGCCCTAAAGGAGAGATTGACCGAGACTCTCGGAAAGCCACTATCTTTCCACTTGAACCAAGACGAGGCTGTTGCCAGAGGTGCCACTTTCATCTGTGCCATCCACTCTCCAACTTTGAGAGTCAGACCATTCAAGTTCACCGACATCAACCCACACTCCATCTCCTACTCCTGGGACAAGCAGGTTGACGGTGACGACACCGAGTTGGAGGTCTTCCCAGAGGGATCCGCATACCCATCCACCAAGGTTATCACCCTAGAGAGAACCGGTGACTTCAAGGTTGTTGCCAAATACACCAACATCTCCGAGGTCCCAGCCGGTAACCCAGAGATCATCTCCGAGTGGGAGATCAAGGGCGTCAAGCCAGCTGCTGCCGGTCAGACTGTCCAAGTCAAGGCCAAGCTCAGAAACAACGAGTCCGGTTTCCCAGTCATTGAGGAGGCCTACACTGTTGAGGAGGTTGAAGTTGAGGAGGAGATTCCATTCGAAGGTGAAGTCTCTGAGAAGCCAGATGACTGGGAGCCAGAGTACAGAAAGGTCAAGAAGATTGTCAAGAAGGACTCTTTGACTATCGTCTCCAAGGATGCTTCCCTACCAGAGACTGAGTTGAATGCATTCCTCGAGAAGGAAGGTCAGCTATCTGCTGCCGATGCTCTAGTCTTCAAGATCCAGAACAAGAGAAACGAGATTGAGGAGTACTTGTACGACTTCAGAGGCAAGTTGGACGACAAATACGCACCATTTGTGTCTGAGCAGGAGAAGTCCGACCTCTTGGAGTTGCTCTCCAAGACCGAGGACTGGTTGTACGACCACGAGGATGCCTCTCTCGGTGTCTTCACTGCTAAGTACGAGGAGTTGGCCTCTAAGGGTAACTTGATCAAGGGCAGATACTTGCAAGCTGAGAATGACAAGAAGGAGGCTGCCAGAGCTAAGAAGGAGGCTGAGGAGTACCAGAAGTTCTCACAGAAGTTGAAGGACCAGCAGCAGACTAAGGCTGAGGAGCCAGAGAAGAAGGACCAGGAAGGTGACTTGGATCTAGATTAAATCTTTTAAAAGTGGCTATGGTATTGATATATGGTTATACTAGTGCTAGTGTTATTTTATGAGTTCTTTAATGTCTTTTCTTCTTTGGTCTTGTTGCTTTTGTTCATACACATTTAATGTTTTCATCAATGTTTGGGAAGGGTACTGCTGTCATGGAGACTATTACAATTACTGTTTATAAGAATGAGTTGGAAATATAAATCAATCTCGTTTGATGTTGCAGTTTGATACTTATTCATCGTACTATAAGTTACTTGATTGTGGTGATACTCAGTAGCGTAGTCCATATATATAGACATTAATCCTGAGCATATCTCCCATGATGCCGTTATACTGTTACCCTACCCAAACCTCATCAACCCAACATGCCGCATAAATTCCAACTCCAATATTAAAACCGACATACTTCTCAACCACGATTCTGTGATTCATTCGTTCGCATATGCCATTTTGGTGGCTGTGGTACGGAACCGTTAGTTCATGGACCACATGACCTGCACTCATAAATCCAGATTAATAACTGGAGGGTTGCTCAATTGTGGCACACCTAACAGCCCTTCTAGCTGCATCCACCCAATTTGTATTTTCAGTTGTAGACAAGCTCTCGATCCATGATCAGTTTGAAGAGAACTTTCAGAGTCGAGAGTCTGGTCTACCCAACTCAACAGAATGAGTGTTTATGTGGCCTATGCGCTGATCTGAGAATCTTAGCCATGACACTTGTACATTCAATTCATGATTATCATGATTTTATCTATTTGTAGCCTACACCTCTTCATTTCTCTCCAAGATAGACCATTATACCCACTATATACTCATTCTATGCACTGCTCATGATGGCCAGCAGCGTCTGCCAGCCAGGCATCTCTAGCAATCTATAACACGCCTCCGCGTTATGTTTCACTGCAATCTCCATCACAAGATCGAGTTCCTGTTCATTAAGAACTCCCAATTCACTTAAATATAACAACAAATGGAAATCAGAAAGTGCAGCAACAAGCTTATCTGTGTCAAATGAGTTCTTCGGTATGACTTTAGACAATTCAGTGAAATCCTGTGATATTCCCATGCCTGCACGGTGTTCAATTGGGAATTTCGTGGATTTAAACACTGGGTTTGGTGATGTTGGGAATCCATGACTTAATGACACGAGTAAATAATCAACAGGGAAGGCTGGTTTGGCATTAGTCTTCACTTGTAGTTTATACTCATTGATCTTGGTATAGAAGATATCTGGCACATAACGATCATCATTCGTCTCATTGATGTATGCAAATGAAGGTTTTGTGGATCCGGAAATTATAGTGGCATCAACTAATCCTTCAGCGGATTCTGAGACTTGATATGTGAAGAGATCAATCTCATTAGTGGTGTTTCCTGAAATGACACATGTCGTGAATTTGGATGAGTATTTCCCCGTTGATGAATGATGTGTGTAATTAGGATATTTCAGTTGTAATTTCGCAGCGAGTATCACTTCCATATTCGTCAAGAAATATGAATCCTGGTGTCTCTTAGCAAGAACTGTTCCATCTCCATTCCCAGCATCAGTCAAATCAGTGAATATGATACCAATCTTGTATAATCCACATTTCGCAGCAAGGGCATCGATCTTTGTCTCCTGATGTTGGAACCAATCATCCAAATCGAATGAAATACCATCATTCTCATCATTCTGCACTGGTTCGTAAATCGCCTCAACAACTCCCTTGATCCCCAATGGAACTTTATCATATTTCTGATACGTACCATACATTATCCCCAATCTCTGTAATCCTGAACTTCTCCAACTTTCAATGAAAGAATTTACAATCCCAGAATCAGCAAACTCGACATGATCCACCATTCTGAATTCCTGTTGTTGTAATGTGATGGCACTAGGTTGACACTTTGAGCAAATCCCCTTTGGCCATGGTTCATGACCATTCTTGCAATTCTTATCAATCTTGAAATTAGAAGGGGTCAAAGGGTGGATATATGAAGATCCTTGTCCTTTATTAGTAGCTTCATCAAGTTTCTTCAAATAGGCATGGAAAGAAGCATGTTTGATGTTCTTGGAGGTCAAATACTCTTTATCCCATGGTGGTAATGGAGAACAATACTCACACATACCATTAGGACCATGTTTACAATATGATGTCGAACCCCTCTTAATAAGACCATCCAACTTCTCTAGTTCCTTATCAACAGGCAATTCCTCGATTTTAGCCACTCCATTGACCTTCCCATTAATATTGACGCTATTGATGGCAACAGTAGCATTATGAGCGAGGTTCTCATCCTGAATATCAGCCTGTTTCGGCTCATTAGCAGTGTTATATTGGAGGAACAACATCTCGCCATTTCTGAATCCCATCTCCTGTGGCGTATGATCCGACCATTCAGATGCAGTGGCAAATGGGCCCTTTGGATCCTTCGCTATGGACAATTCGCCATCAATCTGTGGTAATTGTGCTGTCAATTTAGTGAGGATTTCGCTGAAAGGAGACGTTTGATCCGCCTGGACACGGATCATTCCATCTTTGCCTCTGAAACGAAGTGTCAATGTCATTTTGGCAGTGATTTGGATCAAAGTGATGGCACTGTTCCTTTTCTCAAAATCATAACATCAACATTGGCTTAGTCATCAACTGGCAAGTCAAATTATATATATTCCGACCTAGTCACGTGTGTTGTCATAGTTAAGAACATGGTCGGGTTTCCATAACGCGTACCCCAGAGTCCAGACGTGGCAATTCCTCAACAAGTACGGGGCTCAAGCGTTGTTCTTGACACGACCGTAAATATCCAAATATTGGAGTCATGTTTGTACACTGACACTAATAAGACTAAAGTAAACCGTTATATTCTAAATAAGATAAAAGGAAGGAAGGTGGAAGTAAATACCTTGATCTCTTCTGACACTAACGGAGCGTTCGTGTCTCAACCAATCGTGGCCTAATATGGAGCATCGCACAAGAGAGCCGAGTCCCGACCCGAGAGCTGCATACTCAGCAAAGTGGTGAAGTAAAAGCCGGATAATGTCACTTGGTTCAAAGCACCGACGAGGTTTGGCTACTTGATTAGGACGCTACGACCCTGATGGCAATGAAAATATAACGTTCTGCAACATGATCATGGATATATACCCTCAGGTCAACCCGATGGACCCCTAATCTTGCGTTTCTTTCTCAGATTCGAGTCTTCGGCCTCCTCCACCTCAATGTCCTCTTTGACAGCTTCCTGCTGGTGCTGCTGGCACTTCTTCCCACGCTCAAGCTTGTCCAAATACTTCTTCAGATCCTTCTCTGCCAGATCTTTTGACGACAGAGCCAACTCTTCTTCAAGTTCTGAGGGTTCAGGAAACATATGTTCCAAAAGAACCCTTCTCAAGGCATCATAGTCACTTTCAAACGCAGCGAGTATCTGTGACTTCAAGGAACCTGACTCCTCCGGGGCTAGCAGCACTCCAAGATCGAGCACAATCTTCTTTGATCCTTTCTTTGAGAATTGGGCACTGTTCCCCTTTGTCACATGTGATAGCGTATCTAGGCTGATGCTGAGCCCAAAGTCGATGAAGACAATACGACCATGCCCTAGCGAGTCTCTTGTCAGTAGCACATTATTCTTGTGGATATCCCCATGGGCAATACCACTCGAGTGAATCAGTCCCAGGTCCTGGATAGCCCCTAGGAATGCTGTTCTCTTCTCTTCATGACTCAAATCAGTAGTAGCGACAACATCGACGTAGCCCAGTTTGATGTATGGACCTTCAGCGAATAGACGCTTTGTCAACGAGGTACTGGCAGGAAACTCATGAAGCTTGTCAGCGGACTTGGTATCAAACAACACTCCATAACTGATCAAAGGTGGCAGGAAATCAATGTCATAGCCACTGGATTCGCAGTAGTCGCGCACGGCCTTGTAGGCATTCACTTCCGAATGGAAGTTGTAACAACAGAATCGAATGACGTTCACAGAGTTGAGAACGAGTCTCTTGGGGCTCGGGTCCTGGTGATGGATATGTGCACCACCCCCATTGTCATTGTCAATTCCGAAGAATAGACTGGCTTGTAGCGGTGTCAGTTTCAATTGCTTCTCATGATGAACTGGGCTTCTCGAACCATCAAACACCTTGAGTATGAAGTGTTCTTTATCAATGTGTGCATCTAATACTGTAGCGTAGTGTTGATAGGGCAAGCTTCCCTTGATGGCTTCAAAAGCTGTGAGAGAGAGATCATCACTTATGATTTCAAGTTTGTCTGCATTTGGCCCAAATGAACCAACGAACTGAGGGAATGGAAATACAGCGTCTATGAGCTTCTGGTAGACAGCATCAACAGTCTTCTCTGTTTCGATGTTGTAGATTGTCTTCAAACTCTTCTTAGAATCTTCGGAGATCAGATTGACCAGCTCTATCTGTCCTTCTTTCAGTTGTGGAATCGAGTGAAGAACCAACTCTCTTTGTGCCAATTTTCTGATCTGGTAAGTTTCGGATAGCTCAGCATTTCTGGAGAGGAGTACTTTGAGCCCTTTTTGGAATGATAAATTTCCTTTTCCCAAGAAAACTTCATGAGCATCTGTATCAAGACACTTTGTGAGGTTCTCCACAAGGCAGAGTTCAATGTATGATCCTGGGTTTGACGCATGAAGGGAATGGATAGATGAATACTCCAAGGTCACGCTGTCTGGACTCAAAATATTCAGTTGGTATAACTTTGACTTGGAAGACGAACCTGAAGTCATGACTTGGGATGTGTTAATGGCGATCTTCTCTGGGTCCAGTTCCAACTTGATAATCTCCGTACCATTTGTGAGAAATCCCAAGCGGGTGTTCTTGACAAGCATCTGCTTGAGGCACTGGTCAAGCATCGACAGGCCCAGTCTGATCATGTCTGCAAGTGCTTTAAGTTTCTCCATCTCGCAAATAGAGCTCGAACTCATATTCTTATAGCTTGGAACTTTACTTTTTAAGCCGGTGATATCATTCAAAATCAAGTCAGCTTCCCAGTCCAGAGAAAACACATCACTCACCAGTTTCTTTAAACGCTCAGGCGTAATGACAGCTTTCTCAAAACCGGTGGTAGTGTGTTCAGAAGATGATCCAACCATGCGTAAAAACCCTTGGGAAAGCATGAGGATAGACTTCAGATACATAACCCTTTTGACCTCAATAGTAGCAATCACATGCTCTCCGATGCCACTTGACCTGGCATTCACGTTAGAGTCATCATGCAGTTGGAAGATAGTGCTGGTGAGACAGAAGTCTGGGTATAGTATTCCTTCCTTCGTGTTGAAGTTTGGTTTGTGATCTTCGTAGACGTCTCCATCGAAACTGCCACAATCTTGCACCCCTGCAAGAAAATTGAAGTTGGCCTCTTCTGCATCTTTGAGGGTATCATTAGTAGCCAGGGCAGCAACCATATTCTTGCTCTTCCCATCCTCATCGACTCCAAATTTGGCCCCCAGGATGGACGCACCATCGCTCGTTACACCAGAGGAGCCTGATTTGAAGCCCCGGGAGCTAATGAAGCGGTCAGACTCATCGACAGCCACTTCGTTAGCGTCTCCACGACTCTCTGGGCGTATATCAGCCTTAGAGCATATCAACCTGTGTCTGTCAGTACTGACTTCGAACCAGCTCGACATTGCACTCTTCAAATACGAGATGACCTGAATGGACACGCCGGCCTCTCTGACAGGTCTTCCCTTCATGACTTGGTCGGGGCCCTCTGGAAATAAAGAACGGTTGATCACACTCTTATGACTCGCAATGGAAGCTGGAAGGTTTGCAAAAAGGGGATCTGTCTCATTCTCTTCTTGTGTGCGGGAACGAGTATGCGCGGAGAATAAGGAGATATGAGAAGGTTCGGATGCTTCAGTACCAGCTCTAGGCTTCCCTTCATCTCTCGAAAACAGCCGAGAGTTCATGAGTTGGAAAGCTCTTTTCACAATTAGACTGTCATGAACCTCCTTTGAAGGTGAGGTAATGTCGCTAGATGAAGCCAGTAACGTGCTTTTTGGGTTTGTAATTGGAGCCGTTAGTTGTGTTGAGGCAATATTGTCATTTCTGTGATTGTTGAGGTGGTAATTGAGCATCATCTTGATGTCATTTGATCCCTGTTTGCCTTCGGGCCGGTACTCACCGAAACGACACTGGAGGCGAACTTGGTGCTGCATCCAGGCTTCGATAACCTGTTCTAGTCCTGTAGTTTTTACTATACCTAAGGTATCTTGGATCACTCTGTAGCACTTCGTCTCAACTATGCTAGAATGAACCAGAGCAGCTTCAGCAGTTGAGCTAACTGGCTTTCTTATGTCATAGGCCCATAGAATATCAAGGATACCTGCATCGCAAAGCTTGCTGGTCTCTTGATAGTCAAGATCAATAAAGATAAACTTTCTGACGTCGTTACGAGCCACTCCCATTTGATCACTAAGAAGCGAACAGGCAAACGTTGGCTTGATAAGAACATCGATTCTCGACATCAACTTCATTGCCTGGATATTGAAATAGGTTGCGATATCCTGATCCACCAATGGCTCGTTCTTCAGTGCTTCTCTCAGATACTCTTTCAATGCCTTAGCGTAGGCTGTAGCGTTGCCGCCGTGGTCGTACACATCAGGGGCAGCGGTAAGGACTTTTTCCATTGTCTCTACCAGCTTGGTGATGTTGACACCTTGCAGTTCTTCGTTCTGAAACCTCATCGCCAGTTCACTGAATTGCTTTTCGCGTTGCTCCATGGTCTTTCCAGGCTCTGTAGCCGCCTTGTACAGAGCACACCACCGCTCGATGCTCTGGAGTGTCACAATGACGATTCCCCCATCGAAAGAAGGGTTCATATCAGCCATTCCTTAGCTTGTCAAGATCAAGCAGCTAGATCACAGGTAATTCACACAGCGCTTGGGTATTCATAAATAGAAAGAAGGGCAAGTTCTGGTCTAAAGACTCTTTTAATAATCGAATCCTTTTTCCGTTCCTTATCAAAATCATAACATCAACATTGGCTTAGTCATCAACTGATTCTGACGTCCCAAAAAGTAGATAATTACGTAATTAATTATTAATGAAGCCGGGTAATTAATAATTACATAATAAATTACCTAATAATTCACTTACATAATATCTTACTTAATATACACCCAGACATCATTTTATCAAAAGATTCGCCAATTCGGAATTTTTACAAAAAAGTTGAAAATGTCATAAAAAGACGAAAATGTGCAACTTGAAATATCCAACTCGCTCAAATTGAAGTCAAATTGGATGGGGATTGTTGCGTATGAGTGCTGAGATCTCTAGGATGTCTCTCTTTCTGTCCATTTTCGAAACGGGTCTCTAGTTATGATTTTAGTTTTTTTCTTTTACAAAGGACATAAGACATAAGTTGTTCTAACAGTCAATTCTGCCCCACAATCGTATCTTGAAAGAGAAGGATATGGATTCCGATCGCCTCAGTTCCACACAGTACTATGTCAAAGAGCGAATGGAGTCTTCTTTCTTGTATTTTAACAGTATATTCATCAGAAGGTGATTGATTGATATCACTAAAAACCCCAAAACAAAGCGTATTTTACTGGGGATTTTGGTTGATTATGGATACTGATACTCTACTTAGCCGTAATGGAACTAAACAGGCAGTTATAACACCGCAATCCCGTCATTTAACGGTCTCTCTACTCTCCCCATAGTTAAGCACAATACTCGCTTAGTCATCAAAACTTCACAAAGAACAAATCATCAACATTAAACAAACAACCGAAACGTCGTCATAAAGTGGACAAACTGAACATAACTGTCCTATTGACACAGACTATCAACCAGTCATCCACCCCACAATGGAACACGTCTCGGTCTACACGCCCATCGCGTACCTTTTCGTGCTGACGACTGCGCTTTTCATCTTCTCGCGTCGTTACCGTTCGAATAGATTAACACAACTCACCACGCAAAAGCCCTTCTTCCCGCCAAACATCCCGAAGGAGCTCTATTTCCAACTCAAGACGATGCATCCAAAGCCTAATGTCCAAGTATTGAAAGCCGCATTACTGCAACGTGGTGCTGAGTCCATTCGCCGCACTATTAAGTTGAAAGAAGTCACACCACATATGACCCAACTATATCAGCGTGGATCGATTGGTGATGAGTTGTGGGAAAGATTCCAGAATGCTTCGAAGCTTGAGGAGTTGGAGATTAGGGAGATCATTGGTGAGACTGAACAGTATAAGAGTGGTTGGATTGCTAAGTTTGTTCCACTTTTACAGGAAATTTGCTTCAATGAGGCATTAAGAAGAAGATACGAGTCTATTAATGATAGACAAGCTGACTTGTTGACACAGTGGGGTATTACTGTGAATGAGGATGGGAAGCTCAATATTCAGAATGCTGATGTTCTTGCTCAATTGAAGGAAAACCTCGCTGCTGTGCCATTACCTAGTCCATCAGCTACACCAACACCAAGTGCCATTCCTGTCTAGGAACCCTGTATAAAAATATACTACAACAAAAGATATTCGCCATCCCACAGCTGTTATGTATTTATAAGTTCGTTCTTGTTTGAATATCTAGTTTCTTCTCTTTCCCTTTCTGACGACTTGGAAATCATCATCATCCTCTTCACCATCACCTCTATTGAAGCTGACGAGGACATCATCCCATTGAAGTCCATCGCCCTTAACGCTTGCCTCGACGAGTTCACGTCTCTTCATGAACTCATTGGCGAAACGTCTCCCGTCCATCGTGGAGGAATTACAATAGATCGTGTCGGCAATGATCTCCTTAGACTCCGAAGAACCACATGGTAATAGGAGAAGAATCGATAGGACTTCATCGACATTGATGTTCTTGTTCAGACGAAGTGTGGATTTACACCAGCCGAGGAACTCATAACGAGATGGCTTGTTGGTGGTTTTCTTTGCGACTGGGATGGATGATGATGGTGTGATTGGTGTCACTGGTGCACTCACTTTACGTAGCAAATCTGGTGAGATTCTGTTTGATGATGTTGTGGTGATCTTTGGCTTGGATGATTGGGTTGCTGGGGCCTTTGGCTTCTTTGCAACGACAGTGGTCCATGCGCTGCCGTTGTCTGCGGTGGATGCAAATGTAGTAGAAGAAGAAGAATTGATGTTCTTGTTGTTAGTAGAGCCTGTTGCTTTTCTTTCATTGGCTTCAACGATAGCAATGGCAGCTCTCATTTCTTCTTCTTCTCTTTCAGCTTTCAATCTTGCTGCGAGTTCCTCTTCTTCCTTTTGGATCTCGAAGATTGACTTTGGAGCTGTGGTGGTGGTGGTGGTTGGGGCGTTGGCCCATGTCAATGGGATTTCTGGTTGGGAAAGGGACTGTTGGGCAAGTTGAGCTTGTAGGAGTCTCATTGCCTGTTCATCTTTCAATTTGGCCTGTTTGAGAGCCTCTTCTTTCTCCAATTGGTGGATCTGGGTCATAGAAAGTTGAGGTTTGGTCTCTGTGGTTGGTGTTGCTGCCTTTGCCCATGGTGCGATTGGAGTAGCTTGTGACTTCTGCTTTGGTTGAGCTTGTTCGGTTGGAACAACACTCTCTGGAGCAGATGTCTTCTTGGTTGGTTTTGATGCTGGTTGTGATGCTGGTTGTTGTTGTTGTTGCTGTTTCTTCTTTGGTTTCACTGGCTGTCTCTTTGACTCTTCGACTTGTGCAGTAGTTGGGGCAACTTGTGGTTCATTCTGGTTATCTTGAAGGGTCTCCTGTGGTTCTAGAGTCACTCCCAGAACAGCAGAATGGATGCTTTTGAGCAGATCTTCCTCGTGAGTCTTATCATCAATCTGAGCAAAGTCAAAGGCACTGCCTGATGATCCAACAGCATTGCTAGCAGATCTCGATTCAGTGTTGAGAATGTTGGAAGATCCAGTCAAGTCAACACCACCAACATCGTTAAGATTGATACTTGACAAGAATGGTGAAATGTTGGTGCTGGTTCCATTCAATCCCGTGTTCTGTTGAGAAACCCATGGAGATGCTGATCTGTTCATGTTGACACCAGCGAGGTTCTGATGATTGACATTTCCAAAGTATCCAGCACTTCCGTACTGGTTGAACGAAGTCGCAGTAGATGGAGTCTGCTGCTGTTGGAAACTATCCAATCCAGAACCAAAGATATTGGACAAATGAAGTCCTGAACCACCTCCATTCGTTGAACCACCAAATCCATTCAATATCTGACTCTGATAAAGTGATGGACTCTCTAATGGTTGCTGATGCTGTGAATATAGCGATGTGGAAGGTTGTTGGAACTGGCTTTGTGATGGGGCAGAAGCAGTCACAGATGGCAATGCCTTAGTGAACGGCTCATTAGTGACTAGTCCTTTCTTCAGATCACCTAGAGTGTAGAAGGAAGTTTCACCTTCTCTTCTCAGATTCAGGGAGTCCTGGAGGTAGTCACTAGCGTGCCATGAATGCATGGTAGCACCATTGAATGGACCCTGTTGATTACCCTGCGGGTCCAGATAGTACCATTGGATGTTTTCGGCTTTCTCGAACTGTGGTTGCGGTTGGCTGAACTGTTGTTGAAGAATCGATCCAGATGATGTGACAGACTGGATGGGCAGTTGCTGCTGTTGCTGCTGTTGCTGTTGCTGCTCCTGTTCTTGCTTTGCAGATTGCGTGACATTCTGTAAGATCCTAGCAATATCCAGTGCAGATTGCTCCTCGGCAGACCAATTGGTGGTGATGTCGTTGAGTTTGTCGTTCAATTGATCTTTGCCCCTGTTGACGTTCTGCTGGTTCTGGTACTGGTTGATGTATCTGTCATGGCTGACCTGTTCAGCGAGTCGTTTGATGGGCTCTAAAGATTGAAACCTCTCATTGAACTTGAGGCCCGAGTTCTGGACATTGAGGTCTATCTGATGCCAGATCTGAAGAAGCTCGTCGACGGTGTAAGTCTTGGAAATAGCAGCTGCTGAGACCTGAGTCGTATTAGCTGGAGCTGATGATGGTGGTGAAGGCGACTGTGATGATCTGAGCTGTTGTTGTTGTGGGACTGGCTCGTTCTGCTGTCTTGTTTTTGGGCGCATCCAGGCGGGACCGAAAGCTAGAGATGGTGACTGGGACATTGAGAGACTGGAGTAGGAGATAGAGACTGTGCGACTGAGACTTGTGAAGGCGTAGACTCGGAGTTTTGATTGTCTAAAACTTGTGGAAAGTCGAAAATTTTTCAGTACTCGAGATTATTCCTGGCGATTAGTCAGTGCTTAGTAAAATGTATAGGCATTGGGGTAAACAGAAGAAGAAGTAAAGAAGCTGAAGGATAGAGGTCACTGTTGTTGATACTGAGGGAGAGAGGGAGATGATGGGTGTATCAGTATAACCACCCACTACACTGGAACCCTCTTCTAAACTATAAGCATCACCATTTAACCATAGAACAGCTATCTAGATCCCCATACGTCTCTCCATCTCCGTGTGGAATCCGCTTCCCAGATCGTTCCCACCCATCAGTCCTTCCCTGTTATCATAGATATCCTCCCAGTCCACTCTCGTGTCCTTGTTCAACAGGATATCTCTGTGTATGTTACTAGAACCACCAACAACGCCCGGTGTGAAGTCCGTCTGTTCCACAATCTTCAACTCCATCGTTCTCTTGATCGCCTCTCCGGCACCAAACACTCTTCTGTACGTCTCCATCTTCAAGTCGTGCTGTGTCTGCTCCCAATTGGCAAGACGTGCCTCCAATGGATGTCTGTTGTTGACTTTTGACTGAATTGATAGTGGACCCTCATTGGTACGTAGCGTGTCCTGGAGAGCTGGTGCTGACGGTGCTTCTGGTCCAAACTTGGTGGATGAAACCTGTGAAGGCTGGTCGTTCTTTGGCACTATTCTGAGTGACATTTTGAGCGTGAATTGGGGCTGTAAATGGTGATGATTCGAGTGTCTTCCATAGTTAATTGACATTCGAATCGTTTAAAGTGGCGATTTGTTTTGATGAGTAATGGATTATGTAAGTATATTATGTAATGTATTATGTAATGATTATATCACGTGAAAGTCACGTTTTTTCCACTTTTGTTTACTTTTTGACCTTTAAACACATCAACAACTCTGATTTATCACTATTGGAAGGTTATTACTCGTCTCAAGATGCTCTCACTCAAGTACAAGGCACAACTGGACAATGCCGTTTGCACTTCTGTGAAAATATCACCTAATAAAGAGTTCTACGCAATTGCCTCAACGAACAAGTCCATCAAGATATTCAATGTCAAAACAGGCGAACTGATCTCAACTCTGACTGGCCATTCACGCGGAATATCAGAGATATCATGGAGTCCAGACTCTCTTTACTTAGCCAGTGGTTCAGACGACTGCACTGTGCGAGTGTGGAATGTGAGGTATCAAGAATGCATTCGCTTATTGAAAGGCCATACATATCATATAACGACACTGATGTTCAACCATAAGGGCAATCTACTCATCTCTGGATCATCTGATGAGGCTATTAGAATATGGGATGTCCTACAAGGGAAGTGTTTAAAGACTTTATCTGCTCACAGTGACCCAATTGCCTCGCTGGATCTCACTTGGGATGACACGATAATCGTCAGTGGGAGTTACGATGGGTTAATTAGACTCTTTGATACTGATTCAGGACAGTGTTTGAAGACGTTGATCTATGACAAGTTCACTTCGGATTCATCCTTCCCTGTCTCCTGTGTGAAGTTTACGCCTAATTCTAGATACCTACTCGCCACGACACTTGATAGTACGATCAGACTATGGGATTATATGAATAGCAAAGTGGTGAAGACGTTCCTCGGTGCTAAATTAGAGAAGTTTACCTGTCCTGTGGGGTGTATTGGGGGTGATTACATTGTCGCAGGTGATGAATCTGGGGAATTGATTATGTGGAGTTTGCAAACTAAGGAAATAGTGGAGAGAATTGACTGTGTGGAAAACTCTGAGGAGGAGAATAGAGTCATTGAAATGGATATAAAGGACAATCTGATTGTGACAGTGAGCTTCTCGGGAGCTGTGAGGATCTTTGAGGTGGAGCAGAGTTGAGCTTGATGTGAAGTCACTCTTTACACTGCATTAAAACTGGGAAACGGGAGTATTTCTTGAGTTATTTGAGATCTCTGATGATAGATACTACTTGTTGTTAGTAGATTGGCTCATTTAGAGAAGATTAGACTACCATTATAACCGTTAAAGTGCCTTACAGTGTAGTTAGTAGAAAGTACAATAAGGCTTATATAATCCCCATAGTTAAAAAACATCAACATTATGACCCCACCAACCACCATTAATAACCCTTTGGAACTCCAGAAAAGGCCCGAGATGCGACTCACAAGGCCATTCCACACGTCTTTGGCGAGACTGATACCCAGTGGCTCTAAGCTTCCGGCTAAAGAAAGCGTCATCCCGAAGTTTAGCTTCCCAAAGAACTCGCACACTGTCCATCAGATCAATGAATCAGCAGAGAGTCTGATTGGCCAGAAGGTTATCGTGTCTGGCTGGATCAACCACAAGCCAAAGAAGATTGGAAAGGGACTCGTGTTTGCAGAGTTTCGTGATTTTGAAGGGGAATCGGCGCAGTTGGTTTCTAAGGATATTGAGCTGGTTGATAAGGTGAGAAGTCTCGGAGTGGAGGACTGTGTTGTTGTTACTGGACAAGTCACGAAGAAAAGAGAGCAGAAAGACTCTAGAGAAGATGGAGATGGTACTGTTAAATGGGATCTCAGTATTGAGGATATCCAGATTTTGAACAAGAGTGACGTCCTGTCTTCACAATTGAATGAACTTAAGAACACCAATTATAAAGAGTTCCCACCAAACTACAGATACCTTCAACTAAGACATCCTTACTACCAGAACAATATCAAGACACGTTCCAAAGTGACTCAAATCGTGAGAAACTTCCTCCATGACAAAGACTTCACTGAGATTGAAACACCACTTCTCTTCAAGTCGACTCCAGAAGGTGCCAGAGAATTCATCGTGCCCACGAGACAGAAGAACCAGTTCTATGCTCTCCCACAATCACCACAGCAGTATAAGCAATTACTGATGGCGAGTGGGTTCAAGAACTATTTCCAGATCGCAAAGTGTTTCAGAGATGAGGATCTAAGAAAGGACAGACAGCCAGAGTTCACACAGATCGATCTGGAGATGGCATTCGCTGATAAAGTCGAGGTCCAGGATACAGTGGAGTCACTAGTGAAGAAGATCTGGTCTGGGATAGGTAAACAAGAT
This sequence comes from Komagataea wickerhamii, assembly GCA_030574915.1. Classification (NCBI taxonomy): domain Eukaryota; kingdom Fungi; phylum Ascomycota; class Saccharomycetes; order Phaffomycetales; family Wickerhamomycetaceae; genus Komagataea; species Komagataea wickerhamii. Next base: position 24,304 of record JAJMFU010000040.1, read on the forward strand.
ATCAGAACTATCAATACAGCTGATGGTGGTGTCAGAGATGGTGATTTTGTCCATTTGGACTATGATTACGTCCTCAGTAAGTTCGGTATCGATAAGCCAGATCTGAGATCCACTCTCACTATTCAAGACATGAGTGAATATGCTAGAGCTATTGAGAATCCAGAGTTCCCAGTATTCGAAGTTTTAATACTCAAGAACCCAAGTTCATTCCCAAAGATATTAAAGGATTCTAAAGAGTACAAACACCGCAAACCTATCATCCTCCAGATCAAAACTGAAGAGGATTTACAGAACTGGACGACTAAATTCACAAAGATTGCACAGTTTAACTCATCAGTGAACATCCCGACTTTGAATAAGACTTTGAATCTTGAAATAGGTGATATTATAGCCGGTTCAACCCGTTCTGAACTCCCATATGAGAATCCAACACCATTAGGAAGATTCCGTCAATTAAGCATCCAGTCCTTCCCTGGAGAATATCAGCATAAAGATTCACCATATGTTGCAGCCTGGATTGAGAACTTCCCCTTATTCAACCCTATTGAGACCACGACAACTACAGTTTCACCAACAAGTACTGAGGAGAAGTTACAGTATCCAAGTTATGACTATACGAAGTACGAATCTACACATCATCCATTCACGATGGTTTCAGCTGAGACTTACGACAATCTAGCAACTGATCCATTACAAACAAAGGGTGATCATTATGATCTTGTCATCAATGGGTTGGAAATTGGTGGTGGATCAAGAAGAATCCATGATCCTGAATTACAACGGTATATCTTCACTGAAATCCTCAAGATCCCGGATCCAGACTCCCTGTTCAAACATCTTTTGGATGCCTTCAAGCAAGGAACACCACCACATGCTGGATTCGCTGTGGGGTTCGATAGACTCTGTGCTATCCTTGTTGGAAGTGAGAGTATTAGGGACGTTATTGCCTTTCCGAAGACCATGATGGGGGCAGACCTTGTTGTTGGGAGTCCTTCGAATGTCAGTGATGAGTCCTTGAAGGAGTACAACATCCAAAGAAGAGAATGACTTTATGCCCATGTACATAGACTGTTTTAATTAGATATTAGATGGTACATAGTAGACTCTTTACAGTATAATTCATAACGAATTGCAGCCAGGAACAGTTCACTGACCTCTAAATCATATCATTATTGGAAAAAAGCAGTATATAAGAGTAAAAGCAACAGCATAATAAGTTAAAGAATCAAAGAAAGCAGAGTCATAAAGGATTAATACTAGTAGATATATTCAGTTAGCTGCCTGTTCAACAGACTTCAAACCAACATTGTTCACCAGTCCTTGTTCCTTCAAGTCCTTGTATCTGTGAGTGTTGAAGAAGTCAGAGATGATCCTCACATACTCGCTAGGTCTCTGGTCCAATATGTCGTGGTTGGAGTTAACATCACTAAACTCATTATTAGGGAAGAACTCATTGATCTTCTCAAGTCCTTCCTTGTTGATGAAAGGAGACTTCAACCCTCTAATAAACTTGACATCCCCGTCATATCTCAATCCCTCTGTGGACTCAACTGGCCAGTCGCAGACATCCCTCACAGCCATCTCCTCCATGTGTCTGATTGGATTCAAGAACTGGATATAACCATCGTCAAAGTCCACCACTGGAGATTCAAAATCCTTTGGAGCCTTATTCACCAAATTCACCAACAAGTTCTTTCTGACAGTGGCATTTGGCATGTAACGTTTCATACTCTCACTCGCCTTGTTCTTCCAGTCCTTATCATCAGCTCTAATCTTCGCCTTGTCGAGGACATGAAGCATACTCTTGATGTACTGTCTCATGTAGTTCTCGACATAAGGTTGGCGAATTGGAGCATTGTCAATAATGACAGCAGACTTGATCAACTCTGGGTATCTCAAACTAGTCAACATGGAAACCTTAGCACCAAGAGAGTATCCAACTAGCTTCACCTTGTCAAGTCCCTGGTCGGCACAGAATTCCTTAACATCAGCAGCCAAAGTGTCATAAGTGAATGGCGTGGCGTGTTCAGTCTCACCGTGATTTCTTAAATCCATCGTGTAGACAGGCGTGTGTGTCTCGTTGGCAATCAACTTGGAATCCAAAGCGTAGGACTTCTTAGAACCAAAAATACCATGAAGGAAGACAATTGGCTCATTATGGTTATGGTTCAAATGGTTCAAATGGTGGTGAAGTGAGGTCTTTTGTGGCATGTGCAAATCATATGCCATTTTGATGGTCTCGCAATGTGGAAGCTTTTGCTTGACGGAGGATTGAAGAACTCTGGTTGGAATCATCGTGTGTATGTCTATAAGTTCTGTTGATGATATGTCCAAAAAGAAGAAACTGATTAATGTCCTGAAAACATTGTGGAAATCTTCAAAGAAATCACAGAGTATTTATACGCTCGCTGCATCAGTACTAGAACCACTAAAACAAAAGCACAATTACTCTTTTCATCTCACAAAAACAACAATAATTTATACTCAATGACATAATTAGGCGATGAGTCTGTGTCCCGAACCAGACACGTCAACCCAAAAAAGAAACTTTAAAGCGAGTTTTTCCGGCCAGAGTTTTTCCGTTTTGGAAGGGTCTGTCCAGTGGAAAACACTACGGAACCGGGCTCAATTGGAGGAGAGAGAAAGCGGGAAAATGGGAAACAGGTGGACTATACAATGAGTGTGGAATAGTATCTCTGTGAAGTCTGCTTTATATTTGCTTGCTTCAAATGAGCACATGTCTCGCTATTTGCGGGTATCGGTAGGCACCACACGGGACATAAGAAGAGGAGACAAGACATGGACAAATCGGATAAGTTAATGTCTAGATTCAGACAAAGCCATTTTTAGTGGATCCGACATTGTAACTAATCGTTAATTATACATACGTGTTCCTTGTAACAACTTCTAGAAACATAGTAGTACCCATCTTATCAACTATGTAACATACGCACTGTATATCGCTAAAACTCAATGTTTTGTGTCGTTTGCTTGTTCTCATCTCCTTCATCTTCCACTGGGATCCCCCATTCCTCAATCTCAAATCTCTTCTTCCCATTCTTGAAAGCGAACTCACTCTTCATGACAAGCATCTGCCCTCTTTCACTCAGATGTGGCACTTTATACAGATGTACCAATCCATGCTGTACTTTTGTTGGCTGGTTACTGTAGGCCTTCTCTAGGAATTTGAGCATCTCTTGATCAAATGGCTCAAGGTGAATGACAGCATCAAAGAGGTTCTCAAGGTGTTTGATCAGAGATGAATCCCTTGGGAATAGATCTAGGGAAATAGAACATGAAAGGGTAAGACAGTTCTGGTATTTTCTTGTAAGTGCTCTTAATGAATGGGCAAATGGGAGGATCTCCAATGGGGAACATAGTTGGGGAGGATACATTGATGGGTTCAACAATGATGGTATCACTAGTCGTATCACTTTGTTTGGATGCTGTTTGATGACTTTGTCGATTTGTGGTATGATTGGCTTGAATGATGATTGAATTGGGATGTATGTGATCTCGTTCTGAATTGGTGCAGGTATCAAACGACTTGTTATATCGAATTGATGGTTGAAGTCCTTATACATGTCATTACCATTGTTATCCTGTTGAGTTGGTGCAGCTTTCAATCCATATCTCCATGCGATCTTGAGGTCCAAGTCCTGGTTGGCTGGTCTGTTGGTAACTTTTTGCTTCTTGAAATCCTGGTTATCAATGAGGTTCTGGACACTCACTTTCTTCTCATTCTCGAGGACTCTGCTCTTCTTCTGATCTCTGCTACTTCCCTTGTAAACCCCAGGAAGCTCCTTCCCCCATCCTGTATTCAGACTGAGAACAATAACATGAGTATTGGATGCTTTGGGATTAAGTCTATTATGAACAATACCCTGAGAAGCGAAAGATTTCATCAGAACACTGGCGAAATCAGTAGTTCCACTCTCTTCTACCAGCATTGAATGGCCTAGAGGGAGACCTTGATGACCCATTATCTTGTCTAGATCATTGGAGCCAGTGGATATTGTTGACTGTGAGGTCAATGACGAAGGTCTTATACCGGGATGCTTCAGTTCCTGCTCTATACTCAAATCTTCCATCTTCTGATTCAGAGATCCTAGAGATGAGGGAGGAGCTCTTCTTCCTATCGTAGGAGCAGGCCCTCTCCCTGGAATAGCACTAGGTATTTGTCCAGTAGGTGTAGTTGTAGACGGTAATGGTCCTCTTCCAGGAACAGTTGGAGCACCTCTCAACGGGGTTCTCTGGATACCCGAAGAGCCACCAGAACTGATAACATCACCACGCTTTCTGAACGACATCTCCAGTCTCCTTTGCAGCTCCAAATTAGAATCTTTTCAGGTGATTTTAATTCTGTCTCTTCGAACTTTCGGAGATGAGCCTCTATAGATTAATTAGTTCCGACTAAAGCCCTCGGAATTTAATCATCGGGACAAAAATCATGAGCTTTTTGATCTTCTTCTTTTGTTTTGATTTGGTCCAGAAGCTACTTTGAAGGGCATTTAGGAGCTTTTCTGTTAGGTAGAGGAGTTCACAGAGCCTTTATCTGGTCTTTCCGTGGGCACATTTGCTAGATTCCCCTTTTCAGCGGCTCATTCGGCCCACATACCGGACACAATGAGCGATTCGGAAGGTGCCACTCACAACAACAGCGGGGCCAAATCACCGGCGGCTAGAGAGGACGACGAACAGACGGTCGTTGGCAGTCTCACGGCACACGCTGCGTCCCTGAACTATCTCAGAGACGAGGGCGTTCTCGAAGGAAGCACCGTTTTTGATGGCCACTACGGCGATTCGTCCTCTGCAAAGCCCAAAATCCAGCACAACAGATCATTCTCCAACGACAGACACCTGAAGACGCATCTCTCACAGCTCCAGTACAACACGAACAGAACCTCGCTGACTCGTTCCATCAACAATGCGAACCATTTGCTGGCGGAACTGCAGGAGGAGAACAAGCAACGTCCTGTCTTTTACCCTTCAAATGACGTTCCTGACAAACTATTGAACAGTAAGAAGGCCCATCTTGCATTGATCAGACGTCAGAGTGTCAAGTCTATTCAGAAACAGGTTGTGGATGAGACTAATGATGATGATACTGAGGACCTGGATTTACAGATCTTGAAGTTGAATGTCAAGCTTGATAATAACCAGTTCCTGAATTTGAACAAGGAAACCATCGGACATCTGATTGAAGAGAAGATTCAACAGGTCAACAAGCATTTGGCTTCATTGAAAGAGAGAATTGAGGATACTTCTTCAAAAGTGTTTGTCACTGGTGATCTTAACTCTGGTAAATCGACATTCTGCAATGCCTTGTTGAGAAGAAAAGTGCTCCCAGAGGACCAACAACCATGTACGACTGTATTCTGTGAGGTTATTGATTCCAGAGACAACAATGGGCTTGAAGAGGTCCACGCTGTTCCAATCGGATCCACTTATAACATCAGAGATGAATCCACTTATAAATTATTCCAATTGAAAGACCTTGAAGAGCTCGTTGGGGAATGTGACAAGTATTCAATCCTTAAAGTTTACGTTACGGATAAGAGAGGAATAGATGAAAGTCTTTTGAAGAATGGTGTTGTTGATATTGCACTTATTGATGCCCCAGGTTTGAATATGGATTCTTATCAAACAACTGAGGTGTTTTCAAGACAGGAGGAAATCGACCTTGTTGTTTTCGTTCTGAGTGCTGAGAACCATTTCACTTTGTCTGCTAAAGAGTTCATTGCTGCTGCAGCTAATGAGAAGCAATTGATCTTTATTGTCGTCAACAGATTCGATAATATCAAGAATAAAGAGAAATGTAAGGGCAGAATCCTGGATCAAGTCAAACAATTATCACCAGATACATATAAGGATTCCAAGGAATTTGTCCATTTTGTCTCCTCTGAGGGAATTGTCAGTGGATTGCCTGATGAGTTTAGTGGAGATGGAGGAGATGATGGTGATGATAATGGGGAAGGAAGCAGTAATGACCTTAACAATAACGATTTTGTTGATCCAGATTTCGACCATCTCGAGGAAAGTCTTAGAAACTTCATGTTACAGAAAAGATCAATCTCTAAGCTTCAACCAGCTAAGACCTACTTGACCAAATTATTCAGTGATATCCAGGCACTTTCCACTGTGAACCAGAAGATTTATTTGAATGACAAGGACTCATTGACCGATAAATTAAATGAGTTATCACCAGCCTATGAAAGCAGCATTTTGGGCAGTGTCAAGGCCAATGAGGCTATTGAGTCGATTATCGAAACGACAAGCAAGAAAGTCTATGATCAAACGAGAGATAACATCCTGGACACACTTCAAACGATGGGTGAACACCAAGTGGTTCCTTATTATGGATTGTTCAACCTTGTTGATTATGTTGCAGACACACAAAGGGCCATCACTGAGGAAGTTCTACAGTCTGTCAAAGACAGTGAAGAGTATGCAAAGAAGCTGACGATTGAAAGCATTGAGAAGATCAATAAAGTTGGTGAGGACACTCTAGGTGATGATTTCAAACTTGAGAAAGTGTTCAGAGAGGACTTCATGTTCACGAGAAGAAGAGATACGATAACTAGACATATTGATGATTCTGTTTCAGTGCTTGATTTCTTTGATCCATCATTGGATAGATTGATCCAAGTGTTTGGATTCAGTAATTCCAAGGTGACTGAAAGTGTTGTGTTATGGAAGAATTCATTATATTCAGTTGGACTATATGCTGCTTCCAAGATGGTGAGTACGGGCAGTATAGTGAAAGGTGTGGTGCAATACGGATCATTCTTCTCTGTTAGAACGTTACGTTTGTTGGTTATTCCTGTGACTATTGGTCTTGGTGTCTTTGGATTGACGTATCTCATCAGGGACATTCCAAATGCCTTGCCTAGAAAGCTTGCCTCTAAAGTGAGAAAGCAGATCAAGGAACTGGATTATCCACATCAGAACTCCCAGAGAATCTCGAATGAGTGTCGTAAGATCCTGAAGATTCCATCAAGGGAAGTGCAGAACTCATTCCAGACGACGCTTGATAAGTATGTTGTGAAGAAGGAACAGTTGATGAAGGATATCAAGAATGCGGATGTTGGGTATGTGTTCTTTGGAAAGCTGTTGAAGAAGGCCATTGAGCAGAAGGAACTGGTGGAGAGTTATGATTTGGAGTCTATTGCGGTGGAGTGATCATTTTTATTGTACATAGTTAATACTTTACGACGATATGTTTTAAAGAGAAGAAGAGGATAGTTTATGTAGACAGTCTATTGTCTTTATGTGTCTCGGACATATTTATAGGTGAAAAGTGATAAACTAACGAGTACTTAATGCCCAACTTCCAGTGAAATGCCACTGACGGACCTCCACACGGACATCTGGCTGGACATTGTGCCGTATGTGAGCGCACTGGACCTGCTGAACCTGCGACTGGTGAGCCGGGGGCTGAATTCTGTGATTTCGTCCGATGCGATATGGCGGAGGATCGTCCAGGACAGATGGTTCAATGTTGATGATATTCCGAGGGATGGACTTGATGAAGTGAGGAGTTATCTGGTGTACTTCCTAGGGAGATGCCATGAGGACAGTGGAGTGATGGAGAGACTGGAGGTGATGAATTCGAGTGAGGATGCTGCCTTTGTGTTGGGTGAAGTGACGGACATTATTAGTAAGTCCGGTCATGAACAGGTTCCCATACTATTAAAGGCGAAGGGATTGGAGGATTTGGGGATCAGGTATCTCGGTACGAATATCCTCAACAGTCTGAGGAGGAGAATGGCTGTTGAATTGTTGAATTCGCCGTTTGATGCTTTGGATGTTGAGGAGTTCTTCTTCAGATTGAGTTATCTTGACCCGGCATTCGACGAGCTGCTTCATTATAGAAAGAAGATCCTTGAGGAGATAATCAGTGAGGTGAGACTCCAACTGATCAACGAAGACTATGATAAATCACCAGTGTTCAAAGTGAATGTGATTGTCAATGCCTTTTTAAAGATCTGTGTGTGTCGGACTGATTATGAGCTTGTTCAAGGTGGATATTCAGAGAATCATTCAGAGGAACTGTCTATTCTTCGAGTATACGCTGGTGAATCACTGGGACTTCTCTCACTGCGATACTCAGTAATCCAGAAAGTGGCTAAATACTTCGGGATCAGCAGTCACGTCTCTGATTCTTTCCTCCAGGTGAAGGACGATTCGTTCAATCAGGGCATCTCTCTGCTCTTCTTCAAAGACGACAAACCACAGTTCATTACACTGAATTATCTCCGCCAGTTCTGTCCTGATAATGCCTCTTTCCAGCGATGTCTGTCCCTTGTCAGTCCCACGAAGTTCCTCAACTACAACGAGACAACAGCGAGCCAAATGACGTCGAGAGTGGAGAGACTGTTGATCAACCGCAACTCCCTCGAGACATTTATGGACATTTACCCCAAATCCAAAATCCCCTTCCATTACTCAATCCTCGATCTTCCCTCGCTCATTACCCAGTTCGATCCGAAGCTGACGATGCACACACTCGAGTCCTTTTCCTTTGAGTCCTACTTATCAGAACATCCATTCGACATCGCCATCTTCATACAACAGAAAGGCCACTTCAACAATCCTTTAAAAGACGAACTGTTCCGCTTACCAGGTGAGTCTCAGTACGTTCTATCCTCCGCAGACGAGATCAAAGACCCTCTGCCTGCACCGAAACTCACACCTGGTGACGTTGTCTTCCATCCCAGATACAACACTTACGGCGTGGTTCTCTGTCCTATTTATACCGAAGTCACACGCACTGAAGACCGCACAACATACTCGATATCCTACAACGTCCTCACGGCGAAGATGCTCTGCTCAGTATGGGCCACTTCCACCCTCGTCGATGAAGTCTCACTGGATCTCCTCGACTTCCTCACTACATTCCCACTACTCGGTCGATACTTCAACAACTTCGATGAACAATCACACAAGTTCATACTCAACAGAAGAACAGAGAGAAAGCTCAAGGACAAGCTCATGATCAACTACTTTGGCAGTTAATAGAAGTACAAGACTTGTGTACTATTACTCTGTGATGCTCTATGAAACTCACTCCTGTATACTATCTAAACCTCCTGTCTATAACGTCCGTTCTTCTCCTTCTTTTCTTAGATCTCCTTCACAGCATCAACAGAGTTCTTATCATCGTACTCGATATCAACCCACTTCCCACTCTTCTCATCCTTCTTCAACTCACCGGTTGGGAAATAGTGATAATTGGTCTTGATCGACATGGCAAACGGTATGTTGTCAAAACTGACGAGTCTCACCTTGACATAAGTCTCATCTGGGATAGTTCTCACAACATTGACGAATTCCGTTAATGTAGGAGTTGGAATCCCATTAACGTGTGTGATGAAATTAGTTGGTGAGATACCGTAGAACTTTGCTGGTGATCCACGTCCTCTTGAAGTACAGTAGACTTGCGATTGTAGGTTGATTAGTGACTGTCTCACAGCATGGTGTGGTGTTTGTAAGACGGCACCGGCCCAGAAGACTAGATGGTCAGTCGATTTCACTTCAACTAGTGGAACATTAACCTCAATCTCCTTCTTTCTTCTAACGATAACGAATTTGCAGAAATCTTGGTTCGTGATTGAGGTGATGTCCTGAATGGTATGCACTGGCTTCCCATCAACAGAAAGAACAATATCACCAGCCTCTAATAAAGAGTGTTGGTCAGTGTTCTCTGGACAGGTGACTCTAGCCACTGAGATCAATTGTAGTCTATCATCCACAGTCTCTTCAATCTTGGAAATCCATTCGTCGGAAACACCCATGATTCTAGCCTGTGCCAAATTAATAGCACAGAACTCAGCATCGACAATCTTCAAAGTTGGAAGACTGTTCTTGTTCACAACAACAACATCATTCTTCGATTCAACTCCAACTTCGTCTCTCTTTTGAAACAACTTCAAAACATTTTGAATCTCAGTGACATCAAGACCAATTCTATAAACAGAGTCGTTGTCACCTTGGTTCTCACCCAGGAAGGACAACCACAATGCTCTAATAGTGCCATCCTCATCAGTGACAATACCCGAAGCACACTCATTAGCCAATGTGGTATCAAAAGAAACAGTCTCCAAATTCGAAGCTCTATAACGTGGAGAAACAATATTTCTAGGGATATTAACAGTTGAAATATCAGCCACTTTGGTGTCTGTAGAAACAACTCTCAAGTTGTTATTATGGCCAATGAAAACAACCTTATCACCTCTCTTCAATGGTTTTTCACTGAACTTTGGAGTCAGTAGTTCAGTCTTGATCAATAATGGATCATATTTCACAATTGCATAGTTTTGCGTTGGATGTAAGAATTCAACGGATGCAGGGATGATGACGGATTCAGCAAAAGTCAGATGAACATCAAGACAATCATGCGGCACGATACGTCTTGACACAATAGCATAGCCTCGTGTCGCATCAATGATCAGACCGTATCCTTTTGCCCTAATACCAGGGAACGCATCAACCGGGACATGAAGCACCGTGCTCACAAGGACGAAACTTCTAGATAGTTTCGCACATTCTGGATGATCAATCGTGATGTCGATGAATTTGACGGATTTTGGTTCTGGTTCAATTGGTGGTAATGGATCACCCAAATCTTTGAAATCCCAAATACCAGTCTCATCGTTTCTTGTAGCCAATCTGAATGCGGTACACCAATGGCGATCTATGTACACGGTGGAAACCGACGGGGAATGCAAATCGGTGATGTGGCGGAATTTGATTGAGATTCTGGCCCTGTCAGGGACAGTCTTCATAACTTCAATTAAATGATCGAGATCTTTGATATCGATGTCGTTTAAAGTGTCAAGAACCCAACCGTCTGATTCGATCTTATCGAGGAAGAATGAAGCAGTGGCGTGAGAAATGAAGACACCTTTTACTGGAATAGCGTATATTCTAGCCATTTGATAACTCATATCATTGAAAACTGCACCACCAACACTCAATTGTCTGTTTGGTGTGATTGAGTGGAGATCTTGGACTTTACAAGTCACAGTGACACTTTCCTTGTTTCTTTGAACCACGATTTCAACATCTTGGCCAATAGATGAGTCAAAGATCTCGTCGACTTTGATGAATGTGGCGATATCGACTCCATTAATCGAGACCAAGGTGTCACCTTCTTTGATCAATGAATCAGCTGGACCTTCAGGTAGGACCACCTCAGCAACAAGTAATCCAATACTCTTTGGGAACTTGGAACGCATGTGTTTCTCAATCTCATCTGACAAACCTAGACGACGACACTCATCGAAAGGTCTTAGGATCCATTGAACTTGAATCGTACCTCTCGTGATTGGCTGTGAATTCTGAACGCATTCAAGAGCTCTCTTGACACGGTATAACGGTAGGAAGAAATCCGTTGACGCTTCAGATGCACCACCAGCCTGTAATGCAACAGCATAACCATCCACATTGACAACTGGGGATCCAGAAGATCCACCAGAGGCACTTGCTGCAGCCTGGATATACTCAGTGTTGAAATCGTTGTATGTCAAACCACCATAATCAGGAGCGTTTCTGTCCAATCTACTAATGAACCCACTCAAGATGGACAATTTCTCACCGGCATCATTACCAACGACTCTGATTTCACAACCGACCTTAGCCAACTCCGGTCTTAGTTCTAGAGATTGTATCTTCATGTATTTGATATCCTGTGGGTTGAATTTGAGGAATCCAAAATCATGAACTGGATCTCTGTAGATCGGCTTGACAACAGCCTCTTCGTGGTTGTCAAAGACGGCATACCCTGTGAATGGACCAGCGCCGACAACGTGTCTGTTTGTGAGGATCAGACCTTTCTCAGCATCAACAACGAAACCAGATGCTTCAGATACGATAGGTGGGTCACAATCGAACGGGGACGTCTGTGTGAAATGGATAGAAACGACGCTCTGAACAACTTTATCGATCGTGTCTTTCCATTGACCATTTATGAAAGTGTCATTGGCAACGGTTGGCGGTATTATCTTGTCCTCGTTGCCACCACTGATGGAGGAGTCGTCTGCCTCGATCCAGACATCGCCATCGCTGTCGACGATCTCTGATGGCTCCTTCTCGATGTTCTGTCTCTTGCTCTCTGGCTGGCCGTTGACTGTCTGCCTCGTGGATCCTCTCTTTGTCGTCATTTCTTGGAGTATTGACGGGTTTGTGTGGAAAGAGTGTGTTCTTTGTTGATGATTAAAAGGTAAACAGGACCGAAAAAGTGCGTTTGTGAAGTGGTTTGAACCAGATGGAAGTGCTCTTTTCGTGATAATGGGAAGTCTGGTCCTTAAAGAGCGAAGAAGCATAAAAAAGAGACGCTATCGGGTGCTCTTTCTTTAGCCGCTGTTGAATTCGATAGTGTAAGTTGATAGTTGGAGATGATCGATTCGCTTTGTTTTCGCTGGAAAATTTTTGGCGGAGATTCAAACGCTCATAACCGCAATGATCTGACGTCATAGATGGTTTGTGTAGGGAAGTTGGTTTAATGGGCATTTAGAACACTATTTGGGTATATTAAAGTAGTAGAGAGTATTAGTATAAGTAGTAATAGGTATATACAACCTTTATTCCCTTTTTCCCCTACTTTAAACAATCGTTATTGGTGTAGTTCAATATAATGACACTCTTAACTTTTCTAATTAAATCTCAAAATACTGAAGAGTGAAACCGGGAAATCCGACGGCTATCCGGTCTAATTGTTGAAACGCGTAATGGAAAGAGTATAGGGACGCGTAGAATCAGTTAACTAAGAGAATGGTGTAGTTAATACACGAATCGGATGAACTGCAGTGATGAATTTATTAAAGATTCTATGTTTGTTGATGTTCCGAATGCAGTATAAACTATAGGTAACAAACTCCCTTTTACTGATTATTTGATAAGAAAAGTGTACCATTATAGGTGAAAAGAGCAGTTATAGACCACACTCATAAGAAACCTACAACCAAGCTAAACCTGAAGATATAATTACATAAATACTCATTAAAAACACAAACCAAACCTAACGAAGTAAACTTGAGAACTCATAACCGGCAAAATAACCTCATAACTAAACCCATAAATTGTATAATCTTAGAACCAAAAACTTACAATTCTTGAGAAGCCTTAGCGTTCTTGACGGTCTTCTTTGGCAACAAAGTCTGGTGAATGTTTGGCAAGACACCACCTTGAGCAATAGTGACGTGACCCAATAGCTTGTTCAACTCCTCATCGTTTCTGATGGCCAATTGCAAGTGTCTTGGGATGATTCTGGTCTTCTTGTTGTCTCTGGCAGCGTTACCAGCCAACTCCAGGATCTCAGCAGCCAAGTACTCGAGGACAGCAGTCAAGTAGACTGGAGCACCGGAACCGACTCTCTGTGCGTAGTTACCCTTTCTCAAGAGTCTGTGGACTCTACCGACTGGGAAAGTCAAACCAGCCTTAGCTGATCTGGATTGAGAAGCCTTCTCAGAGGAACCTGCTTTACCACCTTTACCACCGGACATTATTACTGATATGATATGATTAATTGAATTGATGGAGAAGAAGAAGAAGAAGACTTGTAATCAATTGATGGTTGAAATGTGGGAAATGCTTCAGTATTTATAATTATAATAAGAGACTGTGGACGAGACGTGGGCCTCTTGTCGCTTATTTGGGGTTTGACTATGCGATGACCGGAAAGTGCGCTATTTCCTGAGATATCGTCCAATCAGAAGCCGCGATTCTGTTTTCAGTTGCTCTATCGTTCTCAATTTTACCCATTACGAAATGTGTAAAATTCGGAACGTTAAAAATGTTGTCTTTTTCTTTAAAATTCGGCCTTTTTTGAACTCGGCAAATAAAATACGCCGAATTCTCAAATTTAAAAATTCAGGTTGTTATTCGGTCTCAAATTTACACCAAAACAAAGATACGCGTAATATTCTGCACAACCAACTGGGTATATAAACAGACGTGTCTGCCCTTCCAACCACTCGTTATTCTACCAATTCCTCTCTCTTTCTACTCTTACCATCCACACAACTCCCCATCAATCAATCACAATGGCCCCAAAAGCAGAGAAGAAACCAGTCGCCTCCAAGGCCCCAGCTGAGAAGAAGCCAGCTGCTAAGAAGACCGCCTCTTCCTCCGAAGGTGCTAAGAAGAGAACAAAGACCAGAAAGGAGACTTACGCTTCTTACATCTACAAAGTCTTGAAGCAAACCCACCCAGACACCGGTATCTCCCAGAAGGCCATGTCTATCATGAACTCCTTCGTGAATGACATCTTTGAGAGAATCGCCTCCGAGGCTTCCAAGTTGGCTGCTTACAACAAGAAGTCCACCATTTCTGCCAGAGAGATCCAAACTGCCGTCAGATTGATCCTCCCAGGTGAATTGGCTAAGCACGCTGTCTCTGAAGGTACCAGAGCCGTCACCAAATACTCTTCCTCAACTTCCGCTTAAGTTTGTTGATGTACATTAAAGGTTTATTTCGTGTTGTTGTTTATTAGTCTATTTTGTTCGTTCTTATTTAATGTGTTATGGGATTCAAAAGAAATCGGTTTTGTAATGTGAGGTGTTTCAATCATACATTCTCGTAGTCTTTCTACTTTCTACAATCAACTTATTACTACCTTGAATACGTTATATAATGGTCTCTAACAAATTACTCAGCCAATGACCCCATTGGATCCCACAATGGCAACACCAATGGCTCCTTGTCCCAGTTCTTCAACGTCTCCTTATCCAAGTCCGACTTATCAACAACAATCTGGAAACAGTATTCTTCAAAGTACTCCTGCGACATGGTATAATAACCATTAACACCAGTGTCCTTACCCCATGAATTCTCAATCTTGTAACGTGTTGGCTTTCCTGTCTTCTCATCAATATTGACACCAAGAATCAACATGGCGTGTGTCATCAAGGACTCACCATACAAGACACGCGATGCCTTCTTCTGATTGTTCTTGAAACCAATCAAGTCATACCCATAAGACTTGATATCCATGACACCTCTCTGCTTGTTCATGTACTTTGGAGTGTGCGAGCCGAAGAAGACTGGCTCATTGTTTCTGATCTTCTTGACTAGCAGATCAGTGAGGATGTCGTTCGGTAAGTTCAAGTACTCGACCTCGTGAGCTCCAGAGATGTTACCCAAGTGTTCAATCTTCAATTTGGAGTAGTATGGGTGTCTTGGGTCATTGATGACGGAGATGGCAGACTTTCTCTTCAAGGTAGTGTACTCGTTCAGGAAGTCTAATGGAGTGGATTGAAGCTTTTGGTAGTTCTTGTCCTTGTCGTAGTACTCGTAGGTGAACTTCTCATGAAGCTTTGGTGGCTCGCCTAGGAAGATGGTCAAGTACTTGTACACCTCCTTCATCTGCTCTCTCTTGATAGCAGCGACATCATAACCTTCCTTAGTAGCATCTCTCAAGACCTCAGCGAACTCTCTCAACTTGGTAGTCAACAGGGAGTTAAGCTTAGCGGATGCCGTGGAGGAGTACACATCCGTGTATGTGTCGTGTGGGACAATACCGTACTTCTCAATCAAGTTGACAAACATGGTGAACTGGCCACCGTCACCGATAGGACCCGAGAGCAGGTGCTGGACTAGTCTGGAGTTGACGTCCTCCTCTGCGGTCTCGACGATCTTGTCTAGGAAGAAGTTGGACTTCTCGAGCTTATCGTAGAAGAAGAGGTAGGACTGGGAGAGCTCGAACTTCTCAATGTTGAGTCTCTGTGCGATCTCGACTCTCAGCAGGTTTGTAGAGGCGAAGAGCCAGCATCTGCCAGAGGACTTCTGGTTGGTGATTGGCTGGACCTCGGGCTTGACGACGTGGGAGAAAGTGTGGTTGAGGTCCTTTGTCTGGTTGAAGAGCAGGCTGTCGGCGTTGAAGTTCTTGAGGGCAGAGGCGGCCAGGTTGTACGTTGGGTCGCTGTCGAGCTCCTTCTGCCAGTCTGTGAGTTCCTGGATGTCCATTGTGCTTCTCTGTGGTGGTTATTGGTGGTTATTGGTGGTTGTGGTGATAAGGAGAAAGACGATAACTACACCAGTTGACTTTTTCATTATGACAGAAATCTCGGCGATCGCGTTATCGGGGGGTGGATTATGTAATGGATTATGTAATAAATTATATAATCGATTAGTAATGTTAATTACATCAGCAATTAGTCATATAATTAGTCATCCATTACATCAGCAATCCAATCAGCGGCGAATTTTTACTTTTTAGTCAGCAAAAGAAGAAGAAGAAGAAGATAAAGAAGACACAAAGATTCATTCTGTCCCGTTTCTTCAGTTCACTCATAGTCAAGTCTGTGTCAGGATGAGTGCCATTCTCTCAGCCAGTGACCTGAATGACTTCATCAGTCCCGGTCTCGCCTGTATTAAACCGGCAGGAGAGGTACGAGCTAGTGATTCCAACAATACCAATGGTGATGCCTATGAAGTACAAATTGGTTCTAATGGCGAGGCACTCGAAGTCAGTATTGATGACGGATCCGTACAGAATCTCCCCAGTGCCAACATCTCACTACAAGACTGTCTCGCGTGCAGTGGCTGTATCACATCTGCTGAAGAGGTGTTGCTCTCAAAGCAGACTCATAAAGTGTTGATTGAAGACTTGGAGAAGTGGTCTCAGGAGAAGGTGTTTGTGCTTAGTGTGAGCCATCAGGGAAGAGTATCATTAGCTGACTTCCTCAGACTCCCCGTCTATAAGATAGATGAGTTCCTGATCAACTTTTTCAGTGAGAAGTACGGATTCAAGTTCGTTGTGGGGACAGAGCTCAGTCGAGAACTCAGTATAATGAAGGTCAACTATGAAGTGATTGAGAAGAAACACCAGTCTGAGAATGACGGGAAGCCACTACTGAGTGCTATATGTCCCGGGTTTGTTCTCTATGTTGAGAAGACCAAACCAGAGATATTACCATTCCTATTGAATGTCAAGTCACCACAACAGATTACAGGCTCATTGTTAAAGACACTAGTATCACAACAAATGAGCATCAAACAGAACCAGATATACCACTTATCAATAATGCCGTGCTTTGACAAGAAGCTCGAGGCTGCCAGATCAGACAGTGAAATCAAAGAAGCTGATACCCAGTCAACAACACAAGAAGTGGATTGTGTCCTGACGCCGAAAGAACTCATTGAGTTATTAAAGGAGGAGAAGGTTAATATATTCAAATACGTCACCAATTCGGATCAACCACCATTAGATCTATACATAAGGGCCACACCGAAGAACTGGCCAAATCCGGCAGAGACATGGGCCAGTAATAACGGTGGAGCATCCGGTGGATACGCATACAATTACATTTCAGCATTACAGCATTATTACCAAAACATACCGACAATCATCAAGGAAATCAAGGGAAAGAACTCAGATGTTATAGAATATCAGTTGATTAATAGTAATGATGGGTCAAAGATTGGATCTAGTGCTATTGTCAATGGATTCAGAAACATTCAGAATTTGGTACGGAAGTTGAAACCATCAGGGAAAGTGAAAGTTGGGTCTGGAATAGCCGGGAGACGCAGGGCAAGAATGAGAGGGAGAGGGGATGGTGAGATTGATGAGACTGCTGATCCTGCGACTTGTGATTTCGTCGAGGTTATGGCATGTCCTGGTGGGTGTATTAATGGTGGTGGGATCAATCAAGTCTCATTATCCGAAAGTGAAGACATAACCAGTGAGATTGCGACGACTGATGATTCGAAAGATCATATGAATAAACTTATTGAGAAGTATAACTCCGAGTTCACACAATTGGATCTGTTCGAAGAGGGAAGAATGACATCGTTGAAACAGTTCAGTGATGAGTTTACACAGGTTTTCGGTATTGAGGAGAGATTGTTCAGATATAAGTTTAATGTCATTGAGAAGGCGAATGATATAGTGAGTGTTGGGGGAACATGGTGAATTACGATTGAATACTATCTCCATAAACTGTAGAAGAACACATTTCTGACACATGTTGATCTTGTCTATTGTTCCACTAATAAATTCATAAACGGGTATTCGCGCAGCCAATAAATTCGAGTCCCACCCTCAAATTCCTAGTCCTCAGTCCCATCTAGTCCCATCTAGTCCCCAGTCCACCCCCTAGTCCCATCCAGTCCCAATACAAGACCAGTCTCCACGATGCCCAGTCTCAAGGCAGCCCTAGTCCTCCTCGTCGCAGTCTCGGCCGTCGTCGCAATGGAGATGGACCACGCCGGCTCGGATGACGAAGAATACACGCGTCCGAACATCACCAACGCCGGCTCGAAGACGTTCCACTGGCTCCTGACGCTGTTCCTGACGCTCATTTTGCCGTCGTTGTCCGCTGTGCTTGTTCTCGCACAGAGATTCCACTCCGGTGTTGTCCTGCAGGTCGTGTCGGGCGGATACCTCGTCTTTGACGTCCTGTTCCTCTCGTTTCCGGATGGTGATGGGGTCGAGAACAGAACGAGTAAAGGAACTGGTGTGTTCCTCCTCCTGTTGAATGGCGCGTGTGTGTTCTTCGGCTTGATCAACTCCGGGTCGCATTTTATTGTTGATAGAGAGAAAGGGTCTTTTAGTTGGGTTGCCAAACTGAGTGATGTCGTTGTGAAGAAGGTTCATTATGTCCTGTCTATCTTATTAGTGCTGACTGGTTGGGTGAGGACCTGTATGGCCCCCGTTGCGATGTTTGGGTTCTGCAGAGATGTGCATACCGGACAATGTATCGCACATGGGATCATGGGCTCTGCTTTTATCGGGTATGGCTTCGTGTATGCCATGATCCTATTAGTCCCATTCTTCAGAGAAGGTCAACACAAACAATCACAGGAGTTCTACGACAGTTTGCTGATGATGGCATGGGGGATCGTTAATACGTTCACTGAACACCGGTGGGGTAAAGACTGGTCCATGAGTGATTATCAACATACAGTTTCCGGTATTCTGTGGTGGTGTGGTGGGTTATTGGGACTATACCTCTCCAGAGGCGGGAGAAGAAGTTTCATGCCGTCATTGATGCTGATATTCACCGGATGGGCCATGTCTGAGCATTCACAACATTTGGAGATCAGTACGAAGATCCACTACATGTTCGGACTCACTTTGATTGTCGGTGGTGTCACTAGAATTATAGAGATTGCGTTCTTGGTGAAAGACCAGAGAGCTCTGCCTAATGGTCTTATAAACTCTTTCCAATACCTTCCATCTTTCTGTCTTGTCGAGTCAGGATTGTTGTTTATGGGTGCCAATGAGCAACAATTGGAGCTCGTGTTAAGATTGGGCTCGGAACACAGTGCTTATACTTTACTGTTGACTTCTGCTTCATTCATGGTATATCTCTGGTTCTTGTTACTGTTGGGACTATACCTCAAGTTGACACAGCAGGAGTACGGCCTAGACTTGAATAGTTATGCTCCTGTTGGAGAGAACTCTTCCACTAACAGAGCAGCACCAGAGACCGAGTTCGAGTTGGACAACCTGAGCGAGTGATCCTGCTTCTTCTTCCACACTATTCAATTCTCATATGCTTTAAAAAACCTCTAACAAGAAATGCATTCTGTATAAACTTTATGTACCAATTTTATGATTAAAAAGACAGCAACAACAGTAAGTATAGTCTATCTGTTCTGGTCCTTACCTCTTCCATCATCATTCTCATGGTCTTCATCATCAGATATGTTGAAACTATCCACAGACCTTCTTCTATTCTCTGGGAAACTCTCATTCAATCTCCCAGCTTCATCGTATCCACTATCATCAGTGGATCGGGAGACATTATTATGATTGTCTAATCTGGTATTACTCTCCAAATCGAAATCGACATCAGATTCAGAATCAGAATCATGTCTTATGATATCGAACTCGTATTGTTCCCTTCTTCTTCTTGAGTTCTTCGATGCCAGCTTACTGTAGACTAGAAGAACGATGAAACCAATGATTATGAGTCCACCAAAGTACTCTGCGAAATGAGTAGGTGGTTGTGGGTATTTGCCTTGCGTTTCACCATCGTGATTGTCGTTTGGTATCGATGTTGGTGTTGGTGTTGAAGATGGTGAGGAGCTTGTCTCTGGATTCTTCAAAACTGAAGATGGTAGGGATTCTTCAAGTGAACTGCTTGAAGAAGACTCAGCACTTGAACTTGGAAGTTCCTCAATTGAAGATGAAGATGACTCAGTGATCTCATCTCTCTTCTGTCCAAAGAAATTGACGTTATAATCTCTGAAAAGAATCTTGTTTCTCTCACCATGATTCGTCACCTTGATCTTCCAAGTCCCTTCTGGTTTCTCATCTCCCCAATGAGCAACAGACATGAAGTTCCAGTTCTTAAATCCTTCATCTGACTTATCCTTGCTTCTAGTGGTACCCAAGTTTGAAACCACTCCACTTGGCGAGATAAGATCCATTGACATTTGACCTCTGATACTAACATCCATGCTGAAAGTCAAGACAATATGTTCAAGATTCTTGAAATCTTTCACCATTTCCTTCGTGAGTTCAAATGTATGCTCGTAATCACCCTCAACATTAGCGTTCAACTGAACAAACTCCGTGCTGTATTCCACCTGCTCATTAACATTCTTCCAATCCTGTGCAAGTTCAACGATTCTCGAAGCATCAAGCTTACCGAACCCATATCTATGTGAATATCTACCAATAGCAGCATCTTGCCAATCTCCATCCTGTTCGTTGACAACAACAGAACTATGCACAGTCAAATACTGGACATCTCTCCAGGTCAAGTCAGGGTTGGCACTGAGAACCAACGAGTACACACCGGCAGCTAATGGTGCTGCAGCAGACGTACCACCATGGTTATTAGTGCATGAATCATGAATATCAGTGGAATGAATATGTTCTCCGGATCCCGAAGAGTATGTGACAACAAGCACAGCAGAACATGCTTCAGAATAAGGTGGATGAAGTCCCTTATGGTCAATAGCACCGACAGTGATGGAATAGATGGAATTAGTATATCCATCATAATTACAATTATCACCATGTGCACCACCATTACCACTGGCATAGACGTACACGGCACCTTTACCCTTTCTTCCCTCGGTGACACCTCTGACTAGTGCCTTTTTCACTAGTAGATCTGGTGCTTGCATGGCCTTACCGTTATCTGGAGGACCCCAAGAACACGAGTAAATGTCATTGTGTTCAAGACCATAGACTAATGCAGCGGCTTCATCTTCAATAGTGATCTGTCCAGAGAGGATTCTTATACCGGAGACTTGTGCATCATAGGCGACACCAACACCACAGACCTCGTTCCTGACAGCAGCTATCTCACCGGCACATCTTGTCCCATGGTAATCATCAGCCAATCTTGGTTTAGGCAATTTAGTATTCGAATTGAAATCCCATGATCCCGCCTCGTTGAAGTTCTTTTTCAAATCCTCATGCTCGTAATCTAGACCGTCGTCGACTAGGGCGGCCACTATGCCCCTTCCTGTGATGTTCTTGCTCCATACATTGGTCACATTGACATCATTCCCGGGGTAGCTAGGGTTTATGAGGTGCCACTGGGTATTGAACTCCGGGTCTTTGATGTCGAACTGTTTCATGGCGTCGACGACAGGGACGAGTGCGGAGTCCGTTGGAGGGTCCTCGAGGGGCACTGGAGCTCTCTTGGTCAGTGTCTTTGGCGGCAGATGATGTATGGATCTGATGCCCTGGTTGGAAATGTCCTTAACGAACTGTCTCTTCTGGAGTTTGACAGATTCATCGTCGAGTTCCTCGTCTATAAGATTGTGCTCTTCATGGAACTGGTAGACTGGTTGCTCGTCCTTGAGATGCTTTGGCCTGGAGAAGACGTAGTGGTTCGGGTTGCCTCTAGCCGGATGCTCGAATCTCCACTGTGGGAACTGATCCTTGAGCGCCTGTACCGCCGTGTCCTCGTCGAGCTCAACGGCAAAGTATTCGTTGAGTGTGTGGTCCTTCAGCGGGACCTCAAACGCGAGAAGCCCCGGCAGCACGTAGAGCAGTGAGAGTATAAGCCTCCAGTTCATTTCTGGCTCATGAGAAGTCCTTCTTCACTAATAACAACAAGACAACAAACCAATGTGAATCACTTAGTAAACAAGCGATAATAGTCCAAATTCCAGTCAAAAAAACACCGACAATTTAACAGCAGCAACAATCCAGTAGAACTTCACCAACTACAACTTGATCCAATTCAAAAACGGCTTTCTGACTCTGTTTTGATGCTAATTTGTCACTCTTTTCGTACTCAAATTTCTTTTGTTTTTGTTTTCGTTTCGGATTTGATGTCATTGGCGTCCGAATCGGGAAATAGTCGCAGGTGATTATGTAAACACAGACAGATTATGTAATATTGATTACATAATCTTATTACATAATTTTATTACATAATCAGTACCACTCAAAGCCCGAATCTATAAACTCTGCTTTGTAAACTTTGCGTATCCATGAAATGCTTAGAAATTGATCCCTACAAAGCGTGGAATGACTGCATAGATAGTGCTTGGTGTTGTGTATTGTCCATGTAGTTATTTGTCAGATATGGGATCAGTATCGGCCTTTGACTGGTTTCAGAATATGTATTTAAGTCTCGTTATTCCCTCTTCATCTTCGAACTATTATTAAGTGCAGATTAGTATCAAAGCAATTACATAACAATCACAAAACAATCATAATGTCAGGAAAAGTCTACTTCATCACCGGTGCCAACAGAGGAATTGGTTACAACCTAGTCGAGAAGCTATGGTCTCCAGAGAACACCGTCATCGCCAGTGCCAGAAACCCAGATGCTGCTACTGAGCTAAAGAAGTTTGCTGCTGAGCACTCCAATGTCCACATTGTCAAGTTGGATGTTTCTTCCCAGGAGTCTATTGACCAACTTGAATCACAACTATCTAAGGTCGCTGCTGATGGTATCGATGTCTTCATTTCCAATGCTGGTCTTGGAAAACCTGAAGCTTATGCTCCAATCTTCAACACTTCAAGAGATCTATGGTTGGAACACTACGCCACTAATGCATTGGGTCCAATTTTCATCACTAAGGCCATCTATCCATTCCTATTGAAGAAGAAGACTAGAAAGGTTATCTTTGTTTCAAGTTCCACTGGTTCTTTGACTAGATTCCTTCCAATGCCAACTTCAGCATACGGTCAATCCAAGGCCGCTCTAAACCACTCTGTCTTGTCCTTGTCTAATGAGCTCAAATCTGAGGACTTCACTGTTGTTGCTGTTCATCCAGGTCTTGTTATGACTGATATGGCAAAGGCTGCTTCTGCTAATGTCGACACTACTGATCCTGAACTAGTCAAGGCCATGATTGCCATGACTATCACTCCAGATGTCTGTGCTGACCACTTGACTAAGCTTGTTACTGGATTGAAGGAGACTGACAATGGAAAGTTCTTCAACTACGATGGTGCTGAGTTCCCATACTAATTGAAGGAGCTGGAAAATTATATTCATAAGAGCCACTGTTTGTTAATTTGTGTATAACAGTGTTTAGACTAGAATCTTATGATCTCCATATGATGTGATTTGCAGTAGTTTGAAGAGTGAAGATTGAAGAGTGAAGATAGTGAATTTGTAAGTATAAAGTGTTAAATCCCTTAAATCCGCCCATAAAGTCCCTTAAATCCGAGTATAGTACCTTGAATATGAACAATTTGCGTAAATCAGAGTGAATTCTGAGCCATAGTACACATTTCTCACTATTGGGATTTGTCAGGTACTGCGCAATGTAGTTAGTGTCTTGTTTATATAAAGGTGTAGCTATATCTCTCTTTGTAGTTCCCTTTATAGTATAGTTATATCACCATCAGACACAATGACAGGGAAAGTTTACTTCATCACCGGTGGAACCCGTGGAATTGGCCTTGGGATCGTCAAACAACTATCAGAGATCCCTGAGAACACTATCATTGCAAGTGCCAGAAACCCAGAAACCAGTACCGAATTGAAGAAGTTCGCTGATGAAGCCACTAATGTCCATATTGTCAAACTTGATGTTTCATCACAGGACTCAATTGACCAACTAGACAGTCAATTATCTAAAGTCGCACCAGATGGGATTGATGTCTTTATCTCAAACTCTGGGATCAGTCAACCTGAAGCGCAATCACCAGTGTTGAAAGTCAACAGGAAAGTCTGGAATGATCATTACAATACAAACACATTAGGTGCAATCTTAACTTTCCGAGTTGTTTATCCTTATTTGAAAAAGAAGGAGACCAAGCAAGTCTTGTTTATCTCTAGTTCTGCTGGTTCCCTAACGCAATTCATCCCAATTTCAACCTCTGCGTATGGACAATCGAAAGCCGCATTGAACCATACGATCTTGACACTATCTTTTGAATTGAAAGATGAAGGATTCACTGTTGTCGCTATCCATCCTGGTCTCGTCTGGACTGATATGACATCCAATTTGATTGAGTTGTTTAGTGTGAATCATCCGGATCTCGTGGAGAGTATCAAGACCAGTGCCATTACTCCGGAGAAGAGTGCTACTGACTTGTTGGAGCTGTTTGGAAGACTAAACAGAGAAGACAATGGGAAGTTTTACAGCCACGATGGTTCTGAGATTGGCTACTGAATAGATACTGAAATCAGACTGGTTATCAACTCGTTATTGAGAGCTCGGTGTTATATATTGGGTATTTGAATAAGTATAGTCTTTAGGACCGCTAATTCCGCTAATTCCGGCATAACTGTACATCACTACGGGTATTATACTTAACTTCAGTGCCACAGCTTCTTGATTACTGATATCAGGGACAGTGCAAGGTAATTACTAATGGTCTGTATGTGACATATAAAAGCTTGTTTACCTTCAACTTTCAGTAATATAGTACAGTAACCAAAGACCATATATCTTTATCTCTATTAGTAATGTCTCAAGGGAAAGTCTACTTCATCACCGGTGCTAATAGAGGAATCGGCTTCGAACTGGTCAAGAAGCTTTCAAGTTCTAATACCACGGTCATTGCCAGTGCCAGGAACCCACATACAGCCATTGAGCTAAAGAAGTTCGCATCTGAACACTCAAATGTCCATATTGTCCAATTAGATGTCTCTTCACAACAGTCTATTGACCAACTAGACACTCAGCTATCCACAATGGCACCAGATGGGATTGATACATTTATTTCCAACGCTGGAATAGCCAAACCAGAAGCCTATGTTCCAATCATACAAACCACGAAAGCGATATGGACTGAACATTACAGTACTAATACATTAGGTGCCATCTTAACATTCCAGGTTGTCTATCCTTACTTGAAGAAGAGAGATACACGTCAGATCATCTTCATCTCATCGATTGCAGGTTCATTGAGCCAGTTCTTCCCAATGTCCAGTTCAGCTTATGGACAGTCTAAAGCAGCTTTGAACCATACTATTTTGACATTATCTTTTGAATTGAAAGAGGAGGAGTTCACTGTTGTGGCTATACATCCTGGACTGGTTACTACTGATTTGGGGAATGGTGCTACGCCTTCTGTGGTGAAGAACCACCCGGATTTGGCACAGGCTCTTGATGGAATGGCCATTACACCAGAGAAAAGCAGCAGAGATCTCGTTAAATTGATGAAGAAGATTAATAAGGAGGATAACGGGAAGTTCTTCAACCATGACGGGACCACAGTTGGGTATTGAGAGAGTGAGAGGTTATAGAAGTAGTTATTTAATGGATCCCTGTGTATTTAGTACCCGGTCGACATATGGCTTTATGCATAATGTTGATCTTTCAAAAAAGTAACCATTTAGATCTCCATTTCTCCCCTATTACCAACTATAGTATCACAACAGAATGGCAGGAAAAGTCTACTTCATCACCGGTGCCAATCGTGGGATCGGATACAACTTAGTCCGGAAGTTATGGACTGAAGAGAACACTATCATAGCCAGTGCCAGAACACCAGAATCCGCCTCTGAATTGAACAAGTTCGCCGAAGAACATTCCAATGTCCATGTTATCAAGCTTGATGTCTCCTCTCAGGAGTCTATTGACCAATTAGACGCTCAATTAGCCCAAATTACTACTGATGGGATTGATGTCTTTATATCCAATGCCGGTATATGCCAGCCAGAGGTATACTCCAAGATCACGGACACTAATAGACAGATCTGGCTGGACCACTACACCACCAACGTCCTGGGTCCCATCTCCATCTACAAGGTCGTCTATCCGCACCTCCAGAAGAAGAACACGAGACAGATCATCTTCATCTCGAGTGTTTCCGGCTCATTGACCAAGTTCTTCCCGATGTCCTCGTCAGCTTATGGCCAGTCCAAGGCCGCACTGAACCACACGGTGATCACACTCTCAATGGAGCTTAAGTCAGAGGACTTCACCGTCGTCGCTGTCCACCCGGGTCTCGTCTCCACTGACATGGTGGCCAATGCCACTAAGCATGTCGTCAAGACACAGCCGGGGCTCGCTAAGGTCCTCGACTCTGCCACCATCACGCCGGAACTGAGCACGAGCAACCTCGTCGTGCTCTTAAACAGGCTGCAGAAGAGCGACAACGGCAAGTTCTACAGCCACGACGGCTCAGAGATCCCGTATTAGAAGATATATGTGTGTATTCCTCTCATAATGTGATGTATCAGCTTTGTTTCATGTTCATGTTGATGGTGAAAAGGTTGGAAAAAGGTCTTTAGAAGGTAGAGAATACGTACAAACTGCCACTATAACCACCATGAATCTAGTCAAGTTCCTCTGTCTGTTTGTCCCGTCTGCAATGGCCTTCTTCGCCAAACCACCACCAGTTATAATTGATACCGAGACAGTCCACTACACGATCCAGGACATGGTGCTCAAGTACAGGAACATGACGAGCCCAGACGACAGAGAAGTGTCTGTATTGAGCTCTGACTCACACTTTGGCGTGTCCAACAGCTGCATTAAAGACGCAATGAGACCCATATTGGAACAGTGTCTGAAGAAGAGCGTCAATGAAGTCGATTTAAAGCTGAGATCCCGAACAGCAGCGAAGTTGAGCGTCTGTGAGTTCCAAGTAGCCGATGTTGAGTACCCTGAGGAGTGCCAGATGGGCCATTTAGATGATTGTGTTGTCGCTTTAGAGAGAAAGAGTCAATGGTGGACGAGTTATAGTGGGTATTATAGGACCATTGGGGAGATATGCCACCAGGAAAGCCTGTCTTTTGAGAAGGAGAACATCATGAACATGTTCCTCGACGTGACTGAGCATTACGGGAAGATCCTGGAGTTCTTGAAGGACTATTCCTCTGTTACTGAGTCGTTTAAAATGGAGTCTAATACTTCATTTGGGAAGTTAATGGAGTATCTAAAGGACATTAATCTCAGCACACAGCAGAATAAGAAGCAGTTCGAAGACGTGTGGCAACTGGTTAAAGACGAGCTGCTCAAAGTGTCTGAAATGTCCAATAATGTGACAGAATTGGTGATTCAACAGACGGGACAATACGAAATGAGTATGATGGACTTCTTAAGTAAAGCCAATGATCAATACGATTATAATTTGGAACTACTAAGGGATAAATTCATCAGTGATATCGAACAGAGAGATGAAATGATACTCAGGTCTTTAGATTTGACAAGAACAGGACTTGATGAATTGAATCTTTTGAATATGGAGAACAATAAGATCTCCACCAGATTAAACAAACACTTGAAAACAAACATCAAGAGTGCCAACAGTCTCAATGACACACTCATATTCATGAACGACACGACATATAACCTCATTGAAGAAATCAGTACGGCAAAGGACATGATGGTTGATGTTTCAGATATACTCCACCATAATCCATTCCTCAGAACATTGATCTACATGACCCAAAACTTCACAATTTCAATTGAATCAATCCTCCTGTTTATCTCAATGAGCTCACTATGTTTCTTCTGTCTGTACTGTGTTGGGAACATGCCGGTGTTTAAGTATATTGGCCTCATGATTGTGTCTGGGGTATTTGGTATATGTTTGGTGGTGTGTTTTATTCGATTTAAGTCAATCACGGGGGAACAACAGATACAGTGATATAATACACTTAACCTTAGTACCCTGTAGTAGTTATGTATCCAGTAGAAATAGGATGAAGTAGGAATAAAAAAGAAATGTGGCCTACGAGATTCGAACTCGCGCATCCGAAGATATTAGAGGATTTAATTCAAACCTAAATCTAACGCCTTAGACCACTCGGCCAAAGCCACTTTTCTGAAATATTTTGGGTGTTTGGGTGTCTTATGGACTAAAATCGCGCTTTGTCGGGACATATTCGCGAAATGGCCTGATTTGTCCAACAAATGGTTTCGTGGTCTAGTTGGTCATGGCATCTGCTTAACACGCAGAACGTCCCCAGTTCGATCCTGGGCGAAATCATCTCTTTTTTTAATCCTCTATATTCCACTTATCCTTTCCACTATTCACTATCACTATTCATAGTCTTACGTACTACAGTGATTGTACAATAGATCTTAATCAATCAGTAATCAGCACCTAAATAGCAAGGAATCCATTCTCATCATACCCAGCATAGATCTTCCCATCTTCCGTAAGTTTACCACAATGAAGCACAACATCTTCAACCAACAATCCCAAACTCTGTGCAATCAATTGATTAGGCACACCTTCAGACATCGAAGGTGTATGTTCCTGAATGAATTCATAGATTCTATCCGATACAGAACCTTTATTCTCATCAGCTTGTGGGTTACTCACGAATAAACCCTCTTTGGCTGATGTTTGGTTCGTCCCGGAGTTTAACAGACCCCTAGCGGTGAAATAAGTGTCAATGGCACTTAGATGATGATATATGACCTCATTGTAATCTGTGATTTCACGGAATGTAGCATGTTGGATGTTTTTCTTCCCACTGAATTCCTTAAGTGATCCAGTCACATAGACGTATTTATCAGGGACGAGAATGGCATTGGAATCAGATGGTGCTGTTTCATCGATCCATTTTCTGATCTCGAGGGATCCTGTTCCATCTTCGACACGGATCGTTAAATTGGATGTATTATCTGTCACACTTCTAATGACACCGACAAAGGAAACTTGGAAAAGTTCAATCCCATGAACAACAAAGTCACCGTCTTGGACTTCAGCACTGGATTCGATGATCTCCTTGATTGTCACTGGCGTCAGGGTCGACTTCTTCTGTAGTCTCGTGTTCTGTGAACTTCCGGCAGCATTGGAATCAAATCCACCAGAGTTATAGTCCCCTCCGTCTTGGTTGTACCCGTTGTATGGTTGATAGGCTGAGGGCAGTTTGTTAGTACATGAACAGCCAGTCCTTCACTCTGGACACTACTTACTTGACATCTTTGCGTGATTCTTAGAGTGTTTGTCTGGTTCAGTGGCAATGTCTTTTGTTTATTTGCAGTTTTCGTGTTTGTATAAAAGTACGCGTCGTAGTGGCCTTACCGATTTTGAACCAGACCCGAGACTAGGCTACGGACTAGACTGGAGACTGGAGACTAGACTATGGACTAGAGACTAGAGACTGGAGACTGGAGACTAGACTAGACTAGAGACTAGACCATAGACTAGTCCATACAAGTAACTGCCATACGAACTGAAGCACTATAACTATACACCGTATCCAGTATGATCTTCCCAACCCTTTGGCTTCTCCATGCCCATAACCTCATAGAATTTCCTCGTACACGTATAATCTCTAAACGTGACATCCTTCTTCTGATCACAAAGACAGTTATTCTTCTCCCAGATCTCATTATCAATAGGACAGTTATTCATCCCACTGTGATAATACCCAATATCATTAAAGAAATGTATCTGGTTCCTATCCAAGAAGAGACTCGCTGCGATCGAATGGACCGGTGCATCACCCCATCTTTCATAGAAGAACCCCTTCTGCTGGTCCAGGAAGTTGAAGTAGTGAGTATACGCTTCACTTCGGTAGAAATTCAAGTTCACGACCTCGAAGTTGGTCCAGAAGTGACATAAGTTGAAGTGATCACCTTTATCATCAGAGATGAATTCCAACAGGTTATTCGGGTTCAAAAAGCTCGGATTCAACTCAATGAACTTCTTGATGTTTTCCCAGAGTGTCGGTATCGTATTAGGAAACTCTCTCATCGCAATAGTGAAGCCATACTGCTTGTTATTCTCCTTCATGAACTTGAACACGTCGTAGTTCACATCACAATGGAGTCGTGTCTCCGGCTCGACTCTCCACACGTACTCATACTCTTTCAAGGCATCCAGCTTATAAAAGAGACCCGAGAAGAACCGGCACATGTACCTGTAGTTCTCAGACCCTCCGTATAGCATATTGGGACGGGACTTGATTCTGTTCTGTTTGAAGAGGTCTTTATTGATGAAGCTCGGAGTCTCCCAGAACTCTTTGGGTATCTTCTCAAAGTAGACTTCACCCGAGGCAGCGTTCCTTATCTGTCTCTTGAACTCCTCTGAAAAGTCCTTGTTGTTCATGAGGACCCATGGATAATGGAACTTCTTGTTGAATCGGTCTTCATAGGACCTTATAGTATCGCTCAATGTAGTCAGGTCCTCGTTTCTTGCCAGGGATACAAAGGCAGCATTCGTTCTCTCGTACCCTTCCCCGACATGATCCTCGTATACCACTTTGATCCCATTATTCGTCACTTTAAGATCATCATTTATACTGTATTTGTTCCGCTGTAACTCTTCCGTGAGCTCCACTATTCTCGAGAAGTCTCGTTTTGATCTGAACTGGAACACGAGGAAGAAGGCAGCCAGTGAGAGCACCACTGTGAACCGCAGAAGCCTCGTCAGTTTGGCCATTGTATCTGTTATCCGGCCTCAAATTAGTGACAAGTGTATTATGTCCCGGACACAAGTACTTGACGCATAGCCCTCAAAATCCTCTGAATTTTTCACTGTTGCCCAACCTAGAGAGCTATTTATACCTCATCGAAGGCGTACTCTATTCGACTGAGAACCAGGAAGACCTACAATGCCAGTACAATGCAGAAAAAAGATCTATTCAATAGCCTGTGTATCAATTATATACCTAACCAGTGTGTTTCTCCCATCCCTTTGGCTTCTCAAGTCCCAAAACGTCGAAATAACGTCTCGTACAAGAGTAATCCTTCCATGTGAAGTCATTATTCGGATCACAGAGACACTTGTTCTTTGTTCTCAACTCGTCGTCAATTGGACAGTTGTTGTATGGACCATGGAAGTATCCGATCTCCTGGAAGAAATGAACCTTATCCTTTGGCAAGAACAGAGAGGCAGCAATGGAATGGACTGGAGCATCACCCCATCTCTCGTAGAAGAACCCACCGGAGTGATCCAGATAGTCAAAGTACTTCTGATAAGCTTCACCTCTCCAGAAGTCCATGTTAGCAACCTCGAAATTGGTCCAGTAGTGACATAGGTTATAAGTCTCACCGTTATCACTGGAGACAAAGTTCATCAAGTTATCTTTAGCCAGCACCTCTGGGTTCTCAGCAATGAACTTCTTAGTAGTGTCCCACAAGGTAGGAATAGTCTTTCTGAACTCCTTGATCGTGATAGTGAAGGCATAGTCCTTGTCGTTCTCTCTCATGAACTTGAAGACGTCGAAGTTGACATCGCAATGGAGCTTCGTGGAGGGCTCGACTCTCCAGTAGTACTTGTACTTCTTCATGGCCTCCTCCTGGAAGAAGAAGCCGGACTGGTAGCGGCACATGTGTCTGTACGATTCAGAGGAGCCGTAGATGATCTCCTTCATCTTCTCTCTCGTGTCTGCGGCCTTGCTCTGGTCGATGAAGTCCGGGTATCCCCAGTGCTTCTTTGGCACCAGTGCGAACGTGACTGGGCCCGAGATCAGCGACGTGACGAGGTCCTTGAACTCCTGGCTGAAGTCCTCCTCGTTCAGGAAGACCCAGCCGTAGTGGTACTGGTGGTTGAATCTGTCCTCGACGGATCTGATGGCGCTGGCAATGTCCCATATCTCGTTGTTTCTGACCAGCGAGACGAAGGTGGCGTTCTCGAGGGCGTAGTTCGCAGACCCGCCAACGATCTCCGGCGTGTCCTGTAGCTCCACTGTCGAGTCTGATCCAAACGACGCCGGTCCATTGGCAATCTGCGCGCCGGCCGCGTCCTGCTCAATGGCCCCCTTCTGCGCCTCCTGTAGCTTCTCCTGCTGCTCCTTCTGCTCAGCGGTCAAAGGCTCGCCACTGCCACTGCCGCCAGTCTTGGGCGTCGATGGGACTGTCTTCTCAAACGCGGTCGTCTTCGGGACATAGTCTGCGAGCTTGTCCGATGAGCCAGACAAGAAGACAAATAGCCCAATCACAAAGACCGAGAAGACAGATAGTCTGATGATTCTGTCACTGAGACGCGCCATTTTAGTCTCTGTGAAAGAAAAGTCTCTGCGGGTCTAGTCTGGTCTGATAAATAAATTTCGTTCGAGAAAGAAAGAAGTCTCAGTGAATCTTTTTTTAAACTTGTCAAAGTCGTCCGGTGCTGCAGGAACTTTTGCCAATTCGCGCGTGAGAAGAGACCACAATGGGAGAAGACGTGACACCGCATTGGTGGGCAGAATTTCCTTCTATCACTACCGTATTGACCAATTTGCAGAGATAAAGTATGATATATTGCATTCAGTAACTGATTCTTACAGCTACTGAGGGGAGTATACTAGAAGAGACTAAACTCTTTTAATTTGTCCCTTTTATTATAGTCCCAACTAATTCCTAAGTGTCCCCTTAAGTGACATGGGCCTAGGACCTGTCTATGGTTGGGATCATAGTTTAAGTTTACAGTCCCCATGTGACAAACTTTGTTCGATTCTGATCCAATACAGTCGTCGTTTGTCCGGTCTCTTATCGATGGGACTGGGGAAAGTGGTGAACTCCCGCCGTGACCAGACAATTGGATATACCCATTGTTACCCGATTTGGACTAATTTGATGCAAAAACATCAACAGTCCCGTCCTTTCTCCGGGTATTATAGTCCAGAGACTGTCCAGACCCATGCGGAGCAGCCATATTCGCCTCAATGGGCCCTGGAAAAGTATTTAATGGGGGCTTCTTCTCCCCAATTTCCACTACAACGATCCTTCCTCTTCTCACTGTTGATCCACCACCACCACCACCAACATGTCTGTCAGCTCAACATCCATCAAGATCGAGGACCTCGTCAACAGCACCTGTTCCTCCCCTCTGTCCCCTACTTCCTCTGTCTCTTCGTCCTCTCCCAGCGACTTCAGTGTTGACGACACCAACGAGACTAGCCCGCCACCACCAACAACAACAACAAATCAGACTGTCATCCAGTTCCCTCCCCATGTCATCAGACTCAAGAATCTTGAACCACTGGAACTGGCAAAGAAGAAGCACTATGTCCCAATCCAGTCAGCCTACAAGATCCAGAAGAAGTCAGGAGCGTCTAAGCCACAGGGAAGACCATTCAACGACTCACTCTGTGCCAGATTCCTCTTCTTCCAAACCGTCGATGACCTCATCACGACCCTCTTGAACAACAGCGACCGTGATACCGTGAGACTCATCGACAACTTCCCCGAGACATTCCTTGACATCGAAGGCGGTGAGATGATGTCCAAGTTTGGTGAATTGGACTTGGAAAAAAGCAGCTATCGTTCCACCATCAATTCTTTGATCCAACATTCGCTCAACATGAACATCAAGAGCCAAGATTCAATCACACACCAGCTACAATCCGTCGAGTTTGAAAACTTCAGCAAACATAACATTCACTATGAGCTATGCAAGATCTTTGATGCCTCCGAGTTCAGTTTCGTCAAGATCATCAGAAACAACAAGGGGAAATTAGTCAAGTTTGAGATCCTTTCCCAAGTCGACAACGACGACATCGACATCAATTTCATCAAGAGATACATCACCTATCCAAGATACAAATCCAAGATGAAGATCTATTTGATCAACGGCAAGTTTGACAGAAACGTCTGGTTTTATAACGACTTGCGCATGTTGTTATGGGATATCAAGAACCTCACCATCTCAGACAAGAGAATCCTGGTGAACAACATGATCTTGAAATGACAACATCAGTTTCAATTAGATCTCTTTCAAAGAACAAGAACAAGAACCCTTCCCTGCATAATATAACTTCCCTTGCCTCGCCCCTGCCTGGAGGTGGGGATAGCTAATGAACATTCGAGCATATAACCAAATCACCACAAAACCCACAGACGCTAGCTAATGAACAGTCCCTAATCACTAATAATGACACACCATGACCTATTAAGAATCTGTATTAGTCTCATCATGATCATCATCTTCTTGTTCATCTCCATCTTCCCTGTCCTCTCTCTTCTTGTACGAATTGAGGATAAATTCAGGTCTCGATCTCAGTAGTCTCTCCTTATACTCTTTACATCTCTTCTCAATTTCCAAGTCATCCAGATCCTCATCCTCATCATCTTCCAGCTGGTCTCTGAACTCACTGACCTTCAACTCGATCTTTCTCTTCTCCTCATGCTTAAGCAGTTCACTGTCCTTAACATTGTTCAATTCCTGAACCACTTTCTCGTTCTTTCTCTTCTCGTTGTCTTTCTTGATCTTCAGTCTTCTGGAATAAGAAGACTCTTTGCTCCTCGTGTAGTTCTTCTGGACATAGCCGTTGGTCGAGGAGCCCTTCGCCGTCTGTAGGCCGATTCCGTTATAAGACATGACAGATATCTGTTTTAGTCTCCAGTCTAGTCCCTAGTCTAGTCTCTTCTAGTCTCTAGTCTTCCAGTCCCAGTCTCAGTGGT
This sequence comes from Komagataea wickerhamii, assembly GCA_030574915.1. Lineage (NCBI taxonomy): Eukaryota > Fungi > Ascomycota > Saccharomycetes > Phaffomycetales > Wickerhamomycetaceae > Komagataea > Komagataea wickerhamii. The sequence continues at coordinate 58,978 of JAJMFU010000040.1, forward strand.
CTCGCCTTCTTTTTAAGTTTATCGACTTCCGACCAACCCTCGGATTTAGGACAAACTTCCGCCTTCCGATCCGGTCTCGATCCGGTTCCGGGCCGTGGTTTCCTTTCTATTGTTCGACACTTCCCGCTAAAATACGGGGATTAAATCATTGGGGCTAAGCGTTGACAGGCTATCTGTACATGATTAAGACTGATACTAGCAGGTTTTAAGTTCTAAGAAGACATAGCCCCCTCTGTGGCTTGTTTCTGTTTCGTTTCACTTGCAGAATCGTATGCCCTTTATACTGACAGGGGGCCCATTGACAAGAAACACTAATCTCCGCTTAGAACTACCATTGTGGAGCTTGTGCAGCGTCTGTTGGTGTTCAAGTCTTAGTTAGCGCAACCTAAAACGGCCAGTGTGTCTTACTTCGAATGCATTAGGCCGGTAGTTTCAGTTACAAGTACTCGCTACATACCATATACGTATAAGCACTGTCTAATTCACCCCCGGAGTATCGAATGGAGTATCAAGCATTGTCATTCACCTCCACACTTCTTCTCAATCTTCTATACGGCCACTTGCAAGTTGCAGTGCCAATTAACTGCCTTTATGGTCCGTTTTTTGGGTAAAATTAGATCGTTCGCTGCATACGCGTGCATGTACATAGTGCATATAACCCAAACAATATTAACGGAAAATGTGTCACGGAAGCCCCCAAGGAAAAGAGATATCTTCCAACTGGAAAGAGTCTACTGCAGTCCAGAGAAGCCCGACTCACAGACTTGACCTGTTATATATAAGACAATGCTCCCGTTCCCTCCCGATTCGTCACTGGCTGAGTTTACAGTACAAACAACGAACGATCTTCTGTCTGAGAGGTTGGGACCAGCGATACCTTACAACGGCCCTGCTGCACACGACACATATATGCGGACTAGTTAAGGCCAGAGAAGACTATTCGAGTGAGAATCATCAGTGCAGTTGCCAGTTAATCAGAGAAGCTGTTGTCTCAGAAGTCCAGTGACCATGACTGTTGAAAAGAGACACAAGAAGGCTCATACTGCCCGATCAAGAACAGGGTGTCTCACCTGCCGATCCAGACACATCAAATGCGACGAAGGTTTGCCCGACTGCGAGAACTGTCTCAAAGCCAACAAGGTCTGTGAACGGGGAAGAAGAATTACATTCTTTAAAACATGGACTGGTGAAGTGACGAAGTACACGCCTTTTACGAAGTCGGATGTCCGCTTCTTGGACCAGTCACTTACTGTCCACAAGAGCTATGACCATAACAACTTCCACGATTACTCCAAATGGACCAAGAACCACTCAGAGGAGGAACTAGCTGAAAGTGACCAGGATTTCAGAACTTCATTAGAGGCAGGAAACACCAATAAGCTCAAAGTACTCTCAGTGGTGGAAATAGCGAGTGATTGCACAGACAGCGACCATGGCTCGAGAGCAGGAAGTGTGTCAGTTGCCTCATCATCGACAAGCGTATCGAATGTCATGTTTGACCTGAAGGAGTTTGTCAGTCGGGTTCTCTCAGCACCATTCATCCCATCACCGGCAGAATCAGTCTTATTCGTCCCGTCTCATAGGAATTCAATCATACATAGACTGAGTGCAATCACAGACATTTTAGGGACTTCTGCAGAGTATGACATAACACTCGATGACTTCTACGACTTTACGAGATATCTGAGTTTCAGGAAGGTCAGCACTATACAAAGCCATTCATCCCAACAACAGGTCCTTCTTGATTATGGTGCTGAGTTCGAGATATTCCTCAATTGTCTTGTTCTGTGTATCAAGACCAGAAGAATCGAAGTCTTCCATGCAGAGTCTCCATTGGGACTAGAAGTGCTTCATTTCGCCACTACTAGTTTGGCCAGACAGGATAACCTTCATACATACGAGAGCCTGATGAATTACTTTGAGCTTCTGTTACTCGATTTGAATTATTCAATGCAACATAAGATTCCAATGCGGACACTGAATTGTTGTGAAGAGAGTCATGAAGTGTCTAATCTTCTTGAAACGATACTGAACATGAATCTATTCGACGATGTGAATTACTTCTTCACTCTTGTTTGCACTGTTCTCATGAAGATCAGCCATTCTGTGTTTGACCCAGCAAGAAGAAGAAGAAGCAGCACGAATGATCAAGCATCCACCAAATTGGAAGAATGTCTAGCAGAACTGAGCAAGTTAGAACACAACAGGATCCTCATGTTGCAACTCCCCGAGATTTCAATACATCCTTACTGTCACATCAAATTCCAGAGCTTCTTAGCACAAAGGTTTCACACATTATACAACTTCACACTCCTATTCCTGAATTTGAGAGGTGATTCAACACAACAGCATAAACACAGAACCAACACAGCAGATTCAGGCTCCTTAAGAGCATTCTGGAACAACTTCAACTTCGATATACAGAAAAGAACACAGTTTTTGGTCCGGAGTTATGATTATTCGCAGGACCCATTCATGAGCTTTATGCTCCACTACGCATAGAAATAGTTATAACAGCAGGTATTACTATAAAGAAAAGAGACATTAGATAAATGGAGATGTAGTGTACAGTAGTAGAAGACTGGAAGGGCCTTATATATGGTAATTAGAGTGGTTTATGGGAGATATAGGCCAAAATGGGGACATGTCACGTGCATGTCACGTGCGCGGCCTAATCAGTGCCCCTGCTGAGTCATCATATACACAGGCATCAAGTGGTTTCGTGGTCTAGTTGGTCATGGCATCTGCTTAACACGCAGAACGTCCCCAGTTCGATCCTGGGCGAAATCATTTCTTTTTTTGCTTCTCTGTATTGTTTTTTTGAAGCTCATCGCCATCTTATTTGACATAACAACTTTAGTACTGGACAGTTAAAACACTTTACACACAGACTCATAATACAATGCTCTCGAGAATTATCAGTCGTACGATAACCAGGTCATCTCCAATAAGGATGGTCATGGGACCTAGAGTTCCAGGACTAGTCTCTAAAGCCTTCCTGTCACCAGTCCATTTGAGATCAAACCTTTCACACAGATACACATCATCAACTAGTGGCAACAGCCAGACTGGCAGTGATACTGATTCCAAGACAGCACAGGTGAAGATTGACAAGCCTGAGCTGATGCTGGCTTTCAAATGCAAGAAATGTGACACGAGATCCAGTCATATCATTTCAAAACAGGCATACACGAAAGGAACTGTCCTTGTGACATGTCCTGGATGTTCTAACAGACACTTGATAGCAGACCATTTGAAAGTGAGTATTGACCCTTTATTCATTTCTTACTACCCAGAACTAATATACTAACTACTACTTATACCAGATCTTCTCAGACGATAGAATCAACATTGAGGATATCCTGGCTGCTAAAGGCGAGTCAGTCTCACAAAGCACAGACGATCTAGTGTTTGATGAGATACCAGAGAGACTGAAGACTTTGATTGGACACCACGCCAAAGACGCACCTGAGAAGAAAGAAGAGACTTCAGATGAGACTTCAGACGAGTCTCCAAAGTATTTAAATTGAGAGTTTATATTGCTCTTCCATCCTGTACATAATGAATAGAGATGGTCTATAGAGTGCCTAACTATCATGGACTAGTCCCATGTGTCAGTCTCCTAGTCCCGCCGTAAGTCTAGTCCCGGAAAGACCTTCCCCAGTCCCCAGTCCCTAATCTCCTGTCAGGTCTAGTCCCCAGTCCCCAGTCCCCGCGGCGATGTATATCTCGCTTACATCAGCACAACATACTAGTAGTAAATAGTGGCCCTACCGAATATGACTCAGGAGGGAAGGCATTACCGTTCGAGGCGTCGTTATCAAAAGTGCAAAACCTCCAAATTCTTTCACTTCTTCTTCTTCTTCTTTTCTTCTTCAATCAAGACCAACTTCTTTCTAGTCCCAGTCCCAATCGGTTCTAACACTAATCAATCTACAAAATGTCCAAAGGTAAAGTCTGTCTCGCATACTCTGGTGGTCTAGACACCTCCGTTATCCTCGCCTGGTTGCTGGAGCAGGACTACGAGGTTATTGCCTTCATGGCCAACATTGGCCAGGAGGAGGACTTCGAGGAGGCCAGAGAGAAGGCATTGAAGATCGGTGCCTCCAAGTACGTCGTTGTCGATGTCAGAAAGGAGTTTGTCGAGGAGGTCTGCTACCCTGCCATCCAGACCAATGCCATCTACGAGAACGTCTACCTCTTGGGAACTTCCCTCGCCAGACCAGTCATTGCTCAGGCCCAGATCAAGGTCGCTGAGGAGGAGGGCTGTTTCGCTGTCTCCCACGGCTGTACCGGTAAGGGTAACGACCAGGTCAGATTCGAGCTGTCCTTCTACGCCTTGAAGCCAGACGTTGTTGTCATTGCTCCATGGAGAGACCCAACCTTCTTCGAGAGATTCGCTGGAAGAAAGGACCTGCTAGAGTACGCTGCTGAGAAGGGCATCCCAGTCGCACAGACCAAGGCCAAGCCATGGTCCACCGACGAGAACCTGGCCCACATCTCCTTCGAGGCCGGTATCCTTGAGGACCCAGACACCACCCCACCAAAGGACATGTGGAAGCTGACCGTTGACCCATTGGACGCCCCAGACGCCCCAGAGGACTTCACCGTCTTCTTCGACAAGGGTATCCCATCCAAGCTCGTGTACACCGAGGATGGTAAGCAGCAGGAAGTCACTGAGGCAGTTGACCTGTTCTTGACTGCCAACAAGCTCGCCAGAAGAAACGGTGTTGGCAGAATCGACATTGTTGAGAACAGATTCATCGGTATCAAGTCCAGAGGCTGTTACGAGACTCCAGGTTTGACTCTCTTGAGATCCACGCACATTGATCTTGAAGGTTTGACCCTCGACAGAGAGGTCAGAGCCATCAGAGACACCTTTGTCACCCCAACCTTCTCCAAGATCCTATACAACGGTCTCTACTTCACCCCAGAAGGCGAGTACACCAGAGCCATGATCCAGCCATCCCAGAACACCGTCAACGGTCAAGTCAGAGCCAGACTCTACAAGGGCTCCCTGTCTATTCTAGGAAGATCCTCCGAGACCGAGAAGCTCTACGATGCCACTGAGTCCTCGATGGACGAGCTCACGGGCTTCGCTCCACAGGATGCCTCTGGATTCATCGCTGTCCAGGCCATCAGAATCAAGAAGTACGGTGAGGCCAAGAGAGAGAAGGGCGAGCCAATCACCTTGTAAGTAGATAGAGACTCAGTATAATAGTACAGTCGTCATCCAGTAAGAAAAGAATATTCAGTAGGGGGAAAGTATAGTATGTATGTATGAATTATAAACCATCAATCAATCAAAGACACATTTCAATCATCATCAAACTTCATCAAAATCAGAACTCAGAGAAAGTACTCGCTTCTCTGCGACTTCTGCGGCTCAAACTTATGCGTGTCGTCCGGCACAGCACTAAAGATCTTGAACTTGGGCATCAAATCATCATCAATCTTCATGACACTCGCAACATTACCACAACGATAACAGTAATTAGGCGCAGACCACACCGTCACGACATCACGCTCTTTGAAATGATACTTGAACCCCTCCATGACGAGCTGGTGTGCACGCGCAATGAGCTGCAGGTTGTTGACGTGGTTGAACTCACGCGCAACACGGCTCCCAAACAGCCATCCAGCACCTCTAGGACTCACCTGCCACGTATCCACCTCCTCCGGGTCAGACCACACCAGGTCACAGAAGCCTCCGTCGTGCGGAACCTCCTGTGCTCTCGACAGGACACGGATCTGGTCCAGCATTCTGATCTCTGGCGACAACCCTCCATGAACACAGAGAATCTTGCCGTCGATAATAGCAGCCAACGTCAGGAAGTCAAACACCTGACAACAGTACTTCCAGACGGTCGTGGACCCGTACTTCGTCAGACACTCCTCGTAGAACCCGTACACTTGTGTGATCTGACGGGACTCGTGATTGCCTCTCACCAACGTCAGTCTCGAGGGATACTTCACCTTAAGACACATCAACAGGGTAAATGTCTCGAGACTGAAGTATCCTCTGTCCACGTAGTCGCCCAGGAAGACGTAGTTGACGTTATCCGGGAGTCCACCACTCGTCGTGAACAGTTGCAGCAAGTCGTGGAATTGTCCATGGATGTCTCCACAGACTGTCACGGGACTCTGGACCGGTTGGATATTGGACTCCTCCATCAGCAGCTCCTTCATCATCTCACACAGTTGCTTCATGTCGTTCTCGGGAAGCGCCTGGCACTGCTTCACCTCTTCCAGCCACGCATCTGGTCCTCTTTCTACCATCTTTTAAGAGGTGATAGTCCTGATAGTCCTGATAGTTATAGATAGTTTAGTTGTTTAAGTCTCTCAAGGACCTAGTCTCTTCTTGCCTTTTGTCTCTCTTTGGGCCTTGATTCGCTGGGACAGACGGGACTCAAAACAATTAGTCTTATGTCCTGACTGAGACTAATGGATTGAATAGCGAGACTGCGTTTTCTGTCGGTTCTTTGCCTTTGGAATGGTTTGTCTGTTTGACCCTCAAGTTTCCCACCTTGTGACTTTTTTTCCACCAACGACCGCAATTACGTAATGTCCGGACAAAGTGGCGCACCCACCAGGCAAGACTAGTCTCACTGGTCTAGAGACTTAAGACTACAGAAAGAAGACTGATTCTCTGATTCTAATGCAATTAAGGGACTAGTCCCATCTATAAATCCATCCATTTCTCATCATGACCAGACCCGTATCGCTGCTCATATAACTCAAATACATCCGGGAAGGGATTCTTCTTACTTAAAACCAATATCTGGATCTTTGGTAGGACATTTCCCTTCATCAGATCGTTTTCAATGACAGAAATGCACACACTTTCAACAAAGAAACCTTTGGAAACTTCACCTTCTGGGAATTTGAACTTATATAGATGTTGAGTCCCAAAGACTTGATCCTGTGTCTGATTCGACCCCAGTGATTTGTCAAGTGCCATTTGTATCGTGGAAAATGGGACCTTGAACACATTAGGATCATTTGGAGAGATCATGGAGTTGATCTTGATGATGTTGAATAGCAGGTTTCGTAAAAGAAGCACTTTGGACTTTGTGGCTAACATGATGAGTAAACTATGAGATTTAAAGTAATCTTCATGATCTAGAAGTGTCTTTTGATACCCAAGGAAGTTCCCATTCTTCATATGAACTATCAATTGACCATAGTTTATTTGAAACTCAGGATATAGTGATATTATCCTCTTTGATGGGATCTTTCCAACCATTAAGCTCAATGGAATCAAGAATCTGAGGACTTTCAATCTGTTTCTCTCATCGGATCTATGAAGATTCCCCAAGGCCCAATTGAGGTGGTAATAACTCTTGAATAGTTTGTTTTTGATCATGTAGAACCTCCCCAGGATGAATCTGTATTCACATTGTTCCTGCCTCGTGAATTTCCTAAAGTTCAAGTTCATTAGATTCACATTAGCGAATATATTAGCACACAATAATGGATTATCAATGATGAAATAGATCTTGTTCAGCTTGTTGACAATGAATAGGATCAATGCCTTCTTCTCACTCCAACCTTTCAAACTTCTCAGGTGGTTGAATAGTTTGGATAGGCACGTAGAAAGGAATATCAGTCTTTTGAACTTCTTTCCCTCGATATGAGCATTCAGTATCAGGTCCAGTCTGTGAATTATAGGAAACAGATAACTCATGGTCTGATGGAGGAGTTTGGCGAGACAACTTCCAAACGTATTGTTCATGATGGAGACTGTCAGGTCATTGAAGACAACAAGAAACAGATCATGAGACTTGAGCAGCGATTGCGGTTCAACATCTCGACACATCTTCAAATATGACTCCACCAGTCCACTGAAGGCAGACCAGTCTCCATCAAAGAGATTCTCCGCCTGGACGAGACTCGCTATGGACTGGTCTGAGTGGGACTGGAGCTCCTGTTGTAGTCTCGAGACTGTCTCTGCAGTCTGGGACTGGCGAAGATCTATTGACAGAATCTCTGCCAACTTTTCGCCAGCGGCAGAGATGTCCTGGGACGCATTGATAGCGACATTATGCAGTGATCTGAAGAACAACTGTATGCTGGACATTGGACAGTTTCCTCAACGCGTCTCGTCTTGTCTCAAGTCTAGTCACGTCTCTAGTCTTATGTTGTTTGGGTTTGGACAGACATGCAAACAGAAAGCTAAAACTGGAGTTTCTACAAAAAGACGAAAAACTGTCATTTTCAGACCATCTTCTAAAGAAAAGTCCCTAGAGACTACGAACAGAAACTAGACCATGGATATCTCCGGGAGCAGGGGACCCGCACAGGGACTCAAGCCACAGCTCACTAAGGAACAGATACTGAAGCAGCTCAAAGGCCAACAACAACAGAGGCAGCCGCGACCATCATCTTCAACATCATCGACGACGTCCAAATCAACGACAACAAGGACTAAACGTCCAAAGAAGTCCAAATCGTCAAAAGCGGAGGACGGATTCAAAGTGTGTATAAGACTACTACCTCCGGGTCTGGATGAAGCGGTGCTGTGGAAGACATTGGGCATTGATGGAGAGAACGCACAGGGTATTAATACCCACATCATCACGAAGTACTTTGTTCAAGGGAAATACAGTCTCAAGCCATTCAAGACGCCCACATTCTCTCGCGCATACGTCAGCTTCAGGCGAGCTGATGTTGCTGAACAGTTCGTGCAGAGAAGTAGAGGAATAGTGCTTGAAGACGAGAAGGAATCAATGGCTCCCGTGTTCGCACAGGCCTTATATCCTAGAATGCCCGAGGGAGCCTTCCTCAATCTGAAGAACGAGCGGAGGAAAGCAGTGGATATCAACACACCTTCGAAAGACATCGAAGAGGAGAAAACTGCTCCAGTGAAGTCTTGTTTCGATGATCTACCATCTTATCAGCTGTTCCTCAAGTATCTCAATGGAGAAACTGAACGTCCGGAGTCTTTTCTCACGACGAGAAAGGCCACTGAGACGAAGAGAGAAGAAAGCCCTAAGAAACTGGAGATATTGAAGAAGAATAAACCAGCAGCTGAGGGTCAAAAGAAGGAGAAGGAGAAGAAGAAGAGAGAAAAGAATAAACTAGCAAAGACTGCCAGTGATGCAAAGAATGGAAATGAACAGACACCAAAGAAACCATCCAGTTCCGAGAAGAAGTCCAGACCAAAGAGACAAAAGAAGGAGAAGGAAAAAGAGGTTAATAAACAGGAAGCACCGAAGAATGGTACCAGTAACACAACTGAGAAGAAAGAGACAGCACCATCAGGGAAGAAGTCAACGAATGGTAAACCAAAGGGAGACAAGAAACCACCTACGGAGAAGAAAACCAGACCACCAAAAAGCAATAAAGAGCCATCACCAAAGCCTAAATCTACACCATCCACTTCTAATAACTCACCACAGCCACAGCCCATGAAGAATGCAGCACCACCAGCCAAGAAGATTCTCAAACGAGTGAATAATTCAACCGAGTCAGACAAGGACAAACCAGCACCGAAACCAAAACTTCTGCTTCGAAGACCACAGACAGAGTAAAAAAGAGATAGAGATATACAGATGATCTAATCACATATAGATAGTCTTGACCGGGTATTTCCTTACAATTGTAAATGTTTGAAATCAGATTAATTAAAGACAGTAGTAGATAAACGGATATATAACAACTACTGCAAATACCAGCACCATATTCGATGAGTCTTGCTTGCATTTGTGTAGCATAGCACCATTAGAAGATAGCATCCAGAGTACAACAGATACACATGGCAGCAAGACATGCCATGCAGCAGTCAGAACCAGAAGATGAACTCTTTTGCGGCTGTTGTTGGACATAAACAGGCTGTTGTTGTTGAGGATAGTATCCTTGTTGTGGTGGACCTTGTTGGTAGTATCCCTGTTGTTGTGGTGGTGGGCCCTGTTGGTAGTACCCCTGTTGGCCCGGTGGTGGGCCTTGTGGTGGGGCATAAGCCTGTTGCGGACGGTTGTAGTCGGCGAAGCCTCTCGAGGAATCACCAGCCTGTTGAGCCGGTGGTGGGCCGGAAGGAGCGGTGTACTGGGCCTTCTCGCCTGAGCCTTGGTTGTAGTACTGCTGAGCGGACATTGTCTTGTCTGAGTGATGGGAAGTGGCAGAAACTGGAGTGTTGTGTGTCAAATTCTGCTCTATTTTGGGGTTTTGTCTCTTTGTTTTGATCAGGGTTTTCTGAGAATGATACAGCCATGTGCACGTGATTAGAAATGAATAGTCACGTGGACACCACGTCTAGTCACGTGTAATTATAATTCAATAGCCCTAATGTATCACGTGAGTAGTCACGTGCAGTTCCCCCACAAACGTCAATAAGTACCCATTTTACTTGAAATGTTGGGGAAGTGTCACCTTTTATGCTGTCTGAAGGTCCAATAGTGCAGTGCCATGGAGGGATACGTCAATATACTGGACCATACTCTGGCTAGTCCCGCGCTGGACAGTGCGAGCAATGACAATTCCGTGCTGGATTCGCTTTTGGTGAAGTTGACGGGTATCAATTGGTTCAGACTTTACAGTGTGAGAGGGTCACCATCACCAACAAACAATACAACATTTCTGGAGCAGTACCGCGAGATCCTTTACACTGATGAGACAGTCAAGAAGCATGTTGAATCTGTGCTGGCTACAGAGATGGAGAAAGGTGCTCTCAAAGTTGATAAAGTCGATAAGAGAAGACATCAACTGTATGAATGGCTACATGAATACTATCTACGACAACTCCAGACGCTTTCCAACACCACAACTTCCACCATCACAGATCATTACAATGTCCTAAGGGTTGCATACATTATGTTCGCAAGCATCCTGGCTAAGATCTTCAAAGATGGGATCTGGGTGCATAAGGACAGTTTTGACCAATTCAGAGTCAAACTCATTAATGCACAGGAAAACATCATGCTTCTTCCAAACCACAAGTCACATATAGATTACATCATTCTCCATTTCATGTTCGTTAGATTCAATTTAGAAACCCCTGTTGTGATTGCCGGTGAGAATCTGAATGTTCCTCTATTCGGCACACTTTTGAAGAAATTAGGTGCATTGTTTATCAAGAGGAAGTTCTCTAATGTCGATGACTTCTACTATGTTCAGAACACTGCGAATTTGATACAATTGAAGATCAAAGATGGGACTGCAGTTGAGTTGTTCATTGAAGGAACAAGATCGAGAAATGGGAAACTTATGCATCCAAAGACTGGATTCTTGAACATTTTGATTGATACTATAAGGAAAAACCATGGACATGACGACGGGAAAGTGTTGATACAGCCGATTTCCTTGGTTTATGAAAAGCCGTATGAATTTGATGAATATTTGATTGAATTGAATGGATTGGATAAGAAACAAGAATCCTTTTCTTCAATTCTTAAAGCTGGTTTGCAATTCTTCTTTACAGGAGAATCTAATGAGAAACTAGCAAATTATGGGAAGCTCCTTATTAACTTTGATGAAGATCCGATCTCATTCAGAACTGGAGATCTTTTGAAAGAAAATGCCATGTTCAAATTAACAGAGTCGGTGCTGGAGAAGATCCATGGGTCGAGTTACGTGACTGAGATCTCAGTGCTTAGTCTGAGTTTGATAATTCTTTTCTATCAGAGTGATGAAGAAGAAGAAGAAGTATGGATACCCAAGAGTGAAGTAGTGGAAGTTTTCAGAGTACTAGTTGGTGATTTACAAAGGAAAGGTGCTCTTGCTCACAACAGGGAGATAATTGGATTATCTGATCTCCCAGATGAAGATCTTATTTCCCAGTTTGACTTGTTGATTGAGAAATTTGTCCTCACAGCAGCATCAGTCAAGAAGAAGGGTCAAATATCAATACAGACAAATCATTATGTTATCAAGAATGAAATTGCACTGACTTATTTCAAGAATGGACTTTTGAATAACTTCCTTGTTGAGATGTTCTTATCAAGACTAGAATCTGATCATTTTTCCAATGGGTATGACGAACAGGGACTAAAGATTCTGAAGTACTTGTTCAAGTTCGAATTCCTCACTTCATTGATCAATGATAAGACGATTCATGAATACAACAAGAAGAAGTTATCCAATCCTAAGAAGCTCTCATTATTCCACCACCTATTAAACCCATTTCTAGAATCATATGAGATTGCAGCATCACACTTATTGAACATCATCAGTATATCAATGAAGGAATGGTTCCATATTCTATATCTCTCAAACCGGGGGAAGAAGACACGGTATAGAGAGAGTCTCAACAAGTCTAATCTCCTCTATGCAATCTACACATTCCAGGACCTGAGACTGCTACGAGTGCACAACGGTGGTGAGATCACCATCCTGGACCAGGACGGCCTCGAACTACTCAGAGACTGTCTCCACAACTTCAGAACCACTCGAACGGGCCACTTGGAGAGAAATATGCAGGCTGCACTCTTCGGTAAAATCCGGGATATTTCCGAGAGCAGTTCTCGGCTTTAAAGAGGAAGAACTCCGAACTCGGATTTACTCGGAGATTCGGAGATACGGATTTAACTCGGACTTAACTCGGACTTAACTTCACCCATAAAAGAAAAAAGAAAAAAAAAAATAGGGGAAAAATGCATGAAAAAACACACGAAATTTATTTCTGTCCTGTAAACAAACAACAAATCACGAAGGCTCATTCTTCTCTATTCAATACGGTTCAGTACTCGTTATCACCTGGTCTGACAGCTTAAAGATCCTGTTATTAGTACTGCACTGCTTTCACCCCCTCGTGTTTTGCCCTTATCCACATCCTGTCTTCATTGAGCCATGAGAAAGGAGCTACAGTTCTTGATATGGGGTCACGTCCTTATTGTTGTGTTCCTACTATACAACGTCTTTGACCTCATGACGTTGATCTACGACGACTCCTTCGCGGACCAGCTGCTTGACATTGACCTGAACCCGACACCAAACATGCCAAAGAAGCCTGAACTCATTCCTAGAATCATCCATCAGACATATAAGACCACCGACATTCCAGAGAAGTGGAAGTCATCCCAACAGAGATGCAAGGAGCTCAATCCTGACTATCAGTACATCCTATGGACTGACGAGATGGCCAGAGACTTCATCAGTGAAGAGTATCCTTGGTTCCTGGAGACTTTTGACGGATACAAGTACAACATTGAAAGGGCTGATGTCATTAGATACTTTGCATTGATCCATTACGGTGGTATTTACATTGACCTCGATGTTGCCTGTGAGCGCAGTCTTGACCCGTTGCTGACTGCCCCTGCGTTTGCCAGAAAGACATTACCTACTGGTATTTCCAATGATGTTATGGGATCTATCCCAAGACACCCATTCTTCCAGAAAGTGGTGGATAACTTGCAGAAGTACGATGTTAACTACCTTGTGCCCTACATCACCATCATGTACTCTACGGGCCCACTGTTCCTGTCTGTCATTTGGAAGAGATACAGACGTTGGGTGGATTTACCAGATATTGCCAAAGTGAAGATCATGTTCCCAGAAGATTACAAGAAACACACGAGATCTTTCTTCAGTATCCTTGAGGGCTCATCGTGGCACTTGGGTGATGCTCAATTCATTAAGAGTCTCGGTGATCATATTGCCTTGACGGTCTTTTGTGGATTCTTGCTTGGTGCTGCTTTCCTTTATGCGGAGTACAGATTCTACTTGTGGTTGATCAACGGATCCTATAAGAACAACTTCATCACCAGATTGTGGAGCAAGTACGTGACGAAACCAACAGTGAAGAGAAACAGAAAGAACTCCAATTTGGAGAGTTACGAGCTCATGACGAAGACGCCTATCGAAGTGTGACTTAAAGAGAGAGCACCTGCTATGAAGTTTACGAAGACGACTTGCCTTGACTACTGCCTTGTACATTAGAAGGGAACACGCGTTTGATCACGAGCTATAATTTCTGATATATTCACTACTCTCCCACCGATAAAAGCGATCTGGATCGTTGGAGTAATATGGTGGTTAATGGTGAATAAGGACTGTAACATAGATAGAGCTCACTCTTTAGGAGAGCGTGTTTCCCATTGAACGTTGTCATTATTTGATTTGAGTCTTAATGTAGATCAGCACAGTACATACTGATGTACTACACAGCCTCCATTCTCCGCCATTCTCCTGTATTTAATGACGTATGATGAGCTTTTAGGTAATCGTGCGGCAGGATTCAGGAACGGGTATTAATAAAGTAACTAGGACTACATGGACATCACGGGAATAACAATTGACAGGAATGACTAGAGAGACCTCGAGGGACTACAATTGTAACACTTAAAAGGAGACAGATCATAAATAAACAAAGACCATACGAAGAGTCTTTCAAATAAACAAGCAAATAAACAAGACCCAATAAGAAAAAAGGAATCAGAACATACTATCAAACAGAACAATCAATTAGAGTAACCAAGCAAGAGTCATCTCCTGTTTATGGGAGAGAGGCAGAGGAACCAGAGATATTCAACCAGTTGGTGACTTGAGATGAACTCAAACCTGAACCAAAGTCGAAAGAGTCAAGCTGGGCAATCTTGATGCTCTTGTCACTGTTGAAGATGACGGCACCGACGAAAGAACCAGAAGTTGGTCTCTTGAAGTAATCTTGGGAACCACCACCACCAGTAGAAGAACCATCGTTACCTTGACCATCGTGGATGTGGGAGATGAGTCTGTCATCACCCTTGGCGAGGATCTCGAACAAGTCGAGCTCACCACATCCAGTGGACCAACAGGAACATGAGGCCTTTCCGTACTGTAGGGTTCTTGGGATCTTAGCGTTCAACATCCAGATGGCTGGCATGTCTGGGTTAGAAGCACCGGAGGAGGAGGAATCGGTAGGCATTTGGAACTCAAAGATAAAGATCTTCTCGTCACCTCCAAATCCATGGTAAGCTGGAATACCTTCTCTGTAGTAACCACAATCGGTACCAGCAGAAGAAGATGAGGAACAGGACTCACCCGAGAAGATGATGTACTCCTCGTCGGACTTCAAGGTGACATCACCCAAAGCGGTGGCTGAGGATGCAGCGTCAACACCGTTGGAAGCGGCGTATGACAAGGAGTTACCGAAACAGGAGGACCATGTACCGGAGGAGGAACCACCCTTGGTGTTCAGGAAGACGACATTGTCGGCGGAACCTGGAGTGTAGTATGAGAATCTGGACCAGTCTGAGCCAGAGCCTGAGGAGGAAGAGGAGCTGGAGGCAGCAGCGGAAGATGAAGAAGAGGAGGTGGAAGTGGCTGATTCAACAGACTTGGAGCTTCCTAGAGTGGTGGTGGAACCAGTGTTGGAGGAGGCAGCTGAGAATTGATCCTTGTTGACAATAGCAGAGGTGGCTAGAGTCTGAGCGGAGGAGCTGGTGGCAGTGACCTGCTCACCTTTACCATTGACATAGACGGTTTGAGTAACTTGGACAATCTCAGTGGCGGCCTCTCTCTTGTGCTGGTGGTGGATGTGCTTGACCTCAGCACATGGCTCAGCCTCTGGGACGGCATCTCTCTTGGACTTGGAGGAGGCTGGGTAGTATGCAGCAAACTGTTTCAACTTGACTGGGCCTCTGAAGTGAATGGCGAGCTCCTCGTCTAGGGGAGCGTTTGTGCCTGAGAATGATTTGGATTGCTGGGTGCACTCACAGGAGGATTCGTCCATGTTGGTGACGTCCTGGTAAGTACCAGAGTATCCAACATTGGTGTATTCGACGGCACTGACCTCGTTACAGAAGTAGTTACCACCTTCGTAGGAGCAGCCGGCGGAGACCTGAGCTGTGTAGACAGACAGGATCGAGGCTAGGATGGCAGAGGAGAACTTCATAGTGATTGGTGTTTCCTCGAGGTGTTAAGAATAAACGAGTGGAAGGTGTTTAAGTTGATGTTGTTGTTGTTGTTGATGGTGATATCGAACAGCGGAATGAATGAATCAAGTATAAAAGGAGTGACTTAACAGTGAGTTGACGGTTGGTTCTTCAGAAGGAATGACTTAGGGTGAACTGAGCAGAAGAAGCGGACAACTTTGTTATGGGAAAAACTTGATTTTAATTCTGGGAGTTTGCTGATCCGGAAGTGGAAAAGGAATGAGGTTTCAAAATTCAGAAATTCGTTTGTTGATCTTTTCAACTCCTTAAAAAAAAATAACATGGGTTTCAGATTTGTTTTATACTTTCCGAATCTCGCAGTCGCGCCAAATTAGTGCGAAAAAAGCGTGCAAACCCGCCTTTTGTGTCCTAAACCGGAAAACGCAGCGTGTTATATGCATTTATATGCATTTATATGCATATCGTTGCTTGCGTTACGGATGCAGAAATTGCCGCAAAAAGAAAAGTGTGTCGCAATTCGTGCCGAGAACGACAATTTTATCCAAATACGGGAATAAACCAGACAGCTTCCCAGCGCGTTTTCATGTACTGTTATTTTCGCCATTTTGATCTTTTAGGAAACTACGGAAATACATCCAGGCTGTGGGCTGGTTGAGTCGCTTTAATTAACAATTTAGATCTATTCATTAACTGGATCAGTTGATATATAGAAAGGTAGAGGATGTGGTTGATTTGGAGAGAGATCTGGACAGTGAAATGGCTGTGATATTTTATGGGTTTGCTGGTGTTTATTAGGGTGGTGTGGTGTGGTTCTATAGTCCAACCATTCCCTCTTAAGTTTTGAATACTCTTGTGCGTTACTCTGATCTTCATACCCAAGAGCTTGCAAGTCTATACAACACTGGGAGAATACTGCGACGTAGATGAGTGATGTATCGTACATTTCAAAGATCAAAGGTCCAAGTAGTCAGTGCACTGTTCCTTTGGACTTATAAGTTACCACCTCCAAGAGTGTTTAATGCCATCGATCATGATTTTATCAGTGTTAAGAACCACGAAGAGGTACTAGGTCGTTATGAGGACGAGTAAGATTTCAGACAGACACCGATCTGTACTCCGTAGAGAATATTACTGGTATACCTGTCTACTTCCATTAAAATTCAATATAGGAAGACTATAGATCGGTACAGCTTCTAGTGTCTATAGCCTGGAGGTATCACTATTAGATCGATCTCACATCTGATCTCACAACTGATCTCGGTTTAAACTCCCCCAGCGCTATTTCCGTCTGGTCCTACTAGCTAGCGGAACAATACTAATCTACGATACGATACGAGAATTTACAGTACTGTGAATCAACCGTCTAGACCGAGTTCATACATCACCGAACATCCGCTTGATCTCGATCAGATCGATTCAACCTTGGCTCTTCATACATCATCATGATGTAATAGATGATCTAGACTCGATGGTTATGGTATGAGCCGTATTGATATAGTACTGAAGTGCTTCAGAGTACATAAACAGCTATACTAGTGGTCGTAAGACCTATATGATGATGAACTGGAACACAGTACTGCAAGAAGATCAGAACAAAGATTCCCTGATCTTTCTATTGAGGTGTATTACACTTTGTTATGAGTCCGGAGTTAGCTGCCAATCGAACATGCAAGTATAATTATGCTTCGATCTGATCCTGGCAGACGTTAGTGAAAAAACACTGGGCTTCAGGCCTCATGGGAAGACATTTCATCCAGATCAAGGTTCAACTAAACGACCACGTTATTAAAGCACAGTTTCTTAAATACTACTCATATTGACTATTCCAGTTAAACCCTTAATCCTCTAGTGCCTTTTCTTTATAATTTTCACTAAAAAAACTTTTAAGTTGGAAAACGGAGATGTTGCAGCTTTTCCGAATGCAGGTTCATGTAAACAAACTCTATTACTTTTCCCAATCGGGTAATACCGAACTTTAAAATTTGCGGACTTGAACGTAAAAAGACGATGTGATCTGTCACAAAAGGTCTAGAAGAAGGAGTGTCAGAACCCTGAAGTATTGTAGGGGTATCTTGCAGTGTGTAGATACTCCCACGCTGCTTTCATAATCAACTATTGCCTTATCGGATGGTTATATTCAACTAAGATCAATTAATGTACGGGCATCACGTGATTATCACGTGCGGCGGCTATAGCCTATTTCTTAGTCATACTACTAATTTTGAATAGCAGCGCCTTGGCGCAGTGGAAGCGCGCAGGGCTCATAACCCTGATGTCCCTGGATCGAAACCAGGAGGCGCTATTCTTTTTTTTATTAAATTAAACCGTACAACTATACATCAACTTACATAGAATAACTATCAGAGGTGTTTAATTATTATCTCATTGGATAGTTCACCTTTCCAACTCTTCTCTCAACAATTTTAAGGGTTTTTTCTCTATTACGTGAAATTTTAGTGAAAAATTCGAGAGTTTTGACACGTATTTTGATTTATTCAACGCGTTTTGACACTTAACAATTACTACTTAACTATTACTATTACTATTAGTACTGTTAACTACTCTCAGTCTATCCAATTACACCAGAGACATTCAAAGATGGTGAGTGTTACTGTGTATAGTCTGAGTTTATTCTGCTCAGGTATCGATCTGTGCTTTATATGGCAGTTACTCTACTTCATTCATTGAGACTAACACACGATAAAACAGGCCATCCAGACTCCAAAGCAGCGTATCGCTAATGAAAAGTACTACAAGAAGCACGAGAAGCAGAGGGGCAAGCCAAAGGCTGTTGAGAAGAAGGAGTTGCCGATCTCCAAGGGCTGGTTCTGTGAGTAGACTTTTAGTAACTGGTGAGAATTGAAAGGATTGAATTACTAACTATTGATGATCTAGTCCTTTTGGCATTCCTGATCTGTGGTGGTGCTGTGCTTGAGATTGTCCGTATCTTCTTCTGATTGATGGGAGATGAGATGATATTAGAGCTATTGTCTGGTGATATATCAAGTCATGGAAGCAATGATTTATGAAAACACCACACAAACCACATAAAGACTCCCGGAAAAAGAGAATCTGTACAATATGAACAATCCCTGGTGATCACGACTGTTATTGACCATGTTTACAATACAAATTTACTGGGTTATTCGATACTTTAGTAGTTGATAGTCTATATCAGCGTGTCCGTACCGGAATATTTCAAGGAGCGAAAATGACGGCCAATCAAAGAAAAGTCTCCACTAAATCACCACTAAATCACCATTAAACCCCCACTAATTCCCTTAATAGGACCAGTCATGTGGAGACACTCACGGGTATTGAGACAGGTCAGACAGTACCACGGCAGCATCCTGAAGAGCGACGTTAATATCACGAGAAACGGCGATGTGAAGATTGCTTATGGTAACGGGGGACGCTCCTCGAGAACAGGCTACACGGCCACAGTCTTTGGTGGAAGCGGCTTTCTGGGACGGTATCTGGTTTCCAAACTGGCTAAGGACGGTACGATTGTCGTTGCGCCATTCCGTGACGATATGAAGAAGAGATTGCTGAAAGTTCCTGGTGATTTGGGCGTTGTGAACTTTGTCGACTTCGATTTGAGAAACGTCCAGTCTATCAACGATGCTGTTAAACACTCGGATATCGTTTACAATCTGGTTGGAACTGATGCCAATACGAAGAACTTTACCATGGCTGACGTCAATATTGAAGGTGCCAGAAGAATCGCTCAGGCTGTTAGTGACCATGGAGTTTCCAGATTCGTTCATGTCAGTTCGTACAATGCAGACCCAAACTCCTCCTCGGTCTTCTATGCTACAAAGGGTATTGCCGAAGAAGTCGTCAAGGAGATCTATCCTGATGTCACCATTGCCAGACCAAGTCCTTTGTACGGAGCTGAAGATAAATTCCTGAATGAACTCGGTGATAACTTGAGATTCCTCACTGTTAACCACATGCAAGAGAGACTCTCTCCAGTCCATGTGATTGACGCTGCTGCTGCTCTAGAGAAGATCGGATACGATGACTCCACTGTTGGACAACTGTTTGATCTTCATGGGCCAGAAGAGTTCTCATTGAGAGATATTAGAGACTTGATCGAACCAGTTACTAAGATCAAATACACCAATTTGAACTTGCCAAAGGAACTGGCATTGAAATGGACTACATTCCTGCAGAAGTTCTGGTGGCCAATGCACAATCCTGACCAGATTGAACGTGAGTTCCTTGATCAGTTCATTGACCCAAATGCAAAGACGTTTGAAGATTTGGGTATCATTCCTGGTAGATTACAGGACCATGTCTTTGAATACACTAGAAAGTTCAGAAGTAACGTCCATGCTCAAGATCTGCCACCAACTCCAGAAGAGCTTGCACAGAAGGCATAATCTTTCCCATATAACCTATTTATTACCTATTTATTACTCATTATCCGTTATTTATTCTATTTATTGACCATACAAATGATATCAAGTGTATGTAAGATCTATTAGTGTATTTACTGTTATAATCACTGATTAAACTGATATTTGAAGGAAGTTATAACAAATTTGTGAAGAAATTCACTTGATGTTCACCATTAAACAGGCCAAACTAATGTCTCTCGAGCCACAAACAACAGCGAAAGTCCGCCTTACTACGACAAAGGGCCCAATCGAGATCGAACTCTGGGCCAAAGAGACGCCCATCACCAGCCGTCACTTCCTTGAAAGTGCCCTAAACCAGAGATTCAATGGCTGTGAATTCAATAGAATAATACCCGGGTTTATAGTACAACTGGGACATAATCCAGCAGAAGTCGGCACTCACGCGGACCAGAGCTTCGTGGATGAGTTCAACTCGAGGCTGAAGTACACGAGACGTGGACTCGTCGGGTCTGTGAATTTAAACAGGAGAAACACGAACACGGGGAAGTTCTTTGTGACATTGGCTGAGACTAATGAGCTCAATAACAAGAACACAATCTTTGGGAAAGTCGTTGGTGATGGGATATTCAATGTGATGAAGATATCTGAAGGTGAAGTGGATGGTGAAGTGCCGAAGTATCCGGTTAAAGTGACTGGAAGTGAGGTTTTAGTACCGTTCTTTGATGATTTAGTGAAGGAAGAGCCTATAGAGAGTGTCAAACCAGTACAAACGACGAAGAAAATACAGAAGAAGAAGAAACCAAAGGTCAAGTTGGCGATTGGTGAGGATGAGGAGGAGGAAAGTGAAGTTGTTGATGTGAAGATGAAGAGTTTACATGATGTTATAAAGGAGAAGTCTGACAGAAGTGAAGACAATAAAGCAACAAAGGTTAGTACAGAGGAAGGCAATGTTCAGAATAAGGATCACTCCCCAGTTGAGAAAGAGGTCACTGGAGATGAGTCTACACAGAAGGATGATTCAGTTCCAGAAGTATCAACAGAAGAACCCCCATCAAAACCTCAGAAACAACCAATTGACAAAACTAAACTCTCCAACTTTGACGAATACGACGACGACTTCGACAACTTAGAAGAACCCTCAGACAACGAAGACATCGACTTATTCAATCATCGATTGAACTTCGCAAACAATCCAGACAATTCAAAACTCCAAAATGAAGAACTCCTGATTGTCGATCCAAAGACTAAAAGATCCAGAGATACATTCTATCAACATGAAGACATCTCAATTCTCCCACCAAAGAAATCACGAACTACATGAGTGAACAATCCATCAGAAAGAAACCCTCATATAACCATCAATAATAAGCACAATATCAATCATCTTCATCGTACTCGTCATCCCCACTAACCAACTCAACCTCACTATCTTCCTCCGACCCCGCATTATAATCAATCAATTTCCTCATCGCTTCCTCCTGTGCTCTCAAATCAGTCCTTTGTTTCCTTCTTGATGATCTCGTTGTCCTTAATGGTTTATAATTGTCATAAATGTCTTCAAACCTCGATAAGATCGGTATGATCTCCATCAAATAACTATGGAAATTCTTCAAGTTCTTCGATCTTATAGATCCCATCTTGTCAGAAAGGAAATCAATAAACTTTTGTAAGTCCTCGACATCACCTGCAACTTCATACCATGGATCCAAAAACTCCAATTCATCACCGGATGTCGATCCAGTGTTTATGAAATCTATGCCGTTCAATCGTCTTAATGTCGTGACTAGATCCTGCACATACAATTTGAACCGTGATGGTTGTTGAAGGGCCATTAAATCATGGAGTGATTTACTTGAAAGACTCTTGATATCAGATCCATGGATGAGTCCTCCGGCTTTATGATCGTATGTTCTGCAAAGGTAGAACCTTCCAGAGAGTCCACCTTCACCTGCGAAGAAATCAATCGACCTCACAAATAATGAGGAATCCATAGGACTAGATGATGCATCGTTCTGTTGAGTCTCATTATCCGTCTTATTGTTATTCTTCTTCTTGAAATTATTCAACTTTTGAAGATCATTAGCTGCATCAATAGATTTCTCACCATCTTTAACATATCTTGCAACGTAATGAGATTCCTTCTCACCATGATCCTGGGAATCAATAAACCGCTGAACATCCTTTCTAATCTCCTTGGATTCAATCATACACCATTGAACTAACGACCGGAGGAGAACTAATCTATCCATAGGTTCCAAAGCAGAAAGCCCAAAAAGGTCAAAATCCTCATCATTCAAAGGCGTGTCCTCAAGAGGAATCGGAAGTCCATACTGGAAGATCTCTGGTTCCAAAAAATCAGGATTATTAGGATCCAATGGCTCCTCTTCAGAAACAAAGTTTGAAATAAATGGACGTTTCTTCAACACTTTCGAATCATCACGCCATTCCCTTGGAAGACCCCAATCATAAACATGATCTTTGAAATCACTAATAGCTTTCTTCAAAGTCGATGTCGTTACACGTTTCTTCGTGTTCAGAACCAGTGATAACAATCTCATAAACACTTCATTCATCAAATCACTGACTTGATTCTCAGTACCATCCTGCATCTCGTCGTATAATGGACGAGTCACTTCTTTCTGATTGGCATTGGTGAGAGGGTAAGTTTCATTGACGGATAACTTCAACCCACTTTCTATATCCTGTGGACCCAAATTAGGCAAATCTTGGAAATGTGTGTTGAATCTATTGATGAATGACAAGATCGCCATGATATCTTTAGCCAATGGTGCTGGTTTCACTTCGAACCCCAGGGCAATGGTATTGAGTTCTGGTTCATCAGAATGGAAAGCTGGTGATTCATAAAGATCATTGACGATTGCAGTAAGGGGACCTGGTGTTTCCCTTCTTTTTTTCGCTGGCTTTGCTTTCAATAATGTCGGTACTTCCAATGGTGATAGTTTTCTTTTCACGGGCTGTGCAGTGGATCTTCCCTTAGCTTCTAGTGATTCATAATTCTCTAGTATAATCGTAGGATCTTCCTGGTTCTCTGTTGTTGATAGGGTAGTTCTTTTTGATTTGCTTCCAGGTTGTGGCATGTTTTCGTCTGGAGGAAGAATTTCAACACTTTCATCAACATCAGAACCCACATCAGATTCCTCTTTCAATTCAGGCTTATCCTTGCTCAGTTTGGAAGTAGCAGAACTCTTCTTCTGGGATGTTGTCTTCTTCTTTTGTGGTTCTTCATCAGAATCGCTCGACACATCAATCACGCGTGCAGTGGTATCAATGGGTTTTCGTACTGTTGGCTTAGCAATGAAACTGCCAAAATTGAGCTGTTGTTGGATTTTCTTTTTATACTGGTCCTTCCCACTCAGTTTCGGTTTAGGACCGCCTCTTGAACCTGGTCCACGGACTGGTTTGTTATCTGTTCTGAACTGGCTCACCATTGCTTTGTCGAAATTCTTGAATGAAGAACTAGCATTCGACGAGCTTTTAACACCAGTATGCTTTCTAGGCCGACCAAGTCTCAATGATCCTTTTTCAGAAGCTGGATTCACGACAACGATTGAAACCTGTGAATTGGAATCATGTACGAGTCTTTGTCTGGTGTTTTCTGGGGAGACTGATCCACCTTGACTTTGTCCACGACTAGAAGCTGAACTAGCAGAAAAACTCACTGATTTTGATTTCTGCCTAGCAAGGGGTTTTATCTGGGTTGAATTGGTTGTCTTTGGCTCGTCCTGTTCCAATGGATTGAAATTAAGCATGTTGGACATATTAGCGACAGCAGCTGCTGCCACAGCGGCTTCAGAACTGGAATTCTCCGGTAGTTGGTCATCTTCAATCAGCGTGAAGTTTCTGAAGTTTGCAGCTGACGGGTCGGAGTTCGTAGCGGTATCGCCCGTGATGAATTCTGTTCCAGCATCATCATGATCATCCTGCGCGTTGCTAGTAAAGCCATGAGCGGCGGCGATCCTGAACTTGTTGAAGTGGGACTCTATCGCGGTCCCGATCTCGGGGTCTATGTTGGCGTCCATTATCCCAGCTGAGTATCTGACAGTAAGATCGATACTTCAGTACTTCAATAGCGACAGTTGGTGGAAGTAGAGTAAAGTCGTCAAAACAATGAAATGAATTCTCGTGTCGTGTTGCGCTTACCGATGGTGACTAATACATTATATAATCATATTACATAATCACATTACCTAATATTCCGGTTCATAATATCATAATAATATCCCCCAATTCACCCTCGGATTGTTTCAAAAGTTCGATCGAAAATCGGCCGCCCCTTTTCAAAAAAACCAGGAAAATTCCAATTTTGCCCTTCTTTTCTAATCGTCAACCTCATAAATAAACAAGGAAATCAATACAAAATGGCTGAAGGTAAGTTTGAGAATTGAGTTTGAGAGTGGTTATTAGGCAGAATTGGGCTGGTTTGAGGGTTATTTCCCGGGTCATTTGACTGAACTGGGGTGTAATTGGGAGATCCAGGATGGGGCTATGTGGGATCAAGGGATGGCCAGCACAGCATTTGGGATCGGTAGCAAAGTCATCAATAATTCAACAACAACAATTCCCAGAAGGACACGGGCTAGTTGGGACACAGCGACACTACACTGAGAGCACCCAATTGTCCACAACACACTCCCTTGTGTTCTAGTCGAGATCGGGATCGCGTCTCTGATTACCTGTCAAAACATTCCAGAGAGATAAGGAACACGGCGGTATTTGCGAGATCCGGTGGCCTGTGCTCCCGTGTGCCGGCACCAGCGACGTGTCTCCCCATTACTACACACACTTAACGTCTTCAATCTCCCTTGCCGCGCTCCAATTGTCGTTTTCTTTGTGGGCACCTCCGCGGCAAAAGGTGTTACCGGCGCTGGTTTTTCGGGGGAGCACATTTTCGCATTCTGTTTTTCATTGGACCACCACCAACCACCACCAACAAATAAAATCAACACGGAAAAATGCCCAAATTCCGATAAAGTCGACGGGACAAACAACCAAGCATCTATACCCACCTCTCACCCCTTGTTCATCAATACTAACAACCATGTCCCAACAGAAGAAATCTCCGCCTTAGTGATCGACAACGGTTCTGGTATGTGTAAAGCTGGTTTTGCCGGTGATGACGCTCCTCGTGCCGTTTTCCCATCTATTGTC
>JAJMFU010000041.1:0-83018 GCA_030574915.1 Komagataea wickerhamii
GATGATCTCAACACTGGTGTACTCCTTCTTCAATTGTGAAATTTGGTCAGAGATCAAAGCAGCCTCAGTGAAGTTTGGAGTCTCCTTACCAATACCGTTGAATCCCAAAACAAGGTTCTCAGCATGGGTTCTAGACAATTGTGCTCTAACTTTGTCACCAACGGCAACAAGGTCGATGGTGCCCTCCAACTCAGCAATTCTGTTTCTGGCAGCTTTAGCAACTTGAGAATGGATGGAACCACAAAGACCCTTGTCGGAAGAGACGACAATCAACAGGTGCTTTTGCTCCTCAGAGGCCAATGGGGCGGTCTCAGCGTGGGTGTAGACCTCTCTGTCGGCAGCAGAGTAAGCTCTGGCAGTGTTCTTAGCACGCTCAGCCTTATTCAGTCTGGTAGAAGCGACAATCTTCATCGTGTTGGTGATCTTCTCAATGTTCTTGATGGACTTCAATCTAGTCTCAATGTCACGAAGAGTGGCATAGTTTCTGTTGCATGTTAGTATCATTTGTTCGTATCAATATGAGCGGGAGGGTGAATTGTTATGGGTCATTATGGGGTATCGTCTCAATAGTCGCACAAATCCAACCATTATAATAAGCACAATCGGATAGCAGAATCGCCAATCATAAACATCCGTACTACCACTGACATTCTCTTCTCATCTCTTCACTCTCTGATCTCCAGTCAATTCCAATCCTAATACACTTCCGTTCATACCATTGACCAATACAAAACAACCCACCAAATACAAAAAATAACCCATTAATCCCCTCCAAACACGTCACTTACCTTGATTGAGAAACAGCTGAACGAGCAGCTCCGGCACCAAGTCTCAACATCTTTGCCTATCAACAGTTTCTATAAGCAAAAAAGGTGTCGTTTAACCAAAACACTCTTCTCGATTTCTTTTCAAGGGGGTTTTTTCCATTTTTCGCACTTTTCAGAATGTCGATTTTTGATTTGTTGACGGGGGAATCGGTAGGGACACGGATTAGTCATGTGATATGACTCTGAAGTCACGTGTACAGAATATAGCCCTACGTCTACACTCTCATCTCATATATCCATGTGTATTCTTCATTTGTTTATAGGGTTACTTGTCTACTTGTCTGCCTATTCATTTTGGCCCCCTGTAGTACTTTGGAGCAATGAATGGCTGCTTAGCAATAGTAGCCTCTCTGAACTTGTTTCTGATCTTGACCAGCACTGGGGTACCAGACTTATGGTATCCACGATCAACGTATGCCTGTCCGATATTCAATCTTCCTTCAAGTGAAGGACTTGCACTTCCCGATGTGACAACACCAATCTTCTTCTCCTTATTCTCGGCGTCGAACACCTCACAACCTTCTCTTGCTGCTGGTCCCTTCAACGTGAATCCGACTCTTTGTTGCTTCACGAGTGATCTATCTCCCAATTGTGCGACGATCTTAGATGCACCATTGTATGTAGCATTCTCAGCATCTCTTCTGTTCTTTGCAATGACCCAACTCAATGATGCCTCAACTGGAGTAGTCACATCATTCAAATCATGGCCATATAGACACATACCAGCTTCCAATCTCAACGAATCTCTAGCAGCAAGACCAATTGGCTTCAATTCTGGATCCTCTAGCAATGCCTCGGCAAATTCAGAGATTATACTGTTTGGAATCGACACTTCAAACCCATCTTCACCAGTGTATCCACCTCTTGCCAAATGCAACTCGGCATTATTGAAACCTGGGACATTAATGAACTTCGAGTTACCAAAGTAGATCTTTGACAAATCTTCATTGGTGAATTTCTGCAGCACCTTAGCAGCAGAAGGACCCTGGATGGCTAGCAATGAGTTATCAATGTATTCAAACTCGACATTAAATCCCTTGCTTTGCTCTTTGAAGAACTCAAGATCCTTCTCTCTCGTACCAGCATTAGTCACGATATAAAACTCCTTATCATCATCATGTTTCGTAATGATAGTATCATCAACAATCCCACCTTGCTCATTCAGCAACACACTCAACTGATTACTCCATGGTTTCAAACTCTTGAAATCAGAAGGTGTCACTTTATTCAAGAACGGGACAACATCATCACCCTTCAAGTTCTGTTGCAGCATGTGACTGACATCAAACAACCCAGCTTTGGAACGGGTCCACAAGTGTGATTCAATGTGCGATTGACCCTTGTATAGCACAGGCATGGCGTATCCTGCAAAATCAACAATGTCTGCACCGAGTTTCACATGCAAGTCGTACAATGCGGTCTTCTTGAGCCCATTGGCTGTGGTGGAGTAGGCTCTTCTAAGCATTGTGGAATATAAGTGATGGGATAGTGATAAGAATGAGATATGGGTCTCTAGAGTCTGAAGATGGGAAGAATGGGTGGAAGGAAGAGTTTTTATTGCAAAAGTGCTGCTGTATTGATCCTTTATCAACCGAGTCAGGTAAATAGTATTGTGGAGAGGAGGAGTCAGTATAAAGGAGTCAAGCATGTGACTCCGATGATGTGGCCATACCATTTTCAAACCACCTTTCAAAGTGACACTTTTTCTACTGAGACACTAATCTAATAATACCTTCATATCACCAATTAATCACCATGTCCACGCATTGGGAGAAGTCACAGATCCCTTACTTTGCTGTCATCCAGGACAATTCCACTGTCAGACACTCCGCTCTGGAAATACCCAAGTCAAGAAAGTTATCTGGCACTTCACCCAATGCCAGTATACAACCGAAAGACCAACAATCATCTTCAAACATCCCACTGGGCCCAGTATTGGATTCTCCGGTGTGCACATACCCTGAGATAGAGTATGTATTCCTGGATGATCCAAACTACGATACTTTAGAATCCCAGATCAATAATGATATTGAGAATGGTGAAGATGAGGCCGAGGAAGAAGAAGCCATCATTGTTGAATTAGACGAGAATGGTGAGAAAATACAAGGATACACTTCATTGACTACACAGATCCAAATCCTTGGTGTGAGGATCAAAGATCGAAACCTTACAAAGACGATAGAAGTCGATGTCACGCGGCCTGTCATTGATGGACTTGACAATATTAATGACATTGGAGACATGGGATACATCACACAATTATCAGAACTCTTCACACTACGTAATCAACAGCTCAAGGCAATAATGGATCAAAGATAACAATAACAACTATATACCTCACATCACATCATTAATATTGACAGGCATCTCCTCAATCTTGATACTGTAGAATGACTGCAATTCCTTCAAAGTTCTTTGATCCTCATCAGTCACAAAGTTAATAGCAGCACCTTTTCTTCCAAATCTCCCTGATCTTCCGATTCTATGCAGATAATTCTCATTATCAAACGGCAAGTCATAATTAATAACCAGTGAAACCTGTTGAACATCAATACCACGCGCCCACACATCAGTCGAGATCAATACCCTTGATTGTCCCAATCTGAAATCATTCATGATCTTATCTCTCTCATCCTGCTTCATATCCCCATGCATCGCCACAACAGTGAAATTCGCCTCCCGCATCTTCTCCGTCAACCAATCAACTTTCTTCTTCGTATTACAGAATATCACAGCCTGTGTGATCGTCAACGAATCATACAAATCACACAACGTATCAAACTTCCACTCCTCTTTCTCCACAGCAATGTAATACTGCTTGATCCCCTCCAACGACAACTCATCCCTCTTCACCAAGATCTTCACCGGATCAGTCGTGAACTTCCTCGTCACTTCCAACACTTCTTTACTCAGCGTCGCACTCACAACAACAACCTGCACACCCGATGGCAATTGCTTATAAATATCGTATATCTGCTCCTTGAACCCCTTCGTCATCAATTCATCGGCCTCATCCAGGATAAGCATCTTAACCTGTCTGACATTCAGATTCCGACGCTTCATCATATCAAGAACACGACCAGGCGTACCACTCACGACATGTTGGCCCTTCTGTAGCATCTTCACATCATTCCCGACATTCGTACCACCAATACACGCATAACACGATGCGTTCATGTAACTTCCCAGTGACTTGACAACACTCTGGATCTGCGTCGCCAGTTCTCTCGTAGGTGACAATATAACGGCCTGACAGTCTCTAGTAGTAGTGGAGATCGCCTCGAGCATACCAATTGTGAATGTCGCGGTCTTACCTGTTCCGGACTGTGCTTGTGCAACGGTGTCACGTCCATTGATGATCTGTAGGATTGCTCTCGACTGGATGGCTGATGGTGCCTCGAATCCATAGCTGTAAATACCCTTAAGAAGTGCATCTTTCAGGTCCATCTCCTCAAAAGAAGACACGACCTGGATTGATTTAGAAGTACGGAACTTCAGTTGCTTATCTTGCTCTCTATCAAAGTCCATTTCACCACTCTCAACCAGCTAAACTCTCTCACTGACACTAAAACAGTTACAAGTCTCTCTTTATGTGATGCGATGAGCTCCGTAAAAATTTACCAGAGTTCGGCTTACATAACCGAGACCCTCATTAAATATTAACTTAAGCACACTCATATAGACGTCACTATCAGGCGAACAAAGCGACTCTAAATGCCTCCAGAATCGATACTTGTGCTCATCGGCGGTGGCCACTCTGCTGGTAAGAGCACCATCTGCGAGATAATCAAGAGTCTCATCTCCCCGATCGCCCCAGTCGAGATCATCAAGCTCGATTCCTACATCAAGCAAGATCTAGATAAGGACGCGCACGGTCCGCAACGCTACGACTTCGACAGGGCACTACGCGACATCAACGCCCACCGTGCTGGCAAGAAGGTCGTTTTGGTACATGGCCTCTACGCGCTATACAACAGAGACCTCGTCTCACAAGCTGCAATGAAAGTATTCGTCGATTGCGACCCAGATGTGCGTCTCAACAGAATGGTATCACAGGAGGTGCTACATGGCAGACGACAACTCGCAGATGTGCTGGACATATATCTATCAAAGCTAAGACAGGATTTCATACAGTATATATCGCCCACGAAGGATTCAGCAGATGTTGTTCTCCCTAGTGAACACCCCGAGACGGGCGTCAAGATGATCAGTGATGGTATATCCGCGCTGTTGAAAGGCGATGGCGTGCATGGAAGGGTCGCGACGCTGTATCCTAGAGCAGATAGCGAGACGTTGTTGGATCTGCAGGCTGAGAACTTCGATGGTGGGAATAACAGGTTTTATGACTTGAGTTGAGAGGGTTGGCTAGCTTAACTAGCATCTTGAATCGGATTTGGATGATTGCTTCTCGATGATGAGTTGTTCATTGAGCTTCCCGGATTCAGCAGCGCGTTCGATCCTTTCTAGTAACTCAGGTGTGATCTCAACACCCGATCTGTTTAATGACTCAACTGCATTCTTGATTGAATTCGTATCTGTTTCTTCACTGTTGGCTAGCTCAGAGAGGATTTTCTTGCCCGTCACTGAGTTCTTCATCTGTACACGAACAGTGAATAGTCCAGCTTTCGAATCATCAGGACTCATACTTATTATCCCATTCTCAAACCCAGTGAACCTTTCCTTATTTATCAACTTGAACTGTAACTCTCCATTCTGCTCTTCAATATCAAATTCCCATAATTGTGCATCGCCAATTGCTTCACTATCACAAACGAGTTTCCCATCTTTGTCAGTAGACAAATATTTCCCACTCGAACTCTTCAATGCCAGTTTCAATCCATTGTGTAGTATCGAAGCACCAACACCAGTCACTGACATGGCAACAAACACCTGTGACACATCATTCGGCTCAATCTGGTTTATAGGTGAATCTTTATCGTATTCTTCAATTGGGATTGGGATTTCAGTATTGTTATAGGTCACATTGTCATCACTCACGACATTACCATCCGAATCAACTGCTAGCACACTGATATGCTCATTATGTTTGTATGCGAGCACAATAGGTCCTTCGATATCACCGAGTGATGTTGCAGAGATCCATGTTGTTTCGAGTTGTTTTAGGTCCAGCTTCTGATTGGTGTTCTCCGCAGCCTTTATTGGTGCTTTCTTCTTGGTTTTCTTTGGTTTCTTCACTCTTCCTGACTTAGCAGGCACTTTGTCTCCCTTGAACACTAGTCTCGATACCATTACCCTCTTGCTGTTTGTCAGTAAATCAAAGGTGGTTAACAGAAAGAAGCAAAGTATAAGCGAAGTGGGAAGAGGTAGTAGTGGCCATATCAAAAATAAAAATTATGGTGCACTTATACGTTAAAACGAGTGTTTTAATCAAGTATTGGAGTGCTGATCCCCATACAAATATTTCTAGAAATCACGTTAGCTATCTATTGATACACGTTACAGACTCATCACACTACTTTCAAATTACCCTAAATTACTGCGAATTCACGAACAAGATGCGGCGGATTTTTTAGAAAATAGAAGGAAAAAAATAAAGCCGATTTTCTCACTTTTGGCGGCGTTACTTATTCCGCCTGTAATTGAGTGATTAAGTCTGGTTACGGTGTACATAATATACATTTGTAGTCAATTAGACTCATACAAATGTTTCCATGAATTCCATTAGCTACCTAATGATACTAATTTGACACTCATTGTACAACTTTCAAATTCCCTCCGTTTTAACCACTATGTTCCGAAAACACACGAGTCGCATAAAAGTGAAATCAAGTAAATTACAGAACATCATTTATCTCGTTTTAGCTGGTTTATTTGTACGAAAACTGATGTAGATCGGCATACAAAACTTTCTGCGTTTTATCTCCTCTATCTACTGATACTAATATCACTAAGATATCACCACTTCCAATTCTTCACATTTTCCGGGCTTCTTGTGTGGTTTCTCGCTGGAAATGGATCCAACATCCGATGTGAAATTATTTAGTGGAATAACCAGACCGGGTAATAGATTATCCGGGTTTTACTCCCTCGCATAAGTCACTCTTGATTCTTTAATTGTGATTCAGATATTCATATTACAGATCCATGTCCCATACAAATACTTCTGTAAATTATTCCCTCTATCTAACAGTACAGTTCCCACACTCATCCCACAACTTTCAATTTATCACCTTCCCCTGAATTTATTCGAGTGCCAAAATTACCGGAAGTAGCCAGAGTTAGCAAACGGTTTCTAAACTTCGATTTACCCGGCATTCTAATCCAGAGCCTTCCAAAATCTTCGATTCAATAGAGTACTACTTCGACGCTGCTTCTATCTAGTCTTAGTACCCACCATCCCAACCCATCACTCATGTTGAGGGCACGCAACTCCACCGTCTTCACAAGAGGCCTCAAGACTCTCTACAAGGACATCAAGTTCTCCAATTCGGCAAGACTAGCAGTCCTAGAAGGTGCTTCCAAGCTCCACGATGCCGTATCTGTCACTCTAGGCCCAAAGGGAAGAACCGTCCTCGTTGAGCAGAAGTACAACTTCCCAAAGATCACCAAAGATGGCTACTCTGTCGCTCAGGAGATCTCATTCACCGACAAGTACGAGAACATGGGCGCACAGCTCTTGAAAGATGTCACCAACAAGTCTAATCTAGAATCCGGGGACGGTACCACAACCTCGACTGTGCTCGCTTTCAATATCCTCAAGAACGCTGTAAAGAGTGTCGCAACTGGTGCTAACCCAACTGAGGTCAGAGTCGGTGTCCAGCTCGCCATCGACGAGGTCTTGAAGTTCCTCGAGTCCCAGAAGAAGGAGATCACAAGCGACGATGAGCTCAAACAGATCGCCATCATCAGTTCAAACGGCGATGAAGTCCTCGGTGGTCTCATCGCTAAGGCCGTCAACGAAGTCGGTAAAGACGGTATCATCACCATCGAATCGGGTAACAAAGTCGACGATGAGCTCGAGATCAAGAAAGGTCTAAGATTCAGTGAAGGTTTCATCAAGCCACAATTCGGAGACTTGACCAACCCAAATGCTAAAGTCACACTACAGAACCCATTGATCTTCCTACACAAGGGAGAACTCCGTAATGCACAACGCATCCTCCCAGCACTATCCCACGCACAGAGAGAATCCCGTCCATTGGTGATCATCACTGAAGGTCTCGAAGGGGATGCATTGGCTATTGCACTACTGAACAAGATCAGAGGCCAAGTCAACGTTGTCGCAGTCAGAGCACCTGGATTCGGTGATTCTCGTGCTGACTACCTTGATGATATCAGTGCTGCCACTGGTGCTACTGTTCTTGCTCCTGAGATTGATGAAGTCGCAAGTTCGGCATCGAGCGAGCTATTCGGATCTGCATCTTCGATTGTCGTTGCACCAAGAGAGACGCTGATTGTTGATGGTAGAGGAGACCAGGCTAATGTTGATACTAGAGTCGAGATCATTAGAGAGAAACTAAAGCAGCAGAACCTAGGTGTTGGTGATAGAGATACTTTGAAAGAGAGACTGGCTAAATTGGTCAGTGGTGCTGCTGTTATCAAAGCTGGTGGTGCGTCTCAATTTATTGTCAAGGAGAAGAAGGACCGTCTTGATGATGCCTTAAGTTCGACTTACTCTGCTTTGCAGACTGGGTTCCTACCAGGTGGTGGTATTGCATTGCTCAAGGCTAGTGAGCATTTGAAGTCAGTTCAATTCGAGAACGCTTCATTTGACACTAAACTCGGTATAAATATCGTTCAGACGGCATTGACTTCTCCATTTGACAAGATCCTCGGAAACTCTGGTATTGAGAGTGGGCACGTCAAGTCGAAACTGTCCGGAAGCTTCAGTACTGGTGTCAATGCACAGACCGGTGAGGTCGTGGATATGTATGAGGCTGGTATTGTTGATCCATTTGGAAGTGTCAAGAGTGCATTGGTGAATTCATCTGGTGTTACTAGTTTGTTGTCCAGTGCTGAGGTTGCCATCACGAGTGTCCTTGGTGAGAAGGAAGGATTCTAGAAATATTCTGTCATTACTGTAAATAGTTGCATATAATCATGATTTTAGTCTAATTAAAGTCTTTTTCCTATACTGATTTGTCTCTGATATCCTGTCTCTCTTTATGCCATCTCGTGATATGTTCATCAAACTCATCTTTACTGACACCAGATTTCCATCTCAGATTATTGATTGGATGGTCTTCAGGGACGAATGTATGTCCTTTCTCACGGTACACATTCTCTCTGAAAGTTCCACCAGGCACTTCATAATCCTCCCAGAATATTCCTCTCTTTTGCAATTCAGGAACAACCAAGTCGACGAAGTTCTCTAGACTTTCATGCCAGACTGGGAAGATGAGGTTAAACCCATCAATACCAACATCTTCAGAAAATTTCTGTAACCAATCAGCAACTTCTGTTGGGTTTCCAACCAAAGTTGTCACCTTCAGTCCATTCTCAATGATCTGTCTCTTAGTGAAGGCCTTCCCGTTCTTCTTCCCCAGATTCTCAGTAACGGATCTTCCACCTTCTGTTTGTCCGATAATCACCGGTTCATCCCAGTCAAACTTTGCAAGATCAACATGCGACTGAGCACCAAATCCAATGGCTGGTGCATCCTTAAACAGACACTTTCTAATCAATTCCAACTTCTCGACTGCCTCTTCGTGTGTTGGTGCGACAACTGGAGTGGCCATTGTGATGATCTTGATTGAATCTGGATCACGTCCAAACTTCTCATGTGCCAATCTCTTCAATTCTTTGATATCCTTCTTTGCCTTCTCTGGGTCTTGTGCATTGATAAAGATCAACTCTGCATTCTCAGCAGCGAATTGCTTTCCCTTGGAGGAAGTACCAGCTTGGATCACGAGAGGGAATCTCTGAGGTGAAGGATGCACGATACTAGGACCAGGAACATTGAAGAACTTCCCATCAAAGTTGATCTCTCTAATAGCATCCGGATTAGCAAACACGCCAGTCTTCTTGTCATTGAGAAGAGCATCATCTCTCCAACTAGACAATAATAATTCATACACAACATCAAGATACTCCACTGATTTTGTGTATCTATCATCATGCTTTGGCAAAGGTTGCCCATTCAATAGCTGTCTACCCACAGAAGGAGCATATGAAGTGACGATATTCCAACCAACTCTACCTTCACTGAGATGATCCAACGTCGCTAATCTTCTTGCAAAATGGTATGGGTGCTCACTGACAGTACTGAACGTGATACCAAACGACAATGACTCAGTGGCAGCACTCATAGCACTGATGATCTGGTCCGGTGCGATCTTTGGAATGAAGTATCCTCCCCTTGCAGGAATCTCCCAGTTCTCTGGCCCATGGTAGACATCGTAGTAGGCGAGGTAATCGGCGAAGAACAGGGCATTGAGCTTGCCTCTCTCTGCGATCTGTGCTAGTTCGACCCAGAATTCAATAGTGTTGTAGTCCCTGGACTTATCGTTTGGGTGCTTCCAGAGCCCAGCGGAGAGTGAGGGCGTGGCATGGAGGAAGACATTGAGTATGAGACTCTTCTTAGGTGTCTTCTGGGTAGTCATTGTTGTGATTGAAGGGTCTATTGATTCCACACAATAGTGGACGATATGTGGTGGTGCTGCTGTTATCTTTATACCATCATCACCGATGTTAGATGTCTGGGCTCATGGGGTCGCTAGCTCACTGTCTAGGCATCGTCTCGCCAAATTTACTGCTTTTGATGGAACTGTGGAGGGCCGATGAGGCGGATTGCGGACATGGACAAAATGAGTATGCGAGGCCGCCTCGAGGACCTGTTTAGGAAATTGAAGCGTCAAGCGGAACTGGGTATGCGGAAATCGGACGGTATAATCTGCGGAGATTCACCTGATCTCTATTATAGTGTGGTTTAGCTACTGTATTAGGAAGGTTTGTCTGGTTGTGTTAAGTGTTTACTGCCTTTGTCTCGCTACTAGCACCATTATATTCATGAGTATCTTCAATTCACATATTCACATGTTACATACTATCTAAGCAGCAACGTCATATTGGGCCCTCTTCTCCTCCAATTCCTTCCAGTACTCCTCCAACTGCTTCTCAAAGTCCTCCTTTGACTGGCCTTCTCTCCATCTGAGCTTGTATGCTGGGTGTGACTCTGGCACAAAAGTCTGACCCTTGACACCAAACAAGTTCTCTCTGAAAGTACCACCTTCAACTGGGTACTCCTTCTGTGCCAGTCCTCTCTTCTGCAATTCTGGGATCAGATACTCAACAACATCCTTGATTCCTTCATTGTAACCATGGAAGTTGAAATTGATACCATCAACGCCAGTCTCTTCAACAAACTTCTCAATCTTGTCTGCAATATCAGCTCCAGTTCCAACAAAGTCCTTGGTCTTCTTCCAGCTCTCTGCTAGTTGTCTTGGTGTCTTTGCCTTTCCATTTTGTAGAGTTTGTTCTGTGGTAGACTTCACACCATTGGTCTTACCATCAGTGATAATTGGCTCATCGAATCCGAATGGCTTCACGTCAATACCAGAAGCACCACCAAAGTAAATCAAATGGTCAATTGGATCACCATACTTCTCAAAGTCCTCGTATTTCTTCTGTGCGTCCTCACGAGTAGCACCAATGATCGGAGTCAATGGGGCAATGAACTTGATGGTGTTAGGATCTCTTCCATATCTCTCCTTGGCCACTTTCTTCACCTCTGCAATAACCTTCTTCGTGGCCTCAACGTCAAACCCGAGAGTGTAGATCAGCTCAGCATTCTCAGCACCAAAGTCAATACCCTTTGGAGAACTTCCGGCTTGTGCAATGAGCGGGAATCTCTGTGGAGTTGGCTCAGTGATTGAAGGACCCACAACGTCAAAGTACTTCCCCTTGTGGTTGATCTCTCTGATAAGGTCTGGGTCAGCAAAGACACTAGCCTTTGGATCATACTTCAAAGCATCGTCTCTCCAAGACGACAACAATAGCTTGTAAACGACATCTAGATACTCACGAGCTCTGACGTAACGCTCATCATGCTCTGGCAGTGGCTCACCATTCAACAGGTTCTTACCCATAGAAGGCAAGTAGGAACTGACAATGTTCCATGAGACTCTACCATTAGTCAAGAGATCCAATGATGCGATTCTTCTTGCAAAGTGGTATGGGTGCTCAACAGCAGTACTGAAAGTAGAGGCAATACCGATGTTCTTTGTGTTCAGAGCAATGGCAGTGATGGGAACAGCCGGGTCGACTCTGGAGGCATTGATACCGTGCTTTGCAGCTTCTCTGTAGTCACCACCATACACGTCAAACCAAGTCAGATGGTCGATGAAGAAGATGTTTTGGAGCTTTCCCTTCTCCGCAATCTGAGCGAATTCGATCCATGGCTCTAGGGAGCGAGTGTACTCTCTTCCAATATCTTTAGGGTCTCTCCAGTTGTGTGTAGCAGTACCTCTGGTGGCAGCACTGATAATGAGGGGCTTTCTAGCGATCTTTTGTCTCTTGTTTTCTCTGGTCATTATTGTTGATGAATATGAAGACTGACACAATAAACTATTCATCAATCAATGGTCGGACATCATTCTTATTATATAACCTGCATAGCACGATTTCGACTCTGTGATGATCGTTGCGGTTATCTGACCCATTTCAGTCGTTCTTGGGGTTTGAGGCCTGTTGACGTTCAGTTGATGAAGTGTGATAAAACCACATCCACAGTTTTTGTAATTATGGCTCGGTGAATGTCTAGGCAAAAGCTCATCACAGGATAATAAAGAGAGCCACCATCATGATTCATCAATATGGCCATAATGTGAGAGGCAAATAGGTCATAAATCCGAGTTTCTACAGTCCTTGAATAATACAGATCAGCTCATGAATTTCTCTCTCGACTTTATTATGGATACGCCTCATTTGCAGCCTTTCTGATTTCTTCCCTTTTGGCCTTGTACTGCTCCAGCTTCTTCTCGAACTCCTCTTTACTCAACGAATCATCCCAAATCAAAGGGAACGCAGGATGGCCTTCTGGAATATACTTCTGGCCCTTTTGGAAATACGAATTCTCCCTCAACGTTCCACCAGGAACAGTGTAGTCTTTATGGAAAAGACCTCTTCTCTGTAGTTCAGGAATCAAGAGATCCACAATAGCTTCCAAATCCTGGGGAAACACAGCAAGACCGAAATTGAACCCATCAAGTCCATGATTCACCGCGAGATCTTCAAGGTAATCAGCAACTTCTTCAGGCGTACCGTACAAGTTACCAAGGTATGATCCATTCTCCATGATTTGTCTCTTGGTGAGATGCTTTCCTCCTCTTTGAGACCCTACCTTTGTCATTGATCTTCCTGCATTGGTGTCCCCAATGACAACAGGTTCATCCCAATCAAACTTGTCCAGGTCAACACCAGAGTACCCACTAAAGACAATCAACGCACCATCGCCATCGATGTACTTTCTGTACTCTTCCCATTTGGCTTTAGCTTCCTCGTGGGTCTTTGCAACAATTGGTGACGCACTTGATATAAACTTAATAGAGTCAGGATCTCTGCCAAACTGCTCCTTCGCAATGTTCTTGATCTCGTTGATAGTAGACAGCAGCTTGTCCTTTTCTGGGTTCAGGAAAACAACTTCTGCATTCTCAGCTGCGAATAGCTTACCCTTGGTGGATGTACCAGCTTGGAAAATCACAGGGAATCTTTGATATGTTGGCTCAGTGATGCTTGGGCCCTCAATATTGAAGTGTTCGCCTTTAAAATTGATATTCCGGATCAGATCAGGATCAGCAAACACACCTTTCTCCTTATCATACTTCAATGCATCATCCCTCCAACTTGACAACAGTAGCTCATACATTGAGTCGATGTATTCTTGTGTTCTCTTGTATCTATCATCATGGGCAGGTAGTGGTTCTCCATTCAGCAGTTGATTTCCAATGTCCTTCAGGTAACTAGACACAACATTCCACCCCATTCTTCCACCAGTGATCTGATCTAGAGACGCAATTCTTCTTGCAAAATGATATGGGTGTTCACTAATGGTACTGAAAGTGATACCAAATCCCAATGACTCCGTAACACTGGCCATTGCAGACACTGCAATCTCAGTAGAGATACGAGGAGAGAATATTCCCTTCTCAATGGCAGGCTTCCATGAGTCCTTGTAGCTGTTGAAGTAGACCAAATGGTCGGCGATGAAGATCCCGTGAAGCTTTCCTCTCTCTGCAGTCTTTGCCAACTTCACCCAGAAGTCAATGTTTCTAGCTTCCCTCGAATGGTCGTCAGGGTGTTTCCAGAGACCCCAAGCTAATGAAGGTGTTCCATTTGTGAGGACATTGAGGATCAGTTGCTTCTTCGGCTTCTGTTCTGCTGTATCACTGGTCATAATTGGTCAATGTAGTTGCAAGACACTCAGGGCCCAATTGGTGGTGCTACCAAAGATCCATCTTTTATATCATTTCACACAGTGAGAAATCATATGAGCCCACTGACTATCACACCAGCACGGCCAACAACTGTGGATTCCGCTAATTGTTGATAAGTTTAACCTGTTTTGAGGAAGTTATGCGCCATGTTAGGGCTACGGAGAAATAGTCACGTGAAATCATTCTCCCAAAGTGCTCTTGATATCAACAAAAGAAGCCTTCTCTCAACTCCACTTCACTTCCACTTCAATCCTTTATTCGGTCAATCAACACAATGGGCTCACCTGTCGCATTACATCCACTTATACTACTGAATATATCTGATCACTATATCAGAAAACAGCAGCGTCCGGGAAACGGCCCAAGTATGTTTATCTTCAAAGAAGGCTTTCTTTCACTGACACATAACTAACTCTCTCACTCAAGTGGTTGGCGTGCTATTCGGCTACAACACAAGGGACACTTTGAATATCACCAACTCATTTGAACTACTCATCACTGAAAATGGTCTTGACCAACAATACCTCCAGGAGAGACTCTCACAACAGCGCGTTATTCTTCCAGAGGATGAAGTCGTCGGTCTGTACGAGATCAGCCCTTCGCTCAGTGTGACACAATTGAAGGATATACGATCCAGCTTCGACAACCTCTCAGTGTTTTTGACGTTTAGTCCTACTCTGGCAGCTAAAAGATACTCAAATGACCGGTTTTATAAGGTGCTGGACGCCTCCACTGGTAAAGAACTAAAAGTTGAAATAGTTCCAAAAGACAGTGAAAAGGCAGCAGTCGACACGGTTCTCGAGATCAAGGAAACCGAAGACTACACTGATCTCAACAAAATCCAAGACCAGGTCAAGAACCAGAGTTTCCTATTAAAGAACCTACAAGAGAAAGTCACCGCAATCAAGGCTATAGTTGAGAACCCAGAAAACGCTAATAAAGTGGAGAATTACTATCAATTTCTCAGAGATGTCAACTCATTCGTCCACAAATTAGCTTACAAACAGACAGAGGAAACCAAAGAATCGCTGGTCGAGCTTGAAAACCAATATCAGATGCTCCTCAACCTCGGACAGGTCAATGACAACATCGCACAACTCAACCAGATAAACACTAATATCAAAAAGGTTGAGAATCTACGCTCCCTAGTCTAGTCTGTTGTCAACTTCATAATTTATAATGAAACATTCTATGCTGTATATTATGTAGTAATTAGTATCACATACCACGGAAAACATTCTTACTGGCCCTTCTACGACCATCGAATCTCTGCTTGGTTCTTCCGTGCTTTGCCTCTGGGTCTCCTTCCTCCTCTTCAGATTCAACTTGAACCTTCTTTGATTTCTTCTTTGGTTCAGGCTGTCTTGGAATGAAGGTCAGCTCTGCTTCACCTCTGGCGTGTCTACGCAGAACCTCACCCTGTTTCGACTCATGTTCCTTCTGTTCTCTCTTCTGTAGTCTTTCTAGCTGCTTGTCAAACGACACTTGGTTCTTGTGGATGTTGGAGGATGCCTCAGTGGAGTATGACTTCATCTCGTTCATGAATTTGGCTTCCTTGTTCTTTGCCTCTTCTCTTCTCTTCTTAGCATCGAGTTGCTTCTTCAACTTGATCTGTTGTAGTCTATCCAATTGTTC
This sequence comes from Komagataea wickerhamii, assembly GCA_030574915.1. Taxonomy (NCBI): domain Eukaryota; kingdom Fungi; phylum Ascomycota; class Saccharomycetes; order Phaffomycetales; family Wickerhamomycetaceae; genus Komagataea; species Komagataea wickerhamii. Next base: position 15,857 of record JAJMFU010000041.1, read on the forward strand.
TGGTTCCGCTTCTTCCTCGCTACTACTTTCACTCTCGCTCTCGCTTTCACTGTCATCATCATCAGATGAAAGTTTGTTCTTATTGCCATTCATTCTCTCCTCGTCAGACTCCTCAGCTGCGGTCAATGCCCTAGAACGCTTAGAGTCGGTTTCAGTAGAGCCAGACTCCACTGGGTTAAGCTGTTTATACTCGAAGGAGTCCTTGTTGATCTGGAAGTCTGGGTTCTCGAACATCTCCTTGAAACGTTCATCATTGACAACCTTCTCAGTGGTCTCGGCACCAGACTTTCTAGAAAGCTTCTCGACAAGCTCCTTGTTGACCTTGATCTTAGTGTTACTGACAGCACCAGTACTTCTGATTCTGGATTCTCTCTCCTTCTCGATTCTCTTTCTGATTTCTCTTTCTCTCTGGTCTTGGTAGGAGTTTGGATTGGCAATCAGGTTCACCTTGTCGTACAACTCAGTGTTAATGAAGAAACCATGCATGTAACTTCTCAAAACCTTTGTACCAACAAGATGTGAAATATTGAGTTTCTTGACATCGTCTCTTGTAATGAATCTGTAGTTGGAGTAGACGGTATCGGAAGGCTTCTCTTCCAACTCCTCTGTAATACTGTCCAAGAAAGAACACCATCTTGGTGCTGGTCCCAGGTTCGGTATGTAGTATGTGTGCATCTGGACACCCTCATTAGCCATAAAGAACATACCAGTCTCCGGGATGTGTTCAATGTCATTGATGTCCACACTTGGTTCCATCGAAGCGTAAAGCTTTCCACTGTTGGAGTCATAAATCTTTGCAATTCTCTTGTCACAAGAGAGGAACTTGTTGTCGTTCAAGTATATCATCTTCTTTATACCAAATCCATAACCGTGGTCCTTCACCATTGTAGGAGTAGAGCTTCTCAGATCATACAGGTAAGAGTACCCATTCGAGGTACCACATGCAAAACCAAGCCCATCATCCTTGAAGCTTGTCGTCGTTATTTCGTAGCTTTCGTTAGAGTTGGTTGAAGGTAGTGACAGCTTCGCTATTCTGGATTTGGCTCTTGAATCCCAGAACTCAACTGTTCCATCTTCCAAACCGACAGAAACTAGTCCATTAACTTTACTGACAGCAACATGGTTAGCACCAGATCCCTTTTCTGGGTCAATATCCAGAATAAATGGGTTCAAGAATCTTCCTTGGTCGAGGTTCAATCTGAATAGCTCATTGGAACTCGATGAAATGTACATGTCACAATTCACTGGGTTGTATGCAAGATTTCTACCAAACTTCGGTATTCTGGTCTGGTAGTAGATACCACCTTTGTTGTGGAACTCTATGCTTCTGTCATTCTGGAGATGAACAGACTTTGTCCAGTCATTGGAGACTATCTCGAAATCAACGTTCTCCGCATCGGTGTGTCTCTCAAACTTCAAAGATAAATTGGCAAAATCATAGACATGTATCTGGGGCTTGTAAGTACCAGTTGCCACAGCATATTGTCTGTCTGGTGTCACTTTAATCTTGTTGGAAGCTTCACTGAATTCGAAATCTTGAATTAGATCAATTCTGTTAGCGAACTCGGAATCTCTCTTCAAGGAGTTTTTTCTCTTCTTCACAAGCCACTCTGGAAGGGATCTGGATTCACTTGAACCAGAGACCTGGTAGACCGAGACATCTCCTGAATACGTGGATTTCAGCACCATTTTGACTGCCTTTTGATGTATGTGCCACAAGAGATGAGATGAGCTCAAGTGAATTTTTTTTTTCTATGGTTTCCGGATTGGGAAAATTCTACATAAATGTCCGTAATGGGGAATTACTGTTTATGGAGAAGAAATAACCATCTTGCATGTCTGTTGACTTTTGTGCGGGAAAAGGACTAGTACTCCGGTTATCTATAGGCTTGTATTGGTAATACGCTCTAACTAACTTCTCTCACAACAACTGTGGATGGGTTCTTATTTGATGAACTCTCAACCTCAATCTCTTCGTCCTGAGAACTTAATGATGCATCACTCTGCTCAATCTCCAGTTGATTCTTGTAGGCAGTTCCTAGTCTCTTCTCTCTTCTATGAATCCAGATGATAACACCAAATGAGACACTCATAACAGCTGCAAGTACAGCTGTGACACGCCATCCGATGTGCCATTGTGGGGCTTGCCATGTCGGGTGCTTCTTGTTCACAGTAGGGAATATAGCAAAAGACAAAGAGACAGGAATAGCCTGGGCAAAGATCATCATGGATGCAACAGTGATAGCCTTCACCTCACTGTACTCTCTCAGCACTATATTGGCATAAGAGTAAAGAATTGTGGTGGTGGTGTTGATGAAAGCGGCATAGTAAAAGGCAAAGAAGATGGCACCGTCCGGAACGTGATAGATACTCAATATAATAGAGCATACGAAGGGACCTGATGCACCGATAGTGTAAATCACCCAAGGTGGATAGACAGAAGCCAAAATGGTTCCAGTGAAACAAACAATGAATCCAACCGCGTCAACTGCAGTTGGGTACTGGTTAATGTGTTCAACACTGTATGTTCCCTGAGCCTTCAACCATAATGAAAAGTACCCAATAGGGTACCAGCAGATGCACATTATAGTGTAATTAAAACAGAAAAGGTACCATGGCCACTTCTTGAATGTGTCTTTGAAAGTCTGAAGATTAATCTTCTTTGCCTTCTCGATTCCGTATCTCTTCAGTCTCTTCAGAACTAATTGATACTCATCATTAGACAAGAACCAAGGCTTTCCTGACTCTGGAATACCAGGCCACATAATAAACCCAAGTAGAGCAATAGGCATAGTGAAAACACCATCAATGATGAACAGCCATTGCCATCCGGATTTTCCATGGACACCGTTTAGATTTTTATAGGCAGCAGCTTGAAGGTGACCAGTGATGAAGTTTGCTAAACTTGCAGAGGCATACCATGAACCTGCCCTTTTGAACAATTCAGCACCATTACCACGGTATGACACTCCACCAAACCATTTTCCAAGGATCCAATGCGTTCCACTGTAAGTCGGTGCCTCAGCAAACCCAACCAAGAATCTGATGGCGTATAAATGGTTGACATGGGAGACTGTACTCTGTGTGAAAGTGAGGATACCATAGATTATCTCTAGCACTGGAAACACATACTTGGAGTATTTAGGTCTTGACATGATGAGCAATCCAGGTAGTTGGCCAGCAACGTATCCGATCTGATAAATCCAGTTTAACCAGTTCAACTCGTTCCCGTAAAGATTGAGGTCCTCTTTCATACCAGAGACGTAAGCATACTTGACATTAGCAGCATCAAGGGTCTTAATGAAGAAACTCAGACAGGAATAAGTCAGGATATAAACATCCAGTTTGAAAAGCAGTTTTCTTTCTTCTGGGTCGTAGCTCTTTGGGTACCAGATAAAGATCTCCTTCAGTGCTTGGATGAATTTGAATCTGGACTTGTCTTCCTGGTACTGTTGAGGATCGTCTTGTGTCGAAGATAAAGTATCCTCGACATCATCAGGAGGTGTCTGTGCTCTGGTGAGAGTCTTCTCTGTTGACATTACTGAAGTACTAGTGTCACTATAAAGTTGTGAAGGCTTGATAGTAAAGAGAGGCAACTCCAGTTATTTATACCCATTACTTCAATTAGCTTTAATGAGGCACGCAATCGTGGATCCACTTTACAGAGAAGGAGTCTGACTACTATCATATCTCTCCATCTAGTCAACTGTTCCCGATTGACTTTGCTCTCTGCCGCCTTCCTACTATATCTGGTAGTTGAAGCAGAGTGTTGACAGAATTGCAAATACTCTAAAGCCTCCATCATGTCGGAGCAAAAGCCACGAAAACTGTCAAAATGGCGCCTTAGCCCTTCTCAGCCTTGTTAGGGGAATAATTAAGGTGTCAAGTCTCAACTATACAGCTCTATTTGGGCCCTTAGTGGCTTGAAACGATGGTTCACTTTTTGAAGCAGCGCATTGGTATTACTCGATTCGGGTCATCAGCCGCAACGGGCCTGAACAGTACATTAGAGAAGCCATCGCCGTTTCATAGATCGACAGGGATGAGAGATACAATTAAGTCAAAACCATGACTGTTGATAGTGGAAGTAAGAGACAGAAGAAGACCTCCAATCCCAAGAAGCGTCTGATCCTCAATGCCTTCACCAATGGCACTTTTGTGTCAAACTTCCCCACGATATGGAGACATCCCGAGGACCAGACACAAAACTTCAAGAAATTGGATACTTGGATCCAACTGGCAAAGATCTCAGAAGAGGCAAAACTCAATGCTGTCTTCATTGCTGATACTTTGACGTTCTTTGATGTCTTTGATGGTCCTGACAACCCGGGACCGGCTTTGAAGTTGGGAGTCAATGCTCCAAAACTGGACCCTTCAATTCCCATAAGTGCCATGGCGAGCCATACTAAATCGCTGGGGTTCGGTGTTACATTCAGTACAATTAGTGAGCTGCCTTATACTTTTGCAAGAAAGATCTCAACACTGGACCACTTGACTGATGGGAGAATCGGGTGGAATATTGTGGCTAGTTACCTGCCCTCAATTGGGAAGGATATTCTTAACAACGAACCTCTCCCAGGTAATGAGGAGCGTTATGAAAGAACAGATGAGTTCCTTGATGTTGTTTACAAGCTACTACTGAGTTCTTGGAGAGAAGATGCCGTTGTCAAAGATAAAGAGGCGAATGTGTACGTCGACTCAGAACGTATCAGGAAGATCAATCATAATGGAAAGTACTATCAAGTCCAGAACCCACATATCACAGAGCCTAGTATACAAGGATTCCCAGTAGTAATCCAAGCTGGAACTAGTGAGAAGGGGAAAGAGTTTGCAGCCAAACATGCTGAGATGGTCTTCGTGATGGGACATGACCTTGAGAAGATGGGTGAAAGTATTCGTGAGATCAGGGCTTTAGCAGAGAAACATGGAAGGGAGAAGACATCCATCAAATTCATCACAAGTGCAGCACCAATTCTTGGTAAGACGCGTGAAGAAGCACTGAAGAAGCGTGAGGAGTATCAATCGTATGCACACCCAGATGGAGCTGCTATCTTGTTTGGTGCCCACTCTAATTCGGATCTATCAAATCAAGGCTGGGATGAGCCATTCCAATCATCCAGTAGTGTGAAGGAAAATGTCACTGGTCTCGTCCATGGCAGTCTCAAAAAGGATCTTCATAGTAACTCACTCACAAGAAAGAGTCTATTTGAGAGACAGAAAGCGAATAATAAGCTCTTGGTTGGCACTCCAGAAGAGGTTGCAGATATCTTGGAAAAATGGGTTGAGTTATACGATATTGATGGTGTGAATATTGTAATTGCCCTTATGCCACAAAGTCTTATAGATGTTAAAGATCTTCTGGTTCCTGAATTGCAAAGAAGAGGCCTGTTTTGGGATGATTACGCTGTTCCTGGTGGTACATACCGAGAGAACATCTATGGCTTGAAAGGTCAAACTTTTGTTCCACAGAATCATCCAGCTCATAAGTACAAGTGGACGAAGGATTTATCCAAAGAAGAGTTTGAATCTTTGAATAGTTGAATAGTTGAACTACGTTATTGATAACATAACAGAAACCAAAGTGTATTATTGAAAAGACTATCTATCTGATTAGTTTTGCTTCGTAGTGATCTTTAGAAACCAGTTCAGCCTTCTGTTCAAAACTTCTAATCTCACTCAAGTTGTCATCCAGATCGGATTGATCTTTAACTTGGCCTTGCTCCTCGAGTCTCAAAGCGTTCTCGTTGAGGTTTCTAGCCACAGCCGGCTTGAACACCAGTCTGTAATAGAAGAAGGCAGAGATAAATGAGATGAAGATGAAACCACAAGAGAATTTGTATCCATACTTGTAGTTTGGTGCTTCATTGGCAGGCCAGATCAATAGAGGCAACCAAGCGTTGTTAGCATAGACGAAGACAACTGCAATACCAGTGACAATCGATCTCTTACCTGGTGAGTAAGAATAAACCTCAGCTAGAAGGGAAATCAATAGGGAAGTGACAGCATCACTGACTGGAATCATGAAAAAGGCAGCATATTTGAGACCCAATGAATCTGGCCAAATTGCAAGCACAATCACGGCAAAGAAGTCAGTAAACAACAAGAAGACAATAATGTGGAGTGGCTTCTGAGTCAAATCAGCCAACTTCGCCCAACCAATAACAGCGCAGAATGAGATGGCATTACCACCAATTGGAATCATGTTCAGTTTCTCAACAGCCCATAACTGAGATCCATCGGGTTTCTTCAAACTCTTCAAGAACAGGTTAAAGTAGGAGAACGCAATACAGTACGCCTTGAAACAGTAAGCAGCTAGGAATAACCATAGTCTCCAGTCAGTGAAGACACTCCAGAAGTCCTTGAAGACAACACCTCTCTTGGTGTTTCTTCCAACTCTCTGCATTCTTTCAACTGAGATCTTTCTGTCTTCATCGTCCATCCATAGTTTGGAACCACCATTCTCTGGGGTATCTGGTAGGGCGAAAGGCAGTGAAAGGGCAACAGCAATAGTCATCAATCCGTTGATGATGAACATCCATCTCCAACCGGATCTGCCCAATTTACCATTCAAAGTTCTGTAAATGGCAGCCTGAAGGAAACCAGAAAACATATTACCACCGTAGTAACTCGCCTGGAAGACACCAATTCTGAAAGCTAGTTCCTCTTTAGTGTAGTAATTCATCAGAAGGACAATAATACCAGGCCATGAAGAGGATTCAAAAGCACCAATCAGGAAACGAATAGGATAAAGATGCTCTGGTCTCTTTGCCACGGCACATAGACAAGTTAGAACACCCCAAACAGTCTCAGCGAAACCCAACCAGTAGTTTGGTTTCACCTTGTTGATCATAATTTGTGAAGGAATCAAGAAGATGGCATAACCGGTCTTGAAGAATGTGTCCAACAGGTTATATTGACGGCCATGGAAGTCCAGCTCCTCTTTCATACCAGAGACATACGCATTAGCGATATTAGACTGGTCAATACTCTTCATGAAGTAGGCCAAAGAAGTGAAAGTCAATAACCAAAAGTCCAGCTTTCTAACGAATCTCTTCTCCCTTGGAGAGACTGGTGGTGGTTTAGGGAAGATCTTTCTCCATAGAGTCTTCTTCTCCTCTGATGAGTCCTTATCAACAGTGCCAGCATTCTTCGAGTTGGACGAAGACACAACATCATCGATATTGATAGACACGGCGTCCTTGATGTCGACCTGTGTGTTGTCTTTCTGGTTTGTCGCCATAGTTGTGAGCTAGAGATGATCCACTTAGTACTTCAGATCATCTTCAACCATGCAGCGTAATGACCGCTATTTATACAGGGGACCCTTAATGGCAACTCATCGCTCCGATAGGTGGACCCTGACGTAGTGCGGCAGCCCCATCTGGTACTTTTCCGATGCTCAGTGCTGCTGGAATCTGGAACAACGGCCATTGTATAAAGTTGCGAAATGTTTACTGGAGATGGCTACTTTTCGGTATGGCTTCTGTTCCCAATGAGGAAAAGTTGACGGTGGTATAAACTTAAGAGCCAGAATTGTGGATCTGTTTAGTGTTTAGCGCGTGCATTAATAATCGGGCGGACCACAGGGACCACAGGGACGAGACTCTTCGTTTTCTTGGTTGGATCTTGGAGATTTGGGATTTTGCGGTACTTAATTAGGGGGGATTTAATTAGGGTGGTGGGCAGCGCTTTAATTGTGGCATTTTCATCATCAACACTTTAATAACTTCAGATCAAACTGTGGGTACTATAATTAATCTATACCCAAATTATGTCCAGAAGCCACCGTTTTCTGGATCTAACTGTGATATAGTCAGGTCCGCTCAGGGTCCTTCCTGTTATTGACTGCTAACCGACTGGTACAAATCGTGGAGTTTAGGACTGGTGATGGTGCAATAGCGAGCCATAATACTATCACACAACTAGGAGTAAGTAGTAGTACCTCCATGGAAGGGCTAATCACATGGGACATGGGATATCTTTCTTCCAAGTGCTCCTCACCCACCACCATCACAAGAGATTTAGTTAGTACTCCCCCTCAACAATGACACAGACCAAGAGACAGAAGCTCGACAAACCGAAAAAGACTCTTATCATCAACGCTGCCGGCAACGGTTCTGCCGCGAACTGGAGACACCCAACTGACAGGTCTTCGGAGCTTGGCCATAGTATCGATGCTTGGATCGAGTACGCCCAGATCGCAGAGAAAGGAAAGCTCAATGCCCTCTTTGTCGCCGACCATCTGGCCCTCTTCACTGGTTACAAAGGGAAAGACAACTATCAAGAACCAGCAAGACATGGAGTCAATGTCGCCAGAATAGAACCAGCGGCCTTGGTCACTGCCCTCTCTACACATACGAAGAACATTGGGTTTGGTCTGACTTTCAGCACTGTCAGTGAGCACCCATACCATTTCGCTAGAAGACTGGCTGTGATTGACACTCTCAGTAAAGGTAGAGTCGGTTGGAACATTGTCAGCTCTTACTTGCATAGTACTGGAAGACAACTGCTGGCTGGTGAGATTCCTGAACATGATGATAGATACGTCAAGACTGCAGAGTTCCTTGATGTCGTGTACAAGCTTCTGTTGTCTTCCTGGAGGGATGATGCCTTGGTCATTGACAGGGAGAGAGATATCTTTGTCGACCCTGAAAGAATCAGAGAGATCAACCATAAGGGGAAATACTTTGATGTCCCGGGTCCTGCCTTTTATGAGAACACACCACAAAGATTCCCATTGATTATCCAGGCTGGATCTTCTCCTAAGGGGAATCTATTCGCAGCTGAGAATGCTGAGGTCGTCTTTGTCAATAGTCATGACCCTCCAAGAATCGGGAAGTCTATTGCAGAGGTGAAGAAGCTGGCTAAGGAGAAGTTTGGTCGTAATCCAGATCATATCAAGTTTCTTGTTCCTGCCAATGTCATCCTCGGTAGAACCCATGAAGAAGCCTTAGAGAAGGAGAAAGAGTATGCCAAATATCACAGCAGTGAGGCAATAGCTACGTCATTTGGTGCTGTTACAGGTATCGATCTGGATGAGTTCGAACTTGATGAAGTTGTTCAGATTGGAGGAAAGAAATCAAACCAGATGGAATCAGCCACAGACAGTCTCATCAACAAAGGTCAAAAGCAACAGACCAAAAGAGACATCTTGGAGAACTACAACAAGTACGGATTCTTCGGAAAGCCATTTGTTGGTACTGCAGAGGAAGTTGCAGACCAATTAGAGCAATGGGTCGACGATTATGATGTTGATGGCTTCAATATTGGTTTCGGTGCTGTTTGGCCAGATGGACTCAATGACCTGGTTGATCTTTTGATTCCTGAACTTCAAAAGCGTGGTTTGTTCTGGAAGGATTATCCAGTCCCAGGTGGAACATTCAGAGAAAACGTCTTTGGAATTAAGGGACAGAGCTTTGTGCATGAAGATCATCCTGCTCATGGACTTAGATGGACAAACGATAAGAGTAAAGAAGAGTTCGAGAAACATGTTCAGACTTACATTGATAGTGTCCTTGCTAAAAGAGATTGAAATAGTGTCTTTATATATGCCTTTATGATTAATACAAATACCAACTGATCCTTAATGTAGTCTACAATGAGCACATGTTATATATATATATAGAGTCCTTGCAAAAAAAATATGTTAACAATGAACCGATCGGGGATTGAACCCGAGACCTTCGCCGTGTAAAGGCGACGTCCTAACCTCTGGACCATCAGTCCGATAACACCCGGAAAACTGATTTTCGCGGTTTTATGGCTATGGCCGGCGGTCCGTCGGATTTAAAAATTGAAAAATTGACCATCAGAACTTTTGAGAATTAAAATTGAAATTTAACAGAGTGATGTTTAATGTGATAAAAATTTTCAAATTCGAAGGTTTTAAATGGATATATATAACAATTGAACCTGTGTAAGCGCTACTATGCATTGAAATCCCTTTAAAATATAGTAAAACGGTAGATATTCCAATGTTAATACTTACTATTCACTGCATTACCCGTCACAACGGCAGACGCTCGCTTTATGCAAAATTTTAGTCTCATGAGAAAAATGTCACCGTGAAAAGTCAATGTCGTAGCAGAAAAGTTGTTGGACTTATCCATCAGTACTAGCCATGTTAGACATTACTCAATTCATCGAGGAGAAGGGAGGTGACCCAGAGGCCATTAGAAAGTCTCAAAGAGCCAGATACGCCTCTGTCGAGCTAGTTGATGAGATCATCAACGATTACAAAGAATGGACCAAGATCAGATTCGATCTTGATGCCCTAAACAAAGAGCAGAACAAGATCCAGAAGGAGATTGGTCTTAAATTCAAGGCCAAGGAAGACGCTTCTGAACTCTTGAAGCAAAAGGACGAGGTTGTCGAGAAGAAGAAGGTTCAAACACAAAAGGAACAAGAAGCTGAAAAGGCCCTCAAGTTCAAGGTTAACCAAGTCGGTAACATTGTCCACGAGTCTGTTCCTGTCTCTAACGATGAGGCCAACAACACACTAGTCAAGGACTGGAAGCCAAATGGAATTGAGAAAGTGGAAAAGATCGCCACTGCCACCGGTAAGCCAGCCGCTCTATCCCATCACGAGGTTCTTCTCCGTCTTGATGGTTACGACCCAGAGCGTGGTGTTCGTATTGTTGGCCACCGTGGTTACTTCTTGAGAAACTACGGTGTCTTCTTGAACCAGGCCCTTATTAACTACGGTTTGAGTTTCCTTGCTAAGAATGGATACACTCCATTGCAAGCTCCAGTCATGATGAACAAGGATGTTATGGCCAAGACTGCCCAATTGTCCGACTTCGATGAGGAGCTATACAAGGTCATTGATGGTGATGATGAGAAGTACTTGATTGCTACTTCCGAGCAGCCAATTTCTGCTTATCACACCGGTGAGTGGTTCGAGTCTCCAGCTGAACAATTGCCAGTTCGTTATGCTGGTTACTCCTCATGTTTCAGAAGAGAGGCTGGTTCCCATGGTAAGGACGCTTGGGGTATCTTCAGAGTCCATGCCTTTGAGAAGATTGAGCAATTCTGTTTGACTGAGCCAGAGAAGTCGTGGTCTGAATTTGACCGTATGATTGGTTTGTCTGAGGAGTTCTACCAATCTTTGGGATTGCCATACAGAGTTGTCGGCATTGTCTCTGGTGAATTGAACAACGCTGCTGCTAAGAAGTACGACTTGGAGGCTTGGTTCCCATTCCAGGAAGAGTACAAGGAATTGGTTTCCTGTTCTAACTGTACCGATTACCAATCCAGAAACTTGGAGATCAGATCGGGAATCAAGAAGTTGAACGAGCGTGAGAAGAAGTACGTCCACTGTTTGAACTCTACTCTTTGTGCCACTGAGCGTGCTCTCTGTTGTATCTTAGAGAACTACCAGACTGAGGAAGGTTTGGTTATTCCAGAGGTGTTGAGAAAGTACATTCCTGGTGAGCCAGAATTCATCCCATTCGCTAAGGAGCTTCCAAAGAACTCTACTTCCCAGAAGAAGAAATAATGGAGTGGTGGCTGATGAGTACATAAAATGAATCACTACGACACGCTAATATAATCACACAATATTCGTAAATGTTCATTAGACGGACAGTAAACAGTCATTTCACTATAAACCGGACTCGTTTGGAGGGGGAAGTGTTAACAGACTCCCCGTCGCTTTCAGAGTCGTCCGGAGTATTCTCACGCTGTCGTATTCTTGCTCTGTTAATGGCTCGTTCTTCTCGTGATTCTCTGAGTAGTTTCTCGTTGTATATTCTGATCTGCTCCTGTCTGAGTTTCGATTTACGGTACTTTTCAATGTCTTTCTTCTTCTTTGGAAGAGACACCTCTGTGTCTCCAAATGAGTTGTCGCTTTCACTCTCTGAAATGTCTACTACCTGTTCCTGACTCTCAGATTGAGTGCCCTTGTGACTGTTTCTTTTACGTTGTCGTATCCTCTTCTCGTCCATGGGTACCTCTGATTCAGCTGCTGGGTGCTGATGATGATGCTGATGGTAGTTGGTGTTGCCTGTATCACTTTCGTCGGTACTGCTGTCGATTGTCAGGAGTTTCAAGCATTCGCCATTTGGTTCTGTCTCATCCCACCTCTTTAGTTTCTCGATTGATTCAGATAAGTTCTGCCGCAGTTGAGCAGATCTTTTGGATTTGGGCTTCTTCCTGATGTTACTGTTCGTCCAGGGGCTTGACTTATGCTCTGCAGGCATCGCTGGACGGGAGTTGTTGAGCATTTGCTGTTTGGTGATCTTTTCTCTTAATTATAGTGACTTGATAATTTGTATTTTTTAACCTTCGCGCAGTTATAACGGGCCAATAACCTGCGAAAGAGAGTCAGAAAGAGTCGCAAAGAGGCATTAATAGTTGGAAAAAAGAGTCAAATATCATCATAATATAACTATACGAGCTCTAATTGCACATAAAGGAGTCAGCCATCAATTCACCGCTTTTTTCTAACGTACTTGTGCCCCAATTTCTACCGGATCAACAGTTTTGTGTCAAACCACAATAGCCAAATTAACCACACTTTAAGATCCAAAAAAAGTATTTCCTATTGCAAAAAGAGAATCAGATTTTGCACTTTCTTGTTGCTGAAGTTGGACTATTATAGCTACTTGTTTCTGCTAGTCAGTCGAAGAGGAAAGGAAAGAGGCCCCGACTCACTTTCCGTTGCTATCTAAAGCCGTATTATTGAGGAATCATGTCATTCAGACAACAGTTTCACGAGTTCAGACAGAGTTCCATCAACAATGGTTCTCCTGAGTCACATGGGAGAGTCACCATCAGAAGAATATCATCCAAGATCACAGGAACCTACCGGACAAGAAGATCTAGAAGACACAAGTCCAAGGTCTTTGGTCATCTAACCCTTTTTCAGAGGAACGGTGAAGTAACTTTGGAGAACAAGGTCTATGATGTGAAGTTCCAGAATAGTGCTGACTTGATTGAACCAACTTGTGAACATACAGACACAACACAGAAGGTATCTGAGACCGAGCCAGAGTCTGAAATTTCGTCAATTGTGAGTTTCGAACAAGGTGGGACACCAGTATCAAAGACAAAGAGGTTCAATAGTGGCTTCCATGTGTGGTTTCACAAGATTCATTACCAACAGAGGCTCAAGATTCACCAGATGTTCAAGTCTCGCCACAAGCAAACTGATGAAGAAACCGAGAAGGATGTCAATGATAAGCTGGCTTCAAGTGAAAACTTACCAGAAGAAGCATTCTCCTGTTATAATGAATACCGCACACAGAACTTCAATACATATTTCGAAGCTTGGAAAGAGGCAAACAAAGGTGACCACAACACTGATATGGGAGATATAAGAGTCCCAGTGATTTCCCCGTTGAACCAGTTGGGCTTCGAGAGTCTCCAAAAGTTGAAAGATGAAGTGTTCAAAATCCATACTGACTTCTCAGATGACTCCTCAATAAGTCTCGTTGATGAATTCAAGTCACAGACCACCACCAAAGATCTGGCAGAAAACCTCACTCCGGTTGACGGAGATGCCTTATCTTCTGACAAGACGTTACTAGAGTCAGATAACTCCTTACAGAACTCACCAGAACATGCCCTTCAGAACAAAGAAACCAACATTGTCGTTGCCCCAGCCTTTATCGAGGAACACACCACCAACAGACAACAGTTTCTAGGAAAGATTGAATCCGCATTTGATTCCATGAGAACTTTGCACTCCGTTAAGCAGGATCAACAAGATGATGATGAGAGCAAGACTGACTCCATTCACAGAAAGAGATCAGTAATGGAGAGGGTCAGATCGGCACTCAAGGGTCCGTCCAGTGTTTCAAATCACAGTTCACGTTCTGCTAGTACAAATTCATCATATTCACCAGTGTCAATTGTCATACCAGCTCTGAATAATAGCCATAGCTTTATATTTGACATCACTGATGATATATCAGAAGGAAACTTGATTGAGCCTGTGTATTTCCCTGACGAGAATGCCTCTTCTGCCTCCACTGATGAGAACACTCCATTTGACTTCAAAGATCCTGCTGTTTATGACCCAGAGTCCAAGACCAATACAATCTCAAAGCCCGAAAAGCCCACTGGTGATACAACCATCAAGTTTGATAAGTTTGCTGAAATCCTACTGTATGATGGGTCCAAAAGGTTGAAGAAAGATCAGTATGATAGCACCAGGTCATCAATTGTCTCCAAGAATCGCAATAGAAGAACTCATGACTCTTATAAAAACAATGGATCCCTTGTGTTGACATCAGCCAACTCCATTAGCAAGGTCAGAAGCTTCAGAAAGACCCGATTCTCAAAGACAGCACTGAGTACATTGGAGGATCAGCTCTTGAATGACAACAGTTTCACTTCCCTGAGCAACATCAAGCCAATTTTGAGATCTAAGCACAACAAGAATGCTGATGTTGAATCCATCAGAGCCAAGTACTGTGATGATGTTGAAGTGGAGGAGTTCATCAACTTCTTTCAGGACCATGAGAAGAAGAGAATCGAAAGCGAGCCGTATTTGGACAGAGTCAGGGAGAAGCAGATCATCACGTACTATTCCAGTGAGACTTATGAGGACGATACTTTAGATGAGAGTTTCCATTGAGTATCAAGTAAAACGTTTTGCGGTCCACTTTGTCAATCAATTGTGTAGATTCTAATTCTCTTCACTTACTTTGTAGGGCAACTACTTTCTTTAATGGGTTGTTTTCGGAAAAACATCAACAAACTTATTCGTTTGCCATACACATTTAAGTCCCACAATGAAAACCATGACAAAATGCAGTCGCTGCTCTTAGAACGCTCCTTAGGGAAGATCAGCCACACTCAATTCGAACGACTCTCAACAGAGGCACTTTATTACAACCTTGAAGCACTTGATAGCCCCAGATTCCCGCTGAGGAAAGGTCCCGCATCAATAAATTCACTCGACTTTGATAAATCAGAGAGGAGATTCCTTCTATCTGGTGGGGCCGACAGCTCAATTAAAGTCTTAGACACTGCTGCTCCAAACAACCGCGCAAAGCTCCTAGGAAACATCAATAAGACTAACGGTGGACATGCGTTTGGTGTGACCTGTGTTCAGTGGTGGCCATTCGACACTGGGATGTTTCTCTCCAGTTCATACGATACGACATTACGTGTATGGGACTCCAATAATTTCCAAGAGGCATTCAGTTTTGAATTGGATTCCAAGGTCAATTGCTTTGATGTCAATCCTACGGGATGGAATTCATTGATTGTGGTTGGGAATGGGTCGAGTCATGTGCGGTTATTAGATTTGAAAACGACAAGTTCGGTACATAGTCTCAGTGGACACAATGGGACCATATTGAGTTGTAAGTGGTCACCGAATGATGGTAACATCTTAGCGACAGGGAGCAGTGCTGGTGAAGTGAGAATTTGGGATATAAGGAAGACAGATTCTTGTCTTACGCAACTTGATATGCAGAGGACGATGGGCGCAACCAGCACGATGGAGTTATCCACCAATAGGAGTAAGAAAATTGGGATTGTGAAGAGTACAGTGAAGGCACACTCGCATGAAGTGAATGGATTATGCTGGACTGAGAGTGGTAAGACTTTGTTGACTACAGGCCATGACGAGAAGATTAGAGTATGGGATCTAGATGATTCAATTGGGATCAATACACTGTTGAATTTTGGACCTTTTGTCAAGAATCGGTTTCCTAGTTACAAATCGATGATTCTTAGTCCGATAAGGGAGACTGAGGTTCAATATCTTTGGTATCCGTCTGATAATGGAGAAGTACTGGTATTCAGACTTCAGGATGGTAAACTCGTTGCGAAGTTGAGACGGAACCTACAGGAGAACTCTAGAAGCTGCTGTGTTGCATACCCAGGGGACAATTCAGCCACATACTTCTCTGGCACTGTTGATGGGAAGATCAATGTGTGGGGACCAAAAGAGGAAGAACTTGACGCTGCTGGTGACTAGACGTTCAGTATACATGATAATGATGAAGACTAATAATAGTGTAGTAACCAGTGTTATGACTACGTCTTATTCAATTTCAGAACTGTTCTGATATGTCAGAATCCAGGGCCACTAGACAGCCTCTCTGATTCCGGATAAATGTTATATAGATAAGGTCTGTGCCTGTGGAGAAGAACCACAATGCGCGTTTTTCAACGGTCAAACGACATACATTATCAGGCGCCATTTATATTCATAATTCGATCTGGCAACACATTGTGTCTAGAGGTAGACTTACTAGAAAGTTTTGTATTGTCACACGGTGGTAACTTATACTCCGGGCACAAATATATAAAAGACTCTAGAGAATTCAGCTGTACTGGAAGTCTGGGACCCTGGTACTACCACTAGGAATTTTATACGGCCGATTCGCGTTGTGTTGGGAGTGGCCATACCGACGCATTTCCGTTTTCGATCGTGCATAACATCGAAAATTTTACTAGTTAATTGGCTAATTTAGTGGGATACAATCAATACCTAGCTTATGACCCTGAAGACGCTCTGGTCAAGAAGCTATAGTTCTCCTTAATGTTAGTCTAGTTCCTCGTAGATTTTGAGATTTGTCTTAATTAATTGTGAGATAGTATAACTGCATTGATGAAGCCATCCTTGTCCGGTTAGTTCTCGATTGCAACACAATATGTACAAAGTCTAGACTCAAGTGTTAAACATGCCCAAATAGCTGAGCAGTCACAAAATACAGCACTACCGAGTCCCGAACACTTAATTGGTCCAGGCCATGAACTACGAGGCACTAACGAATCTCAATTTGGATAAAACCCGATAAATAAAGTTTTTTTTTTTGCGTCACTTTAGTGTCGTCTGCGTCATTTCGTTTTGGCGAAAAACCCAACTTGGGAAGTCTGAAAGAGCCTGTAAGAGGCCGGGAAAAGATGATTACACTGTCAGTAGATGATCATCCAAGCAGGCAATCTGCGATCATAGGCCTACTAGAAGAATGACGAGTCACATTACGTATTACTTCCTCAATAACAGGCTTCAATTGATACGGATACGATCGTCTTTAGGTGTACTTAGCCCATCAATATCGGATCTCTTAACTGTAAGATCCACAGCTAGGTACTAACCTTAACGGTGAACAACCTGGTCAATTGGTTCAAGACACGGCTATATGACACTTTTAGAGACATTGGACAGTGCTTTAGTCAATTATGGCTTTCAATTCGGATGTTCAGAACACAATTATGAGGTATTCCCGGGGGTTTTTGTGTCAAAAGATAAAGACGCAGAATCTATGATGATCGGACACACAGATCTATGTGGTCCAAAGTGAACGTATGTTTAGAACATCCAAGCACAGCAATGATGAATTCAAAAAAGTTGGTACTGTGATTGCTCTTCGACGAATTATGTGGACTTCTTTCGAAGTTTCAGTGGCTTGCTTGGTTCAATTGGGTTCAATTGCTTTGGCACTGTGTGAATTGGACTCTTTGCTATTCACTTAACGCCACTAGCCTGAAGTGGTGATTCCTTATCTCAGGCTCTCAAAGCATTGGTCCGATCAGATTCCCTTAGGGTCAAAAATAGCCATTCCAGTGTTTGTTGTTTGTTGTTGTTTCATGAGCTAACCACTGACTCACTTGATGACCCTTGACACACAGCCAGAGATCACGAACTGATTGGCGCAAAGTGACACCACCAACTCCGTTCCTTTTGGCGAAAAATGGCGCAAAGGGCTTCAAAAACGAAAAATTGGTTTCCCGTTTAAGTAACTAAAAACGGTAAGGGACACAATTCAGGAAATGAGTTTATGCAGGTATATGCGGAATCTGCGGAGTGATAAAGATTTTTTTTCTTTTTGCGCATTAACGGCGAAGGAAAGAGATGTATGGAAGAGAGATCCTGTGTAATTCGCCTCCAACACACTGGGGCAAAATCTAGGTGGAAGGTTCAATTAAAAGGTGTAATACTCAATTCACACAATTGCCTGCCATTGAGCCTTGTCCCGGACTCAATGGCTGTTCTGATTCCCGAGGTTCAGTGGCCTGGTAATTAAGATTTTGTTTCATCACGGTTTCTGTGGGAAAAGATGCGTCACGCTGCATTTTACGCCATCCGATAGCGGAAAAAAAAAGAAAAGACACAAAATTTTTTTGTAAACAGATATAAGAGCAGAGTTCCAGAAATAAAATTTCTTTCTATGAACCAACCACTATTCTTGCCACATAGCTAACGAAAGATCTCAACAAGTTTACCAAAGATCTAACTTATACAATTACAAGCATTACAGACACAGCAATTACTAAGAGTGATCTTATCCCACATCCGATGATTATGTCCATCTCAGAGTTCACATTTGGAACGATGACTCCAGATATACCAGCGGACATTTACTCTGCCAACTCAAGTCACAACGATAACACTGCTCTAACTATTGGCACAATTTCAAGAAAGATGAGCAAGTCTTCGATTGATCTGTCCATCCCATCTCCACCACTATCTCCATACCAGGCATCGCCAGAGACAGCAGCCCCAGTATCTGTATCTCCAGCTCGCAGTATTCTTAGAGAGGTTCAGTCTAAGGAGGCAAACAACGTTGACAACTCCAAGAAACCAGTACAGACTATTGTGGTTCTCAAGAACAAGACAACCTGCCTGAAGGAATTTCCTCTAGACAATGTTGAGAACTATCCACTGGTTATCAATGCATGGTCTAACACAGGTTCAAAGAACTTCAAGAAGTCACAATTGAACTTCATCAGACAGTATACAAGCCGCTCAAAGAAGTTGAATTCGAAGATTGGTAAGTCGCTGAATGCCAGAAAGTTTGCACCAAGAAGAGTTGTCAAGAGTCACTATAATGAGATTCCAACCACTTCTTACTTCTCAAACAACACCTACAACTCCGATTCTGATTACAATTCTCAATTCGAGAAGGTTAGGACTCGTCGTGTTGCAAGAGAATCTTCTGCACATCCAAACTACTCCGGATTTGATTCTGATGTTCCAACCAGAGTTTCTACTCCAACCATCAAGAGAAGAAAGCCACCTGCAGTGTCTTCTCCAGCTGCACCAGCAAACATTGACTGGGAGGCTCTTCCTGATTATTCACCTGATGTTGCTACCTTGCCAAACAATGCTAGATGCTTGAGAGTTGAATGGAAGGGACAGCCAATGGATTTGTCTAGCGACCCATTGGTGGACAAGTTGCATCCAGCTGAGGTCACATTGGCTTCTATCTTGAGATTGCCATGTAACTTATACTTGGACTCGAAGAGAAGATTGTTTATGGAGAAGGTTGCAAGATTGAAGAGAGATTTGCCATTCAGAAGAACTGATGCTCAGAAGTCATGCAGAATCGATGTCAACAAGGCCAGTAGATTGTTTGCAGCTTTTGAGAAGATTGGCTGGCTGGAAGATGACAAGTTCGGCAAGTACTTGTGATTTCATCCTATCTTGTAATGAGTTAATGAGTTGTTTTGAAGTTTTGTGTTATTTTGGTCTGCCGGGAGTGTATGGATAGCATTGGGAAGAAGAGTTAAGCATCATGTAATCATATTTGGGAATTATTGGGAATAAAGAATTAAGGGAAATACATTAAAAGAGAGAGTCATGCATTTGGGATATAAGTTGCATCCATACAATTCGGTTTTTTACTTCGTGGGTCTTAAATGACGGTTTTTTTATTTAGATTTGGGTCTTTATTAGGCATTTGTTATGGGGTTTGGTTTGGTTTTATTAGGCGATTAATTGGGATTTTTTGTATATAACACTGGAATCAGTTATAGTATCTTGGGTACAATTCTTGATCTGTAGTGGTGTGTTGGGTTCTCTTTGGTTCAGGATTTAAGTCGAACCAACTTTCTCATTGCTAAAGAGGTATTAATCCTGGATCCATACAATTGTGTCTGTGATCATGGGATTCTTATCAGACCTGAACACACACAGAGTGATGGCTGTGAGTGTCACTATTGCTGCACATGCTGATGATGCTTTGCGGAATAGCTCTGATGCTCAATGATTCAGGATCATCCTAGTTTGTGGTCATATCAGAATGAAGAAGAACGGATACATTCTCTGGAAAAATGGAGTAGATAGCATTGCAGATGCAACGAATGAGGTCGAGCTTGTGTATGGTTTGTTTGTTATCGGGGATATATTTCTTCCAGTACCTCTAGTGTCTCGAAGAACAAAGAGTTTCGAATAGAAGAATCTGAAGATATGGACACAAGACATTTTGATGGAGAATTCCATCTGGGAATGGTAGTGTGTCCTGATCTGGCTTATTATATCATGAAGTTCGGACATGTTAGGCCATGGAGGGTACTCTCACTCACTACTACTATTACCAAAGTAAGGAGTTGTAAGTAAGGGTCTCTATCTTCACTAGTTGACCAAGATCTCTGTAACACCCAGACACCAATAATAACGGGTCCTTGGCGCCCACTAAAGAAAAGAGCTTGATTTAACTGTTACTGTTAATATGCTTAGCTCCGCCAAATCGCTACCTCCGCCATGCATTTACCGTTTCTTGACGGTAACAATGAGAGTGACGGTTAATGACTCAAAGGGCATCTTTTGATATTACACAGTACAGCCTAACTTTTGAGTTATGCAGGAAGTACTCGCCACAGTTGACAACAAAGTCCACAGTCCCTAGGTACACCTAGTAATAATGACTACCTACCATGAGGCTGAATGCATTACCTTAATTTACCAACTTCTCGGACGGGCCCTTTTTTAGATCAGCGAGGTTCATCTGCTATCCACAGTTTGATCTAATGTGCATTTTAACCGTGGCATATTCCTCTTTGGGGTTGATAGCCATATAATCCGCTAGCTGAATCCCGCGCCATAACTCTATTGGGAATAGTTGAGGCAGGCTCTGTGGGTATCAAATCCATCTTCAGCCCTGATATTCTTCACAGATATAAAGGTGTGGTAACCCCCCTCTTGTTAAGTTGTGAACATGATTAAGATATCAGCTATCAATACTTACGATGTCGCTGGACAAGAACAAGGATGTTGCGATAAATATTGACGAAGTGGTTTCATCAACTTCTCATAACCAAGAACAAAAAGACATACAAAGTGGTGATGGCCAAGACAAAGACACTAAAAATGTGTCACTTTGGAGAAAGATTTTCCCTAAACCACCAGCAGTTTCCTCCAGGGAAAGAAAGTTTGTGAGAAAGCTGGATTTTTGGCTTCTGTTGTTCACTTCTTTGGCTTACTTCATGAAGAGTATCGACCAGTCGAATATCTCAAATGCTTATGTCTCTGGTATGAAGGAGGACTTGGGCTTCCATGGTCGCCAGTACAATCTTATCGATACGTTTTTCAAAGTCGGATATGCTGTGTTTCTCGTGCCTTCACAGATTATGATCAATAAAGTGAAACCAAACTACTGGCTGGGATTCTCAGAGACGATATGGGGTGTTATGACTTGTCTATGTGCTGTGGCAAAGAAACCAGAGCATCTGTATCCAATCCGTTTCTTTGTCGGTGCTTTCGAGTCTTCGTCATGGCCAGGAATTATTGTTCTCTTGATGAATTACTACACTAAGGAGGAACTAGCTTTCAGAATTGGTGTCTTCCAGGCAAGTTACTACGGTGGTAATATGTTTTCTGGGTTCTTGCAGGCTGCTATCCATCGTACACTGAATGGTCGTCTGGGCAAGGCTGGTTGGCAGTGGATGTTCATCATCAACGGACTGATGACGATTGTTGTTGCATTGTCTTTGCCTTTCGCTTTACCAGACACTCCAGAGAATGGTGGTTCGAAAATCTGGATGAATGATGAAGACAGGGAAATAGCAATTGAAAGAATGCAGAAAGTTGGAAGAAACACAAAGAGAGGGATTCATTGGAAGGAGTTCTGGAGTTTGTTTGTCGATTGGAGACTGTGGCTATTCTTGGCTGCCTATTGCTTCAAGACTTACTGCATTGCCTTCAGTTATTTCAATCTGTTCTTGAAAAGTCTTACCAAGGCTGATGGGTCCAAGTTGTGGTCCATTGAGAATTTGAACTTGATTCCAATTGGTGGTAATGCTATTTCATTCTGTGCTGTTATCGGATGGGCCAAGCTGGCTGATTTGACACAGAAACCTTTGCACATCATCATATTTCTTCTCTTCACAGACTTCTTTTCCGTTATTGTTCTAGCAGTATGGCCATCTTCTTTAGGACTCAAGTATGCTGCCTTTTTCATGATTCCTATCAGTGATGCTGTTACATCCCTACTGATTTCTCTTCTAGCTGAAGTCTATTCCTATTCTCCAGGTAAGAGATCCCTCGTCACTGGTATTGCTGTGGTTGTGGTATACGCCAACAATGCTTGGTTACCATTAGTGATCTGGCCAGCTAATGAAGCACCTACTTTCAAGTATGGCTACAAGTTCTCTTGTGGCTTCATCTTCATATCGTTTGTGGCTTCTATCTTCTACTACAACTTGGTATATAAACCTGCTGTGGTGAGAAATATCGAGGAGAAGGAATTGAGAGAGCAAGAGAGTGGAGCGACAAGCGATTTTGATGACAATTTGAGTGACATCAGAAGTTTTGAGCAGAAAGCTGAACTTGCTGCTAAGAACCACTATGAGGCTAAAGTTCCTAATTAGTGTATAGATCACCAAACAAACAAATTACATATTACACATACTAAAGTAGAGCCTTTTAGGCTTTGAGCTTACCTTGGCCAGTTGCCCTCCACTAAGTTTGACCGAACTGTACTGATTTTATGTCTTTTTGTCTTCTGTTAAGGGACAGACCCCATTGTTAGAGATGAGTTCCACACTTTTGAAAACAGATGCCACAATGCAGATAAATCAATCTCGAATTGTCACATTTGAACCACCACCACCACGATCTTTGATGATGAGATCCTGATAAGCAGTGGCGAGCATGCAGAGCTGAGTCTTATACCGCCACTGTTTCCCTTTTTGGAAGATTATGCTTTATATTCAGGGTCTTCACTCTGTGACACTGTGTCCAACATAAGTCTCCAAGACTCCGCCTGTGATTACTATGAAAGGGAACATCCCTTAGACACACTTAGAAGACCCTGAAACTCAGATTATACCATGAAACCAAGTCCCACAGAAATGATATATAAAAGAGGCTTATGTCCTTTTGCTGGATGAATTCGAATTTAATCAACAGATGATCATAGAATGACTGAGCCCAAATCGACAACACCAGAGGACATCAAGGACGCTGTGTCTATCAATATCGATGATGTTGTGTCTTCGTCCAACTCGAAGAATGCTGTCTCTGTCGATAAGGACTCATCAGAGGAGAAGAAGACTCTATGGAGAAAGATCTTCCCTAAACCACCACCAGTCTCTCCAAGGGAGAAGAGATTCGTTAGAAAGCTGGACTTTTGGTTATTGACTTTCACTTCTTTGGCTTACTTCATGAAGAGTATTGACCAGTCTAATATCGCTAATGCTTATGTCTCTGGTATGAAAGAGGAGCTGGACTTCCATGGCCGTCAATATAACCTCTTAGACACATTCTTTAAAGTTGGATACGCCATCTTCTTAATTCCCTCACAGATCATGATCAATAAGATGAAACCAAATTACTGGTTGGGTTTCGCTGAGACTGTGTGGGGGATATTGACATGTCTCTGTGCTGTTGTTAATAAGCCGGAACATCTTTATCCTATTCGTTTCCTCATTGGTGCCTTTGAATCCTCCTCATGGCCTGGTATTATTGTGCTGCTCATGAACTACTACACCAAGGAAGAGCTAGCTTTCAGAATCGGTGTCTTCCAGGCGAGTTACTTTGGTGGAAACATGTTCTCGGGGTTCTTACAAGCTGCTATCTACAAGACCTTGAATGGTAAATTGGGCAGATCTGGTTGGAGATGGATGTTCATTATCAACGGATTGATGACTATTGCTGTTGCCCTTTCACTTCCTTTTGCCTTACCAGATACCCCAGAGAATGGTGGTTCCAAACTGTGGATGAATGATGAAGATAGAAAGATCTCAGTTGAAAGAATGCAGAGAGTTGGAAGAAACACCAAGAGAGGTGTCGTCTTCAAGGACTTCTGGAGTGTCTGCACTGACTGGAGATTATGGGTGTTCCTAGCTGCCTATTGTTTCAAGGCATATTGTATTGCTTTCAACTATTTCAATCTATTCTTGAAGAGTTTGACTAATGCTGATGGGACTCCAACATGGTCGGTTGAGAATCTGAACATGATTCCAATTGGTGGTAATGCCATCTCATTTTGTGCTGTTATTGGTTGGGCAAAGTTGGCAGACTTGACCCAGAAACCCACACATGTGATAATCTTCTTGTTATTCACTGACTTCATCTCTGCTATTATTCTTGCTATCTGGCCTTCGTCATTGGGATTGAAATACGCTGCGTTCTTCATGATACCTATCAGTGATGCTGTCATCTCGTTGATGATTTCGCTATTGGCTGAGGTCTACTCCTTCTCACCAGGTAAAAGATCTATTGTCACTGGTATTGCAGTTGTCTTTGTCTATGCGAACAATGCCTGGCTACCTCTATTGATCTGGCCTGCAAACGAGGCCCCAGACTTTAAATATGGGTATAAGTTTACATGTGGCTTCCTATCGATATCTGCTGCTTGTGCAATCATCTACCATAGACTTGTTTACGTGCCAGCTGTCGATAGAAATGTCGCTGAGAATGCCTTGCGTAAGGAGGAAGAGGGACGCATCAGTGAAGACGCTTCACCGGATGATGATTTGAGCGACATTAGAAGCTTTGGACAGAGAGCAGAAATGGTTGCTAAGGACCACTATGAGGCGAAACTAATCAAGTAAACTAGTTATAGTGAATTCATGTTTTTATCAGCACAGATAGTGTAGCCTACTCTTCTCTATAAGCCTATTACTCGACAAAGAGAGGATAACAAACCTGTACAAACGGCTAATATGATGCTATACCTGTCATGGTTGCTAGGGTTAGGTATAACTCCGCATCCAAACACGGGAATTTCCCACATCGGGTCATTTACCGGGTTTATCAACGCGGTTTTCCAAGTGATTCGCGCACAAAAATGCTGGCTCTGTCTCAAAAAAGAAAGGCGGCGGCGGTTTGACATGAGTGAAACTGAGTGAGCAGGTACAAACAAACTCTTCTTTTCCAACTCCCAAATCAAACATCGCCTTCACATTTCTGCCACTATCAAGTTCAACCGCACCACCGTCTGCTGCTGAGGCTGTTAACTCAACTTCGTCACTCGCTTTAGTCACTCTTCCCCCAGCTTAGCAGCTCTCTCAGGCGCCCGTCTCCAATCCCCCTTTTGAGCGCCTTGTATCTATCTAATACTTTGGCCTCCGCGTCCTCCACCCTCGCAGACCGGCAAGAGAGAAGCTACAGCGCCACTCGCTGAACTGTGCTACCCGCTAAGCACCACCGCACACCCCTCACAGTACCGGGTTCAATACAACGCGCCTACTTTCCCAGGTTTCGCTAGAATAGGAACCACAAGAACTTACGAATCATCCAAGTTTTGCATGTTTACCCAGTCCGTCGCTGAAACGCCATTCATCAACTCTGCCAGCTACTTTAACGACAGCAGTATCATGCCAGGATACAAGGGCAGAAGCCTTCCACAAGACGGCTTTCCTGGCGCTTCAGAGATCAACAGTGATCTATACGCGGTGTTGAATCAAGATCATCATCAGATCAGCCACGGTGATAACATCAAGAACACGTATTTGGCTAGTGGGTTCACCGGTGTCAAGCATGAAGAACCCCAAGAGATTACTATTGAAGATCTACTCGAGGAGGATCCCTTACTCTCGTTCACTACAACCCTAGATCGTCAGGAGTCGAATGACACCATTTTGCAGAATTCGTCCCCGATTGCTAAAGCCCCAGACCCAGAGAGAATAGTCGAGGCCCTCACCCTAAACAAGAAAAAGATTCCTCAGCTTCATCACAGCTTCGATGAAGTACCGAATGGCCCTTCACTTTCACCATTGTCACCGGTTTCTCATATTCAATCACACCCGCCTCAACAACAGCCCAAAGGCCGCAGTTTTGACTCCAACAGGAACATAGATAGTCATGTGAATCAACAACAGGTTGCACAGATGGAACAAGGAATCGTGGACTTGCAGCTGCAGAACCAGTACAGCAGACACCTTGGTCAGAACCCTGCTTTCGGTGTCCAACAAGGTCAGGTATCATTACAGAACACCTCATCTTCACACCAGACACCACTGTCACAACAACACCTCCAGCAACACCAGTATCAGCTTCTTCAGCAACAACAACAACAACAGCAGCAGATGCAAGCGAGGTTTCAGACAGAGCAGCAACAGTTCCATCCAAACATGGACCATTTCCGAGCCCAGATTCAAAACCAAACTATGTTTCAACAGAACCAACCGATGATGGCACGTCAGAATCCAGGACAAGTTCCTCAGGGTACTGTTGGAATACCTAATCAACAACATGTGATGACTGGATCATTCCCACCCTATGTTCAAGCACAGGATGTTCATGCCATGAGCTATGGTTCTACGGAGTCTCTGCAGATGCCTCAGGTGCCTCACGTTGTTCAGCAACAGATTCCATATAATCCAAATCTCCACAACGCAAATCCGCTCTCATCCTCCAGTGCAACCTTTCTGCCAGTGGTTGAGGAAACCATTGCAGATCCCTCAAAAGCTGACAAGAGACCTAGTTTGGTACAGGCACCATCAGCCTCGAAAGCTGCAATATCAAAACGCCCTTCCAAGCCACCCATGAACAAATCCAACTCCACTACATCTCTGAATAAAGTGAAGAAGAATTCAGTGTCATCCAGCTCTGGTCCATCTGTTGGAACGTCCAGAATTGTGCTAAAGAAGTCGAAGAGTTTTCTTGCCACACCTACCACCGCATCATCGAAACCATTGTACCAGACATTGGACTTTTCAAAGAACTTCACCAACTTTTTCAACTCTTCGACTTCATCCCTGAAAGCAAATGGCTCCACTCCTTCAAAAGAGGCACTAAGGAAGTCACAGCAGAAGCCTATTCTGAAGATGACACCTCAAAAGAATTACGAGTTCATAATCGAGAAACAGAGTGGCTCCAAAGAGAAGAGCTGTCCAAGACCGTCATCATCTAGATCTGGTGCTACACCAAGAAGAGGTTCAGTTCCTACCATTGCGGCCACTCCTAGTGCTGCCACGCCCACTAATTCCAAGATGTTGAACTTCTCCAAACCTCCTTCTATTGACGCGTCTTTTTACTCTCCAAATTCTTCATCACCAAGCAACTCTGATGGTTCAGGCACCTCTCCTTTGAGCTCTCTGAACTTCAAACCTCATCCACACCCAAGCTACCAACAATCACCAGTTCTCTCCTCTTTTCAGAAGATAACTCCTGATAGCTGTGCTTCCTCAAGTTCAAGCCAGGAGACTTTCCATCCTGTGGATCCTAAATCTAAGGAACGGAAGAGAGGAGGAGAGTTAGTGAATATGGATAGTGGATTTGATAGTGACGAAGGTCCCTCATTTCAACTGAAGAGCATGAAATCTGGTATGATTGAGTTCAGGGTCCTGCCTGATTCAGAAAAGTGATATAAATTTAAATTTGCTTGCAGTACGTGACTGCCTTTTATGATTTGCATTGAACCCAATGTGTCTCGGGTTCCACTCCTTTCTTTTTGTTTTGTTTTGTTTTGTTTTCATTTCTTTTCCAGTTGAGTCTATCATACACTGTATCATATGCTGGTTCATCATTTCCGCAATGATAGACTGTTTCATTTTTTTATTAATTGTTCTATGGAGAAAGGGCACTTGTACTATTCAAGTGTTGCTACTTTTGTGTCAGAGTTTTTGGGGGGTTATACAAGCTGGTTAGCCCGGCTAAGAGTGGCTATGTATAAGTTA
This sequence comes from Komagataea wickerhamii, assembly GCA_030574915.1. NCBI lineage: Eukaryota > Fungi > Ascomycota > Saccharomycetes > Phaffomycetales > Wickerhamomycetaceae > Komagataea > Komagataea wickerhamii. Next base: position 43,667 of record JAJMFU010000041.1, read on the forward strand.
TTTTTATAGGTAAGCTGAATCTGTATTATTCATTACACTTGTTGTGTCGTAGCCCATATTAACAGACTAGTCTCTACATGCCCAGAATTAGACTATGGTGATCATCTGTATGTTCAATAAATATAAGCCCTAATCAGCTAATAACAATAAATAATAATAAATAAGACGTTGCAGACATTATAAAGCCCATTCTTTACTCGCGTAGTTTGAACTCTGTCTCGTTGATTGGCTCGGTACGTCTCTTTGGACCTCTGAAGAATTTTCCCTGGATACAGAATTAGTAAAAAGGCAGATTGAGCGTTTGAAGGATGGAGTGAACTTACTTGAGAGTTGTATGCTAGCCATGTGATTCCTGAAGGTATGGCGACCAATAAAACGAAGATTGGAATCAGTCTTTTCGGAGTGACTTTGTATCTCTGACCTCCTGTCTCCCTAAAACCTTTCATATAGATATGTTAGTCAAACGTTCTCCTCTCGCAGGGGGTGCAACAAAGTCAGAAAATCATTTCAGACAACATGTACATACGGTAGTACTTCTCGAAGGCTGGGTCTTTGATTAAAGCTGGTCTGTGTTAGTATCTCCACTGCAAAAGCCCATTCAAGTAGTTAGTCCCCAGTTCTGAAAAGAGCTTGGAACTAAAACGAGGGGCGGAAAGTATAGCATGGGTACGCACGCTCAGGGCCGGCTCCATGGTGTCCCATATCTGTAAGACTTAGTCTCTGGTGAAGGGAATGCAGTTTTATATTAATGGGCCTTTGAATTGTGATGTCGGGAGTTCCAGTCGGTCGAACATCAACAAAAGTTCATCCGGACACCAGAGAAATGGATGACGTAAGCGGTATTCTAATTTATTAATAAGCTGGAGAAGAGAGAGCAGTAGAGTCCACAAATACAAATACAACGGACAGAAGACCGACACATGATCAGCAAGACGGAACTTAAGCAGCTACGTGCCTTTCTCAGTCATGAGCGTTTTGAAGACAGTGACATTGTTGGGAATATATCGCTGATAAAGGCACTCTTCTTACGACATGAGAGGTTTAATGAGCAAAGACTCCAACAAGCACATAAACTACTCGACCAGTTCAAGGAACCATACAAGTCAGACTTTATAAGAAGTCTTAGAAGAGGGATTTACTTACTATGGGAAGTACTGTGTGACTTCAGCCTTCTGCCACAGCCCAAAGTTACTGGTGCTGTTGATAGTGTTACCCTTATTGGATCTATTGATGCGTTTATCAGTCATTACTACCCTAAGGTCAGAACGACAGTGCACAAGTCCTTGCGCCAGAGGATCCTCAGTTTGATATGCATCTCTCCCATCCTCCCACTTCTGGCATGGAAGATTAAGGAACAGCAGAATCGTCTACGACACACGGAAATGAGTGAGGCAGACACTTCACACACCTACCTTGATTCATTCCTCGACATTATTCCTGTGAATGGATCAGCAGGAGAGAATCAGGGTCAGGATGACCAAATCCTAGAGAGATTTGGCCAGTTATATGAAAGATTCTGTAACAAGGTTGAAGATCCATCACATACTGTCTTTAGAGATTCTCCATGGATATTTCTGTTTGAGTCTGTTCAACGACTAAAGACGTTTCTTGCGACCAATGTGGAACTTCTAACATCAGCGTTAAGGCGAAGAGTGGATTATGTCGATCCATATAACCGACCGGGGCTGGTCAGTGAAATATGTTCCCCGTTCCTAAAGAACTCCATACGCTGCGCATTGGCAATACTACTTGATATGGAGGAGCCTAAAACAGTTAAACTTGTGACAGATTCACAAGATTTTAACAGAATTATGGACAAGTGGCTATGTGGGATACGTGTCAGACTAGAACACATTCGAGAAAGAGCTGGCTCAGACTTCATTAATCTCAGAGCAGCACATATGGTGGAGATGAAGCCCGATATTGTGTTGTCTGGTGGGTTTCTGGATGAAGAGACTCCCTCTTCATGGTCGAGAATATGTCTGGCCCCAATAGAAGCTAAACTGTCAATTAATCAGTCACCAGTCCAACAGACTCTTGTCCAAGCTGAGACAGCCAGATCTTGGACAATGTCAGACGCAAAACGTTCGCTACGAGAAATTGGGTCGAGTCCAGGAAACTTTGGTGATGTTATTCGTCAGCCAGTCCGATACATTCTGGCGTCTGGATTCCTGAAAGCAGGATACTTGTTTCTAATCAGAAATGATCATTTGTTCCTTGTAAGAGTGGAACCCAATATCAACGACCACAACCCAGCAGATAATATACCCATTGTGGGAACTGAGAAATTTCGTCGTGCTCTGCCTGTTGATGTCAAAACTTTTGACGACTTCAACATGGAAAAGGTACCAGAGACGAATTCTTTGTCTCAGATGAGTCGTGAAGATATGTTAGGTTCATTGAAAGAGCGGCTGAGGGCATTTTCTGGATTGCAGATAGTACTTGATGTGCATGAAAGCATTCGCTTGCTATGTGATGAAGAATTCCAAGATGAGGCTGTGGATAGAATAACTACTGCTAGTGATACCCTGGACACTCTTAAAAGACATGCAGATGGTGGTGATGATGTGTCAAATTCCCTGTCATTTGGAGTGGAGACAAACTCACCAACAGCCGGTGGGTTTCTTCTCCTTTATGAATCAGCTTTTGAAGAGGTGATCAAGCAACATGGTGGTATCTCTGTGTTTTATGATGATGAGTTTAATCCCCTGAATTATTTTTCACCATATGAGACCGCATGGAGTTTGATAATCACTGTGTCACGAGATGCATTGATCACACTTATCAAGACTGGGAATGAAGCGTTGTCTCCTGCTGATGTTGATAATGTTGTTGAGAGTCTGTTTGGTGAATCAACAACAGCAAGTGAGTCAAAATCACTCACATTGGTAGTGACCAATGTTGGTATGATTGAAAGAGAATATCATAGAAGTCTGTATGAGTTAGAGTTCTACCCAGGTCCCTCATTTGAAGATTACAAGAGGCAGTGCATTGAAAGAGCCATTACTACGCCAATTAGTATTCTGGACAAGATACGCCAATACCACCAGGACATTGAAGCTGAAGCTGAAGCTGGTGCCAGTGTTAGAACAACTATTAACACTCCAACTGTCACTGTATCTGAGTCAAACTTCAGCTTCACATTCAACAACAAAGACCCAAAACTGACGAGAGGTGGCTTCATTGGCCCATACTATGTATTCAATGAAGAGATCCCTCTATGGGAGGACATTAATCGACCTATCACTCCAGCTATACTCAATGATGCTAAAGAACAAGTCACTATAATGATCAAAGAGCTGGGAATAAAGATACTTCCAGAAGTATTGATTGCAGATGTTGAGAGACAGAAAGTTTATATGTCTTTCAGTCATGGAAGGCCACTCTTTTGGAGGTTTCAAGGGTCTACATTGTTCGAAGAAGATGTTAATGAAGCTGAAGTTGACAGACTTGTCTCTTGGAGCCATAAAAAGTTGGATTCTGTTCTTCAAGTGTCATGATAAGTAAATATACGTTAAGTTTGGGTGGATACTAATGACGTAGACCACTATCCAACGCGTCCTTTGGTCAAACTACCTAATCAAGTAGCTATTCTTATATTTCTATAGCTAGCCAGGTAGCCATGAGTTAAACAGTAACCAGTCGCTGCACCAAGAGTTGTGGGTTGACGGTTAGATATTCAGTGAAAACAGCTGGTCTATATTAATTACAGTTGGGTATTAAGTAGTAACGTTTAAAATAGTGTACAGGAAGTAAAAGCAGTTGGAACCCTCAAGCGGCAGGAGCTTCAGCAGGCTCAACAGACACCAGCAAGTCACCGGCATCAACATTATCACCTTCCTTCACAAGGACATCAGCCACGAGACCATCAGTTGGAGCAGAGATAACCATCTCCATCTTCATGGCACTGAGCACAGCAACAGCTTGTCCCTTCTTGACCTCAGAGCCCTTGTGGACCTTGACCTCGACAAGAACACCAGCCATTGGGGAACCGACTTGGTTTGGATTGTGTGAGTCAGCCTTTGGTCTAGAAACAGTCTCAACCTTCGAGGTCTTGTCGTTGACCGTGACCTTTCTGAGCTCACCGTTCAACTCAAAGTACACCTCTCTGGTACCAGTCTCCTCGTTCAAGTTACCAACAGCAGTACACTTGATGATCAGAGTCTTACCTTGCTCAATGACAACAGTGATTTCCTCACCGATCTTTGGTGGAGCCAAGAAGTTTCTTGTTGGAAGGACAGACAAGTCACCATATTGCTCTCTGATCTTTCTGTAGTCCTCGTAGACCTTTGGATACATGTTGTAGGAGGCAATGTCAGTCTCACCAATCTTGGTGAATCTAGTCTGAAGGTCTTCTCTGATCTTAGCGAAGTCGAATGGAGCCAATTCTAGACCAGGTCTAACCTCTAGCTTTCTTCTCTTGCCTCTTAGGACATCAGATCTCAATGGCTCTGGGAAACCTCCATATGGCTGACCAATCAAACCTTCAAAGAAGTCTAGAACGGAGTCTGGGAAGTCCAGAGTGTTAGCCAATCTCTTGACATCCTCAGAGGTCAACTTGTTAGAGACCATGAATTGAGCAAGATCACCAACAACCTTAGAGGTTGGAGTAACCTTAACCAAGTCACCCAACAAGTAGTTAGCCTCTCTGTAAGCCTTCTTAGTCTCAATCCATTGTTCACCAAGACCAACCTGTTGGGCCTGGAACAACAGGTTAGTCAATTGACCACCTGGGATCTCGTGCTCGTAAACTTCTGGATCAGGACCCTTCAAGTCAGCTTCGAAGACAGAGTACAACAGTCTCATCTCAGCCCAGTAGGCGTCAATCTCTCTAGCATGGGTTTCACTGACACCAGTGTCAATCTCACCATCCAAAGAAGCCAACAGAGCAGAAATAGAAGGCTGGGAAGTCAAACCAGACAAGGAGTTAGTTGCAGCATCAACAACGTCAGCTCCGGCCTTAGCACATGCGGCCATAGAGGCAACACCAGTACCAGCGGAGTCATGAGTGTGGACGTGGATTGGCAAGTCTGGGTACTTCTCTCTGATGGAACCAATCAACAGCTTAGCAGCCTGTGGCTTCAAAGTACCAGCCATATCCTTGATACCCAGAATATGGGTACCAGCCTTGACGATCTTGTCGGTGATGTTTAGGTAGTACTCCAAGTTGTACTTCTTTCCAGGTTGCAACATGTCACCAGAGTAACAGACAGTGGCTTCAACAACACCACCGGCCTTCTTGACAGCCTCAACACCGACGCTCAATTGCTCAAGGTCGTTCAAAGCATCAAAGACTCTGAAGATGTCAACACCAACCTCCTTTGCTTGCTTGACAAAGTGGTCAATAGCATTGTCTGGAAGGGAAGAGTAAGCAACACCATTGGCACCTCTCAACAACATCTGGAATGGAATGTTTGGAACAAGCTTTCTCAACTTTCTTAGTCTTTCCCATGGGTCCTCATGCAAGAATCTCATAGCGACATCGAAAGTGGCACCACCCCAACACTCTAGGGCAAAGGCACCAGCGTAACCATGAGCGGTGGTTGGTGCAATGTTCAACAGGTCGTAGGTTCTGACTCTGGTGGCTAATAGAGATTGATGGGCATCTCTCCAGGTGGTATCCATGATCAATGTACCGTTGAAAGCACGGACCTTCTTAGCGAATCCCTCTGGGCCCTCCTCTAGAAGGACATCTCTCCAACCCTTTGGTGGGGCTTGAGAAACATTAATTGGGTTACCGGCTTTATCATGGATAGTTGGGATAGTGGCATCATGAAGTAGCTTTGGAAGACCGATTTGTCCCTTGATGGAAGAACCATTGACAGCCAAATCAGCCAAGTAAGCCAACAGCTTCTGAGCTCTGTTTTGAGAAGAGACCATCTCGAACAACTTTGGAGTGTCGTCAATGAAAGTGGTCCAGTAGTCACCATTGATGAAGACATCGTTGGTCAACAGAGTCAACAAGAATGGGATGTTGGTCTTAACACCTCTGATTCTGAACTCAATCAAGGCTCTCAACATCTTTCTTCTTGCAATCTCATAGGTAGAACCAGAACAAGAACACTTCACCAACATGGAGTCGTAGTGTGGGGAAATGACAGCACCAGCGAAAGCATTACCACCATCCAATCTGACACCATTACCACCAGCGGATCTGTAAACCTCGATCTTACCAGTATCTGGTTGGAAGTTCTTGGATGGGTCTTCGGTAGTGATACGACATTGGATGGCAAAACCTCTGGTAGTAATCTTGTCCTGCAAGAGACCCAATTGTTCCAAAGAAGCACCGGCAGCGATTTGAATCTGAGCAGCAACAATGTCAACACCAGTGATCTCCTCAGTGATGGTGTGTTCAACCTGGATTCTTGGGTTGATCTCAATGAAGTAGTGTCTGTTCTGGTTGTCAACAAGGAACTCTGCGGTACCGGCATTGACGTAGTTGGCAGTCTTTGCAAGCTTGACGGCATCGGTCAAAATAGCGTCTCTGAGTTCTTGTGGAAGAGTCTTTGCTGGGGCAACCTCAACGACCTTTTGGTGTCTTCTCTGAACGGAACAATCTCTCTCAAACAGATGAATAACGTTTCCGTACTTATCAGCCAGCAATTGGACCTCAATGTGCTTTGGCTTGTCAAGGAATCTCTCGATGAAACAAGTACCGTTACCAAAGGCAGTGACGGCTTCAGATTTGGCTCTCTGGAAGGCATCACCAATGTCATCACCTTCTCTGACGACTCTCATACCTCTACCACCACCACCGAAGGCGGCTTTGATAATGACTGGGTATCCGTATTCCTGAACGAAAGCCTGTGCTTCCTCAACAGTGTCAATTGGACCGTCAGTACCTGGGACGACTGGCACGTCAGCGGCAGCGGCCAAGTTTCTGGCACTGACCTTGTCACCAACAGCATCGATAACGTCACCGGATGGTCCGATCCAGGTGATTCCAGCAGCAGCAACCTTGTTAGCGAACTCTGAGTTCTCAGACAGGAAACCATAACCCGGGTGGATCATATCGACCTCATGCTCTTTGGCGATCTTGATGATCTCGTCAATTTGCAAGTATGCCTGGACAGGGGAGAACTGGCCCTTCTCACCGATTGGGTAGGATTCGTCTGACTTGAGTCTGTGCATGGAGAGTCTATCCTCGTGGGAGTAGATGGCAACGGTTTGCATGGAGAGCTCATGGGCAGTTCTGAAGATTCTGATTGGGATTTCACCTCTGTTGGCGACGAGGATCTTGTTGGTCTTCTGGCCTAGGATGATGGAGTTTCTTCTGATTTGGTTGATGTCGCCATGGTCAGGGACCGCTAGGTTATCAGATAGAGACATTATGTTTGTTAGCAACAGTTCCTAGTCCCTATTTGTTCACAGTACGAAGAAGTGGTAGTGGGAATAGCAGCGAGTAGCAATTGAGACTGTGGAGGGGTGTTCAACGGCGACTCTGTGCGACTTTTGCTAGGGGAGCGAACAGGGAAAGGGAAACAGGAGGGTTGTACACAATTGAGGAGGCCCAGTTTTTATCAGAGGGAAGCTGATTGTTTAAATACGACCAGCCGATGGGATGACTGATAAAACTGGCGTCTTGTTTTGTCCTGGGACAAATCTGTAGAACGTCACTGGTACGGGCACGGCGGGAGTGATGCTGCCTAGTTAGACGGAGGTTTTGCGCCGGTTTGAAAAGCGTGGGGGAACTCTTGCCAGTCTTGGGCTGAAAGTTGATTTTCAGACAAATGGGACAAAATCTGGGGTATGCTGCTGGGCCGTGATCCTTTTGTCACACTGCCAGGCGATTCACAGCGATATTCGAGAAGAGTAACAGTCACAGGATGTACGGGCGATATACTGATGGGATAATGTGATCGAGTCTTGCTTTAAGATTGAGCTGCAATTGAGAACTGATATTTGGTCAGACCCGTTTGGATCAAATACTGACAGATGCGATTGAGGAACAATAACTTCCCGAGCCATTTTGTAGGCACTTTCGATGGCCCAGCTTTATAACGTCAGCGTCACTTCAACCACGGATCATTAAAGCTACAGGTAACATCGAGAGGGCTAGAATATAATACTCATCCCACTCTTTCTGACATGTCTTGGATTTCAACGGCAAGTGAATTTTCCATATATTGAGGAAGCCCCGGTGGTTTACAGATGTCAGATGCGAATTGTGTCAAGCCGTACGATATTCTATGGACCACCCGGAGTATCCAACTCTTTTCCTCCCACTGTTTGAGGGTTGAGAATCCGGGGTAAAAGGAGATTTGAACAGTTTTGGGGCCTGTATGAATGAAGGGAGATAAGCCCCTAGGGACAAGTTCTTCATAGCGATACATGTGGTGGTACCCACTCTGCCAGACCGTGATTCCTAGAAAGTACCACAACCGCTACTTGACCTAGACAGGGTCTCCCAAGACGTTATACTTATAATAGGCTGGTTATACCTAAAGGGGCAACCAGAGGCGATGGCAGCCGTTCTACTGTTGCAAGAGTAAACATATCTGCGGAAGAGATAATTTGGACAATTCTTAACACCATTTTGAGTAATTAGAGAGGGTCGATTAATAAGGTAATTGTACGATTGTAAACTCAGTAGTTGATGTCACCAGGGGATGGGTAACGGGCTCTTTACCTCGATCCTGATAGGCTATTCAGCAACTCCCACGTCACTCGTAGGTACTTGTATAGCCAGATAGAGAGAGAGAGCGTTTCTAAACACCGAGAGCTGCTTAATACTTAGCCTGCTAATTGGACATTTTAGTCAAAAGCCGGGACGACGTTGGACAAAAATGCAAAATTTTGGTGAAGTCATCTTTTTGGCGAGCCTTCCGATGGCCGAAACAGGCGTGGGCGTGGTAGGGCTGGACTACCATTAACTCTGGGAGAAGAAGTATGAAGTTTAGGTGTTCTAGGGCCATTGGGGACATCTTGCAGAACAATGGGAAACATTTTGACACATTTTGACCCGCTTTGAGGTTAGTGGAGTCGAGATGAGTCCAGAAAGCGTTGGCCATGGGTACAGCTATCCGAGTTTTCTCGGTGGGCGTCGTCGTTGGCTGGTTGAGTTTGCCGGGACGGCCGTTAATGGGAGTTACCCGGAGAACGCGTAGTATTACAGAGACTACTAACAAGCTATATACCCATGGCTGTAATTGAATTGTAGTGGTTGTTTGGCTGGTGTGGTCGTGTTATGATTAGTTTCGATCCAATAGTATTTGACCGTTCAATCAAAATGCCACTTGGTTACCTTACTAGTGATACAGCTGAGAGTTCTGGCCTTTGTCCAGACTTCCACAAATTCAGTGATTATTTCCAGATATACGTATTTAACCTCAGAATCAGAACACAATTCGTATATACTACTAATAACCTTCCTTATCTCACTTATATTAGTCTAGATGTGACTGGTGCTCTGTCAAAATTTATGTCTGATGTATTTTCAGTTCCTTTGATGATCATCACATCGCTGTCAAGTTTTTCGAAAACATGAATTCCCATCAACACCGATCAATCTTTCCATCGAAATAATAATTCACACTAACTCGCTCGAAACAGGGTGATGAAGGAAGCGAGAATATACCTGAGACGGTTCACAGACGGAGTAAGGAAGAAGCAGAAATCCTTATTTTATGTCTTTGCGACACTCATTGCTGTGTGGTTCCTGTATGTGATACTTGGGTTTAACTATCGAGGATTCCAACAGTTGAGCTCTGACCTCAGTGATGGTAAGACCACAAAGGGATTCGGCATCATCAAAGGAGGGAACGGATTTGCCGGCTTTCAAAAAGATCACAGAACAGGAGGACTGCCTCCAGCTGCCAGAAAGCAATACGAGGATAAGGAAATTAATGTCTTTGAAGGTTATGACGTCGAGTTATTTGGGGACAAGGAAGACAAGGAGGTATTCAACAAAGCAGAGAACAAGATTATAATAGTACTAGGGGCAAACTTCGAAGGAGGCGTGAACAAATGGAAAGCCCCATATGAGTGGTCAATTGAAAGATCAAGTGTCTTGAATAAGAGACAGTATGCCAACCTACATGGATATGAATTAATTGTCAAAGACTACACAAAGGCAAAGAAATATTCAAACGAACATAGAGAAGGCTGGCAGAAGTTCGATATCATTCAGGAGGTCATGCAGGAAGTGAATAATGGGGATTGGATATGGTATGTCGACCTGTTTACGCTGATCATGGAGCCTGATGTGTCGCTGGAGGAACTTGTCTTCAATCACCTAGACACTGTCGTGACAAGGGACTTGTCATACTTCAATCCAAATGAACTTGATCTAGAGATTCCATACATGAGGCCTCATGAGCCTCTCAATTTATTGCTACCACAGGACTGTGGTGGTTTCAGTTTGAACTCCTTCTTCATCAAGAAAACGAGATGGTCAACCTATCTACTAGACACTTTGTTCGACCCTATAATCTACCTACAGAACATGGAGGAATGGACAAATGGTGAGAAGAATGCGTTGGAGTATTACTACAACAAGTACAGTTGGGTTAGGACCAGAATTGGGTTCCTTCCGACAAGATTAGTTAGCTCACTGCCTAAGGGGGCATGTCCAGACTTTGCCGATGACGAAAGATTCTTCTACAATGAGACACAGAGAGACTTCCTTGTCAATATGATGGGATGTGAATTCAACAGAAACTGTTGGGATGAGATGGAGTTCTTCAAGGAACTGAGTATCAACATACACAAAGGCTGGTTCAGCAACTGGTTTAGCTAATAGAGAGTTTACAGCAGAGCTGTTTTGACAAAATGCGATTTTCGTAGATGCGTATGTGACTAGATATCATTTGTTCTCTCTAGTTTGGCAAGAAGCTCGTCGTATTTCTCAGTGTCTTGTTGAGCATCTAGAAGTTCCGCCTCGATCTTCTTCTCAAGTGCTTTATTTCTATCGAACTTCTCCTGTCTCAGGGCATTGTAGATAAGGAAGTTGAACCAGATCTCAAGGAAGCAGAGCGCAAAGACTATGTCGTTATGAAGGACAGAATCCTGCTTCAAGTATCCAATCGCACCAATTATGAAGGCAAATGTCAGTCTCATAGGAACAATGCCTTCAAAGTACTGTAAGTTCTTTCCGAGTAACTGAACAAAGTCAACAGCACCAACTGAGCCTAATAGAACAGCGAACAGCCCGGTGATGTGGCGATTGTGCTGGTTGATGGCTCCATGGTCCATGTGCATTGCCTGTCCGATGACTATCAACAACGGCTGTTCAGTAACAACACTGGCGTCTTTCCAGAAGTGGAAAGCGAGGACAACGAAGAAACATGCATGGAGATAACTCGCAGTGGTGGCGGATACGAGGATCATTTGATTGGGCTTTTTGTGAGAAAGCTTCAGTGGTGTTTGGTGAGTATTAGACCTCGATCCGGCGATGGAGTTGGCGATGTTCCGGCTTTTGAGAGTGGGCAAATGAAAATAAAACCTGGGGGATGGCGATGATGCCATTTTCATTAATCACCAACCCACCAACCCACCAATCATGTCGACCGCGTCTGTGCTCCGTTCAGTCATCCTCTTTGCAATTGCCTACAAGTTCTTCAGTGATCCGAAGTGGCTCTCCTCTTTCCTCTTCCAAGTCACAGGCAGAAGAGTGCTGCTCACAGAAACAGAGACATCACTCTCTGGTGTTTTATTGATCCTACTGGGGATCACTGATGCCGTTCCCTTCCTCGAGAGAAACCACGCCTTCTTCAGATCAACATCCAAGGTCAGATTGCTGGTCTTTGGAGTAATCGCTACTTTATCATACCTCCAGATCTTCGAACAGTTGAATGGCGACCTCGTCTTCCTATACAGTTTGTTGGAAGTCGCTTTGAACTTCTTGATATCACTGGAAGTGTGAGAGTTATATAAGAGAATCCGGTATATAAACTGGAATGAAAATACGCTGTTATGACATACTTATACAATTAATTAACTAGATAAACACACGCCCTCTTTCCAATATACTCCATCATAATCTCATAAATATCAAACAAACACACCACAATCAAACAAATAACTTCTTATCAACTGTCTGAACCAACTTCTTCACCTCATCTAAATCCCTCACAACGTAAAGTTCATCTTTATAAGCGTCTGCACCGTCAAGCTTGAGATACTGTTCTAGTGACAACACTTCTGTTTCATAAGCCTCATCTTCTTGAATGATCTTGAGTCTCTTAGATCTTCTCTGTCTAGAATCATCACTTGAATCTGGTGAAGACTGTGGTGTCATGAGGTAACTTTTCTTTTCAGGCTTTTCACCCAACGGCTTGAAATGCTTGACGTAAAAGAATGTACAGAACCCTTTACACTTTGTACAAGTCACTCCATCCTCCTCCTTTTTCCCAGACTCATAGTTTATCTCTGCATCTTTCTTTGGCTCATGGTATTTCAACTCTGTATGGATCTGATCCCGTATTGTCTCAAATAACTGTAACTCATCAGTAATTTTAGTCTTCATGGCAGAAAGACACTTCTTCACTAGGTCCACATCAATTGAGTCCGAATCATCGTTATAGTCCTTCAAGATCTTGATTATTAGTGCCCAGATATCAAATACCGAAGCCTTATTTGCACTCAGATTCTTTCTGTAGCTCGAGCTGGATTCGATCCCATAGTCTAACCAATTGGTCATAGTGAAGTTAACTGCCTCATTGAAATTGTAGCCAGTATTGAAACCGGCATGGTAAACACGAGGATAAGTAATGATATACTCACCAGGACGTTGGTTGGCAGTATAGCACTCGACATTGTTCTGAGCCAACTTCGAAGGAGATATCAAGGTCACCAATTGATGCAAGATGTCTGGCTGCTTGACAAACAAATCAGGAGCCATATTCTTCATAACCATCTCAAATTTCATTGCATCTCTAGATGGAATACCATACCACTTCTTCACAGCTCCATAATGTTGATAATTTGCACTCAAGGTCCACTGGTCTTCAACATGCCAGCAGAAAGTGGAGAAAGTGGATCCAACATAGATCCAGGGTATCGTCATTCCTGAAATATCCACATCCAAATGACTCAAGAGGGACTTTCTATCAAATGGTAAGTTATTCAAGTTCATGGAGTGGTTGATGTAACTCTTATATTCCTTCTTGGACACAGGTAAGTTGCTTGGTGTATAAGTGAATGTTGGGAAACCTGAAACCTGTCCTCTTTGTGAGTGATGAATATCCGCACCATAATTGACTTTCACGTCATTTGAATCATCCTCAACCAACTTCCAAAAGATATTCTCCAAAGTTTTGATATCCTTAGGTTTCCCACTAGACTTGAAGAAAGATCCGTCAAAGTCTTCACAGAGTTCTTCAAAGTCCCTTAATGAGTACTCGAAGGACGAGTCCTTGAAGCCATATTGTCCATTTCCAAGAATGCAGTTGTCACAGTACCAATTACCCTCTGGTATTCTCGTTAATGGAGGGTTAAGACAGTATCTGTGGAACGGTTTGTTGCAAGAGTCACATAGAAGCATGTTTACAGGATCATGTGCCTTGGTACATATCACACAGGGTTCATTTTCGTCTTCAGATTCAGATTCGTCTTCAGATGATTCATCCACTTGTAGTAAGGAGGGTTGATCTTCAGGATTGGGTATTTCAGTGGATGTAAACTGGGATTTGGAGGACAAATAGTCGAAGTAGTGGGAAAGTTTGCTCTCATAGATGGATTTGATGGAGGATATCGGGAAAGAAGGTAGAATCTCTTCTTGTAGGAATTTCCAGAACTGCGAGTCCCGCTTCAAAACAGTTCTAGATATATTAGGAATTTGTCCCTCTCTGGTGTTGTTGGTTTGACTCTTGTAATACTTTATTACTTCAATGAAGAAGTCGTAATAGTAAAACTTGTGTCCATTAACCAGTTCACAAACACCATCAACAGCAAGAGTATTATTCATCTTTGCGTAATTCACCAACTGCTTGTAGAAAAATAGACGACATCTTCCTAACAAGTTCAACTCTTTCAACTTCTGCAATCTTGGAACGAATTTGAACTTCGATTTGCTGATAGATAATGGCGGTTTGAAAGAGGATGGTGGTACAAGCTTCACAATGCCATATTGTTCACCCAAAGAAGCGATCTCCGGGGAAGAAAGGTATGAAATTGGGTCCGCAAATTGCTCTTCTGAGGGATAGAGCGTAGGCACTTCCTGTAGTGTCATCTGGGGAACACGATAACGACTCTGTGGAATGGTAATAGGTGGTCTGTTTGAAGGTGTCGAGAGAGAAAAGACGCAAGCGACGCACTTCATCACATTTCCCGAAACGGACTTAACTGAAAAACGAAAACGTCGATGATAAGCTGAACAACATCAGACTCGGACTACACAGAATAAACAAAACAGTGAAGTATAAGATGTCGTACACATTAACGGTGCTCGGTGCAGGAACAATTGGACAGGCTTTTCTGTCAGCATACTTGTCCTCGCCAACCGAGGAAACTAAGCCTGCTAAAATCATTGCATGCGTGAACTCACAATCATCTGCCGAGAAGTTGAAAGAGACCTACAAAGACAGTCCAATTCCTTTCGAGACTAGTTTCGGTGAAGCCAACAATGCACAGGCTGTGAAGGTTGCTGATGTTGTTGTCATTGGCACCAAGCCATACATTACACAGAAGGCTCTAGACTCGGTGGTTTCACAATCGGTTGAACTTCAGGGTAAACTTCTAATCTCGCTAGTTGCTGGTTGGTCAATCGAACAGTTCGGTACTTATTCTTCCAAAGTGAGCAGAGTCATGACTAACACTCCTGCAAAGTACCAATACGGAACAGCAGTTGTTTCCAACTCATCTGCTGTCACTGAAGAAGAAAGAAAGCTCATTTTGGATCTTGTTTCTCCAATTGGTAAAGTCGTTGAACTACCGGAGAAGAACATGGACGCAGCCACGGGTCTAGTTGGATCAGGTCCAGCATTTGTTCTACTGATGATTGAGTCCCTAATAGAGAGTGGCTTGAGCTTGGGAATCCCATACAATGAAAGTAAAGAGTGCGCTCTCAAAGTGCTTGAAGGAACTGCTAAGATGGTTGAATTGTCCGGGGAACATCCAGCTGCATTGAAGCACAAAGTCTGTACACCGGCAGGCACTACAATTGCCGGACTGGTTGCCATGGAGGATGCTGGTGTCAAGAGCGGAATCATCAAAGCTGTGACTGCTGCTGCCAACCGTGCCGGAGAGCTAGGAAAGAAGTAAGTAGGAGAAACAATATAACTCATAAGTAGTATGTTATAGTTGTAGTGCCCCTAACAAAACCTCATTCTCCACAATGACTAAGCATTTACATAACCCGATCCTTCCCAATTAGGAAATCTAACTTACCCGTCCTCGGCCCCGTCAGCCAATGAAACTCGCGCGCCACTCTCATTGGCCAACTCGAAAAGAAAAAAAAATCCACCAGCGTTTTCCCGCTACGATTCCTCGACTCCTGAAAAAAAACCCAAATTTGCCTACTTTTTCCCCTTCGACAACACACTTGTTTATCCAACAATTGCTAAGTACTTTTGTCCTTGCAAGATGGTCTTACCAAGATTATACAACGCAACTTCTAAAGCTGCTTTCAAGGCTGCTAAGAGCCAATTGGTCTTCAACAGAGGCCTGGCTACCGCTCCAACCGCTACTGGTAAAGTCAGGTATGTATCAACAACCACATTTAAAAATGAAATGTGTCCGGGATCCACTCCACAATAGGCTTTGCAACAGCCAATACAGACAAAGGGGATATACTCAATGGGGGCAATGAAGGCCATTGACGACCGAGATCATCCATGAATTGGGTGACATTGATGTTTGAATTGGGGATGTTTTCAGAATCGGGATCGAACAGGTTTTTAGGGGGTGACGGGGTGCCAGTTTTACAACGCATCATTTGGCCATTCGACAATGTGACGAGTGCACCATTGATCCAATTGGCGATGCTTACCCTCGACCCTTACTACCACTCGACAACCCGAACATTACTGATCAATACGTCCTTCGGTTTCTTCACTTTCACCCCCATCCTCATCCCTCGAGTTTTCCTTTTTTCGTCTCGGAGAAAATCACCGACAACATTTCTCCCAACCCTCAACTGAACCGAACCTGAATTACTAACTTATCATCAACAGAGCTGTTATCGGTGCCATTGTCGATGTTCAATTCGAGGAGGGCAACTTGCCAGCTATCTTGAACGCTTTGGAGATCAAGAACCACGAGTCTGGTCGTCTAGTTTTGGAGGTCGCCCAGCACTTGGGTGAGAACACTGTCAGAACTATTGCTATGGATGGTACCGAAGGTCTAGTCCGTGGTGAGACCGTTGTTGACACTGGTTCTCCAATCACCGTCCCAGTCGGTCGTGAGACTTTGGGTCGTATCATTAACGTCATTGGTGAGCCAATTGACGAGCGTGGTCCAATCAACACCAAGCAAAGAAACCCAATTCACGCTGAGCCACCTTCCTTCGCTGAGCAATCCACTGCCGCTGAGGTTTTGGAGACCGGTATCAAGGTTGTCGACTTGCTAGCCCCATACGCCAGAGGTGGTAAGATTGGTCTATTCGGTGGTGCCGGTGTCGGTAAGACCGTTTTCATCCAAGAGTTGATTAACAACATTGCTAAGGCCCATGGTGGTTTCTCCGTCTTCACCGGTGTCGGTGAGAGAACCAGAGAGGGTAACGATTTGTACCGTGAAATGAAGGAGACTGGTGTCATTAACCTTGAGGGTGACTCCAAGGTCGCCTTGGTCTTCGGTCAAATGAACGAGCCACCAGGTGCTAGAGCCCGTGTTGCTTTGACTGGTTTGACTATTGCTGAGTACTTCAGAGATGAGGAAGGTCAAGATGTCTTGTTGTTCGTTGACAACATTTTCAGATTCACCCAAGCCGGTTCTGAGGTTTCTGCTTTGCTAGGTCGTATTCCATCTGCTGTCGGTTATCAACCAACCTTGGCCACCGATATGGGTCTGCTACAAGAGCGTATCACCACCACCCAAAAGGGTTCTGTCACTTCTGTCCAGGCCGTCTACGTCCCAGCTGATGATTTGACCGATCCTGCTCCAGCCACCACCTTCGCGCACTTGGATGCTACCACTGTCTTGTCCCGTGGTATCTCCGAGTTGGGTATCTACCCAGCTGTCGACCCATTGGATTCCAAGTCCAGATTGCTAGACGCTGCCGTCGTTGGTCACGAGCACTACAACGTTGCCACTCAAGTTCAACAAACCCTACAGGCTTACAAGTCCCTACAAGATATCATTGCCATTTTGGGTATGGATGAATTGTCTGAGCAGGACAAGTTGACTGTCGAGAGAGCCAGAAAGATTCAACGTTTCTTGTCTCAACCATTTGCTGTCGCCGAGGTCTTCACTGGTATTCCAGGTAGATTGGTCAGATTGAAGGACACCATCGTTTCCTTCAGAGACGTCTTGGAGGGTAAGTACGACCACTTGCCAGAGAATGCTTTCTACATGGTTGGTGGTATCGAGGATGTTATCGCTAAGGCTGAGAAGTTGGCTTCTGAGGCTAACTAAAGCGTCTAAAGACTTCTTCATATTCCCTTGATTATTTAATTACTCTTTGAGTGCAACTACAGGCCGAAGTAATTTGATATTATGATGCAAAAGATTTGAGAAAAAGATATATAAATGTTTAGAGAATGTTTATAACAGATGATTTATATAAGAGCCAACTGTAGAAATACAACCAACCAATTGAATCTGTCGTGTGCCGATTCTTGTCGGGGCAATAATACAAATGTGGCAGCGCTTATAATGCTTAGAAATTTTCTTTTGGTTAAGGACCCTCAATAATATTATTAGTTGATGGACATTAATTTGTCCGCTGGAACTGTTGGCGTAACTGGTTGACTAATAGTATAGTCATATTAATGCGTTTGCAGGTACAAGTGGTTCAGTTTCGATGGTGTGGAGAACGTTGGGGTCGGTGGGGCGGTGAGGTACCAAAAACGTAGATTGTCCCTCTTATTCACCAGTTCGAAGATTATCTACAGCTCACTTCGTACGAAATGCAGATAGTTGTAGCCAATGCGTGTATACTACTTCCACCATTATAGGAAACAAACGATTTACACACGAATATCAATTGTTATGCACTGTACTTTTGTGAGATCTGTAAGACAAGAGTAAGATAGAGAAAGTTACTGTAGAATATAGAGATATGGCCGTGGTATAACTTGGCCGCCTTGTGTAATTTCATTTCCATAGGATTCTATTGGAGTGACAATTGATAGACGTTAGTGACGGTCCATTAGCAGATAACAGAATACGTGTACTATCGACGACCGCTTAAAGTCTTTCAGTCAAGGCATACTACCAGTGAAGAATAATCCATTTAGCCGGGGCCCTGGATTGAGTGTTCTGCCGGCGTTCGTCGGTGAAGCCCGCTGCCCGAGTCGGCCGAGGCCCGAAGCCGCAGACGTTAAGATGGAACGCTCAATTAACGTCCGCGAGTTAATTGCCCAGAAGCTGCCGGTTAATTGCCCTCCAATCATCCAATTTAATGCGCGCCATGAAAGCCAACGAATGGGTCCCAGTGATGACCAACCATGCCAATAATATTTAGGGCTTTGTGGATCGATGCTAGTGAATTAACATTATACCCATGTAGGCGAATATTCGGGTGATGTCTATATTCGCCATGTCGTAGGATCACCGAACCATGTGATTGAATTAGTGGAACGTTGAAACTTGAACAGTACTATAATTGGAATAATATCCTGAATGTGAAAATGCCCCTCTAGTATCTACGGATAATCCCAGAGACCGAAAGCCCGATATTAAATTTAGTGGGCACTGGGGAGCAAAGAATATTGCCGGAAATGCTTCTGTCGAAGAGACTATTGATAGAGGTCCAATAACAATCAACTTAAATAAAGCTTGTCATGTCTCGACAGTTTTTGTATATAGCTTAAGAGGAATCGGAGCCGTCTAGAACCTGACTCCTGAGGCATTTACAGGATTTTAAGCTTAATATTTGGATTAAGAGGCTTGTCACTAATTTTTCACCTAATTTTTTTCTTTCTGCCTGCATTTACAGCGGAACTGTGAATTCAGGGTGGGAGGACAGAATGCGGGTAAATGAAAAAGAATGGGGGAAGCAGAGCAACTGGAATGTTTCTCCCTCAATTCATGAAAAGGGGACGAACTCTGTGTGCTCAAAGTCAATTGCCTCGTGGAGCTCCAGCCTCCAGCCCCCTGACTTCGGGATTCTAACATTTCGGGGTGAATTTTTTTTTCATGCACGGCGCTGCAAGTCGTTTCTTCTTCTAGACTGATGGAAAAGATATTCAGCAAATTTAACTGTACTTAAAACGGACTATATAAACCCTCTCAAGTTTCAACGGAAAAAGGAAAGACTTGCCCAGCTTCAGATTCCTCTAGCTATATAAATTGGTACAAATCCGGTGCAATTCCATCAATTTTTTGCTGAAGTTACATTGCTTTAATTGACCTTAAGTACCATGTCAGCAGAGAAGCAGGCCCCACTCGTGGACCCTAACGAGAAGGCCACAATCACTTCTGAGGCCATCAATGGCTCCCAGGGCGACAAGGAAGACGTGCACAGTGACAGTCTCGATTCCACCCCAGTGGACCGTAGACAGGAAAGAAATGACCACTACTCCCAAACAAAGTTCATCACCATCAAGAAAGCTGAGCTTTTGGCTGCCCAATACAAAGACAGTCTCTTCTACAATGTTATCTTGTTAATCTCCGCCTTCATTATTGGTTATGGTTACGGTCTGGACAGTAATACTCGTTACGTCTACACCGGTTATGCCGCTTCATCATACGGTGCACACTCTTTGATTTCCACCATTGGTGTCATCAATGCCGTGATTGGTGCCGCTTCCCAAGTCGTTTACGCTAGATTGTCTGATGTCTTTGGTCGTTTGCAATTGTTGATCGTGGCCATTGTTTTCTACGTTGTTGGTACAATCATTCAATCACAAGCATACGACATCCAGCGTTATTGTGCTGGTGCAGTTTTCTACAACTTGGGATACGTTGGTGTTCTATTGGTTGTTTTGTTGATTCTATCTGACTTCTCCTCTTTGAAGTGGAGATTGTTCTACCAGTTTGTTCCAACTCTCCCATACATCATCAACACTTGGATCTCTGGTAATGTCACTGCCGCTGTTGACCCAATCAACAACTGGTCTTGGGGTATTGCAATGTGGGCATTCATTTTCCCATTGTCCGCCATCCCATTCGTTGGTTGTATTCTGCACATGAGATACTTGGCTGGAAAGACTGAAGAGTGGAAAGAATTGAAGCAGCAAAAGACTTTCTTCCAACAATACTCATTCTCTAGATCTATCTATGAGTTGTTCAAGAGAGTGGATCTTATTGGTGTTTTGCTACTGACCGTCTCTGTCGGTTGTTTGTTGGTTCCTTTGACTCTAGCTGCTGGTGTCCAGGACCAATGGAAGTCTGGTAAGATCATTGCCCCACTTGTTCTAGGATTCGTCCTGATTCCAGTGTTCCTCGCCTATGAGTCGTATTTCGCTGAGTATCCACTAGCACCATTCAAGCTTTTGAAGGACCGTGGTGTTTGGTCTGCAATGATTTTGTCATTGATGGTCAACTTTGTCTATTACATGGCTTATGACTACTTGTACACCGTCCTTGTTGTCGCTGTCAACCAGTCTACTACTTCAGCCACCAGAATCACCTCTATTGCAACTTTCACCTCTGTTGTCTACGCTCCATTCTTTGCATTGTTCATCGTCTACTTCAAGAGATTAAAAGGTTTCATCATGTTCGGTATCTCTCTATGGTTTGTTGCTACTGGTTTATTGTACCATTTCAGAGGTGGTGAGCAATCCAAGTCCGGTATCATTGGTGCTTTGGTTGTTTGGGGTCTTGGTTCTACCTCTTTCACTTACCCAGTTGGTGTCTCTGTGCAATCCGTCACTTCTCACGAAAACATGGCCACTGTCACTGCCCTAGTCTATGTTCTTTACAGAATCGGTTCTGCTATTGGTAATGCTGTTTCCGGTGCCATTTGGACTCAACTTCTTCCTGGAAAGATTGCTGAGCACTTGGGTGAGTTCAACAATGAGACCCTAGCTTACTACGCATACAGCTCACCATACTCTTTCATCGTGGACTACCCATGGGGAACACCTGAAAGAGATGCTGTCGTTCAAAGTTACAGATACATTCAGAGATTGGAGACTGTTGTCGCCCTATGTCTGTGTTCCATTTTGATTGTTTTTGCATTCTTCCTCAGAGACCCACCTTTGACTGACAAGCAGGCCCATGACGACTTGGACCCTAACCAGATGGTTTACAAGCACGAGGACAAGATCTTCAACTTTGTCAAGACCAAGGTTTTCAGACGCAAGGACACCCAAGCCGAGTCAGCCCCATTGAAGGCCGAGACTAACTAATAATAGATGAGTACAGCCACTAGAGCTTAATATCTAGTCCGGTTCGTGCTTAAGTTCACAATATTAATGATTTGTTCTAATAATTACAACTACGTAGACTAGAGACCACAAGTAGTCAAGCGGACAAGGTAGAACCCGCCATCACCAGGAAGGTACTATGAGTAATAGCCGCAGTACAGTACCAGTGTAGACCGTTAGCCCGTGAAAAAACACCTGGCAAAAGGGTTACAGAGGATCAGCTCGAAATGCTTGGATTTATATTACACCAATATTAATACGTGTTCGACTTTAATGTACTGAAAATAAAGTAGGGTAGGACAACGATCAACCAATTGGGCCTTATAAACAACAGACCATGTCAACCACTGAAAATATAATCTGTATACATCGGCATCTTCTAACACGTTGACAGTTGAAAAGTCGTTGACCAAATAAAAATAATGAAAGTTATCGCTCTTCTTGGCAGCCCCCGGGGCCTCAACTCAAGTATAAAAAGAGCCCGACTTCTGCCCAAAATTAAACTGTGAAAGTAAAGCTTCTACTTATAAGTTTTATTCTGAACCTTAATATCAATATACAGTTTTCTATCAAAATGTCTAACATGAACGATTATGACCCGGACAGCGTTATGCTGAACGATCCCTCTGTTCCTCTCAGTTGGAAGCTCTGTGTCTTGCATGGGAATTACTTCTCTGAAAACGAGTACAGTGGCTCTCTAGGTGCAAGAATCTCATCCATCTTTGTCATTCTATTCGTCTCTACAGCATTTACCATGTTCCCACTTCTATCAAAATCCTACAAATGGATCAAGATGCCTTTGTACGTTTATCTTTTTGCTAGACATTTCGGTACAGGTGTTATTATTGCTACGGCTTTTGTTCACTTAATGGACCCTGCCTATCTGCAAATGGGCCCTGACTCTTGTGTTGGCTCCACCGGAAACTGGAGTATTTTCCCATGGGTTCCTACTCTCATGATGCTCAGTGTCTTCGTTATCTTCCTTGTTGACATCATCAGTGATGTTGTCGTCGAGAGAAAGTACGGGATTGGAAAGAACCACATCACTGGTGATGAGGTTATCAAGGCTGTTGTCCGTGGTTATGAAGAAGTCCCAACACAAGATTTGGAACAAATACATGAACAAGAGGTTGATAACAAGGCAGAGGTGGATAACGCATCTGTCACCTCTCATGAAGATGAGAAGAATCTAGCTTATGCAGACCAGAGGGCTTTCAAATCTCAGATTGCTGCCTTCTTGATTCTTGAGTTTGGTATTATCTTCCATTCGGTCATGATCGGTTTGAATCTTGGTGCTGTTGGTGATGAGTTTAAGACATTGTACATCGTTATCATTTTCCATCAATCCTTCGAAGGATTAGGTATTGGTGCTAGATTATCTGGTATCCCATGGCCAAAGGATGTTCCATACTATTGGGCGTACATGCTATGTCTACTATACGGATTGGTTACACCAATTTCCATCGCAGTTGGTCTGGGTATTAGATACGAGTTCAACTCAAGTTCGTACAATGTCAATGTTATCAGTGGTATTCTTGATTCCATTTCTAGTGGAATCTTGATCTACAGTGGTCTAGTGGAACTACTAGCCAGAGATTTCATCTTCAATCCAACAGCAAAGAAGAACCTCACGCAGCTGGCTTTCTGCATTGTTTCAATCCTTGCTGGTGCAGCCATCATGGCAGCAATTGGAAAATGGGCATAACTGGGCATAAATACAAATTATATAGTAAATAGACAGCATTCTTTGACAGATCCTTTGCAGAACCTCTCAATGATCACCTTGAACCCACAGGGGAAGCTCTTTTACTGACCTTTTTATCAAGCTTTTTTTATGAAAACTACCAGATGCTATGCTATATATGACAAGACTCACACACATTACTTTACTTATATCTTATCAACAATACATTATGACTAGAGATGAAGTAGAACTATAATCCATAGAACTCGAGCTTGTGCTTTCAGAGCTGTATTAAAACGGCTGTTGCTTATAGCAGTAGCATCTACCCATAACAGATGAGTATTGCGGCTCAAACCCAATAGTATGGTGTACCTACCGTAGCCTATAAGGATTCTATCAACACTAACAAGTACAACTTAGAAGGTGTTAATCACTATGGCCAATGTAAAGAAGTTGATGTAGTGGCCGTACCATTTTGGTATTTCGCCAGGAATCGAAATTGCCACTTTCAACGAGTAAACAACGCTGGAGTAAACACCAAAAAACGTCAATTGCCCCGAGAAACGATGACGACAGAGGAACAGATTGTGGTGGACACCGAACCAACACCTGAAGAAGTTAACCAACAGGTTATCAACAAGATTGAAACCGCTTTTCAGCTTGTTTCTAAGACTGTCAAGACCTTCGACCAGCGTTATGTGTTCAAGGCTCTCAGAGACCTAGTGTCAGTTAGAAAAGACCTTAATGTCGAGATACTTAGCTACTTGATCTCCACATACTTGGATGGTGATGTGAAGTTGTATTTGTTGAAGTTCATTGGGGGCAAAGACGCACAGGTTGAGAAGGCCGCTGAGAGGGGCGAGGTCCTTCCAGAAATCACCTTTATTATTCACTGGCTGGTACAGCTTCTCCTTTTGGATTCATCTAAACTCCAGGAGCTGGATGATTTGAACACAACGTACATCTTGAAACTTATGAAGTCTTACAACAGACGCTCACTTGATTTGATCACTTCGAAGATTTGGTTTTATATCAGCAGAACCAAGGAGCTTTTGAAAGACTTGGTTTCAATTAGACCTGAATTATTGGCAGCTTTGAGAACTGCAAGTCTAAAGCATGATTATGAGACGTCAGGAGTTCTTATTACCTTGATTCTCAGAAACTACATCTTACTCCATGATTATTCACAGGCATCTAACTTCATAGAGAAGATTGAATTTCCAGAAAATGTCTCCACCTCAATTGAATCAAGATACTTCTTCTACCTAGCCAAGATTAACTCTATCCAGTTGAACTACTCTGACGCACACGAATTTGTTGTTACGGCTATCAGAAAGGCTCCACAAACACAGAACTCTGTGGGGTTCCTACAAGTTGCTTATAAGCTAAGTGTCCTGATTGAGCTCTTAACCGGTGATATCCCAGAGCTTTCTTTCTTCCAAAAGCCTGGATTCGAGAAGGTGCTGAAACCGTACCAAGATATCACGAAGGCAGTCAAGCTAGGTGACTTGAAGATTTTCAACGAAACACTTTCCAAGTACAGAGAACAACTCGTCAAGGACGACAACTTTACCCTTGTCTCCAGACTTAGATCCAATGTTATCAAGACTGGTATCAGAATCATCTCATTGTCATACACCAAGATCTCATTGAAGGACATCTGCATCAAGCTACATCTTGACAATGAATCGTCAGCGGAGTACATTGTGTCGAAAGCCATCAGAGATGGAGTCATCGATGCCAAGATCAACCACCAGCACGGGTTTGTTGAGAGTAATGAGATCTCCAACGTCTACTCCACCACAAAACCACAAGAGCAGTTCAACCAACGTATCAACTTTGTGAATGCCTTGCATAATGAATGTGTAAAGGCGATGAGATACCCACCAAGTATCAACAGAATTGATCACAACGGCCTGTCCACCCAGGATGACGAGGCTGAACTACTCGAGGCTCTAGAGGAGGAGTACGACGGGGATCTATTCTGATCTGTATAGTAGTGTAATAGAGACTTAGCGTGACTGCGAACTCTGTCAAGCCACCTGTAGAGTTCTTCCGGAGCTGCGAATATTTCCCCTTTGAGACAATACACACGCACCGGCGCTTTTTCCGGGTCGGTTTCTTTCACCAAGGCCCTTTTGACGAGTGTTTCATCAACTTCAAACGGGGCCAGTAAAGCACAGGGGACCGTCGAGGGTGATATCAGCGACTGCGAGAGGTTAAGACAAGGCACTCACTTCCACTTCGCGTACACAATTCCCTTCCCGAGAGTTCTGTTGTGATCGAGTGCATATACCGTTGACATTTAACCCGCTCGACATCTGCCAAACTAGGCTGGTGATTATTCCGCCCTCAGGTTCATACAACGGCTTCGAACAGGGCCCTGACTCACCGGGAACCAACAGAGACGTCTCCACTCACGGTGACACGAGACACCACTGATTCTACTCCTTCCCACTTGTGTTGTGCCTTTTAAGTCCCTAGCGACCTGAGACCTGTCAAACTCATTTGGGCCATTATTAAGTACCCTTGATCGACCCTTCGCAGCTCGACGAACAAAGCCCAGATCAGAACCTGCACTCCACCACTACCGCTAATGTCTGAAGAGTACCAACAAGGCCCTCCACAGCAGCAGCAGTTCAACCCGCAGAACGTGATGTTCAACGGCAACAACAACGGCAATCAGCCGAACCCAAACGCTCCACCTCCCATGAACCCTATGAACTACAACAACATGATGAACCAGAACATGTACCCGCAACAACTCGCGGCTCTTCAGGCTCAGGCTCAGTATGCGAACTTGCAAGTCCAGGCCCAGTCACAGGCGCAAGCGGCTGCTCAGGCGAGGGTGCATGGTAATGTTCAGGGACAGCCCATGATACAGAGAAAGCCCCAGCAGGACTCGAGGCAGCCTAATCAGCACCACCAACAACAGAACCACCCAGGCCAGCTACAACAACATCCAACCGCTCCAATGGGCCAGCAGAACAAGTCGCAGATGCAACAGTTCATCCCACCCGGTGTTCAGCCCAATTCTGGGATGCACAACCAGGTCCTAATGCAACAACAACAACAACAACATCAGCATCAACCTCATAACCAACCTCAGCCTCAACCTCAACCACACTTGCAGCCCCAGCATGGCCCTGGTGGCTTCCAACCTGGGCAGGCGCAGTCTCCAGTGCAGTTCCAGACGCAGTACCCAAATCAGGGACAGCAGACCATGCCACAACAGGTTCCAATGCCAACACACACCAGATCCTCAGTCTCCCATTCATCACCACTGACCGTTCATCAAGGCCAGCCACAACCGATTCAACAAGCAACTCCTCAGCAGTTCAGCGGCCTCCACAACCAGCAACATCAGCATCACGGCGCGTCACCAGCACAGGGTCCACCTTCGCAAGCACCGACCCCAGCAGCTAATGGGAAGCCCATCCCAACACAGTCCTCGCTCCAGCAGCAACAGCAACAACAGCAACAACAACAGCCTAATACAGGACAACCACCGTCTTCAGGGGCACAACAAGGTTCGAAATCCAGCAGATTTCCAGCCAGAGCGGCTCCAGGGACAGCGGGTACCAATCGCGTGTCACCACCAAGTGCATCAACCAATGGTACAGTGCCAAATGCCGCGTCAGTGGCAGCAGCAGGTAATGCGAGTGCAATGAGCGCCCTCAACTTCCGGAAGCAAATGTCCAATCTTGCTACGTTGAAGTTCCTGGACTTTTGTGAACTGATTGGTGTGCGGTCTGACAACGTGAAGAACATCCTATATTGGAAGAAGATCATCACAGACTACTTCAGTGATGTTGGTAACATGAGATACTCCGTCAAGAGTGGATCAGAATCAAGACAGTTCCAGTTTAGTATCCCCATTATCCCCAACTTCTTCTTCTCAATAATTCAGTCAGGTGTGACACGTATTGAGATTCATCCAGGACTGCTGAGGACTCAGGTTTTGGCAAATGGTTTGACGTACTTGGAGAGTCCGAGATGCTGCTTTACTCACCACTATTCTGATGGCTCCTATGTGAATATACATGGCAACATCAAGGGTATTATGAATCAAAGTTTGAGGCTGGACTGGCTGGATTTCCAAACCCATGTGTTTGTTCCTGGTATTGATTGGCCCAGTTTGGAGCGTTTCCTTACTGACGAGGATAAGATGAGAGAAATCTTTGAGAAGTTTCTGAAAGACTCTAAGAACAAGAGTGTCGACGACTTCAAGGATTCAATGGATGACGATGATCGGTCCGATATGTCTGTGAATTCGAGTACGTCTACAGTGAAGAAAGAGGACAAGAAGATTGCTGCTTCAGGTAATAACACCAACAAGCTGCAGCTACTTCAGAAGGTGAGATCTAATTACCAGGTGTTCCATAGCATGTCGAACTTTGGTCTACAGGAGAGTGTTATGAGGGTCATGCAAGTGAGTGATGTGATGTCTCATTTGACCAGTATGATGCTATTCAGTATCAATTCTGACCAGAATGGCCCCCTCAATGCCCTGGAGGCATATGTGGACAAGTTCTACACGAAGAAGGACACAGAGAAGATACGGAAGCTGCATAAGGGTACTAATAACAGTGGATTGAACTCTAGAGGGAACACTGGGAACAACAGCCAGAAGGACTCACCAGCTTCCAACGCCGGCTCCTCGCATCAATCTCCACAGTTGGCGGGAATGAGAGGGAACAAGAAGCCTTCGAATTTGGATCTCTCACAGTCGACATTGAACAAGAGAAGAAGGAAGTCGACTATCGGTGAACTGTCACCAAAGTCTATTGACAGCCCAGGCCGAGTCGGAGATGGAAAGGCAGGAAAGAAGGTCAAGAGATGAATGGCCTCATTGATGACGATGATGATAATCAATAAGTTATAAGTATTATTCACTGTATATTTTGATGAGTACATCATTAAATGTTAAATCAACCTTTGTTAGGTGATCATGATCAGTCCTCGGTAAATTATTACCCTTTTCCCCAGCTTATCTGTTGAAAAATCCAAAAACATCACCATTAAAGCTCTCACTAACTTCAAGCGAATTACATCACGATATGAACGTCCAGGACATCACATTCCCTGAGGATGCGAACATCGTTGTCAGAAACAGACCTCCCAAAGTCCATGTTCCACCTGCCTTGAAATTCATCACATCACTATTATACAAGTCAGGAGCAGGACTCACTATTCTCTACTTCATCTGCATTGTCATAATACAACCACTACTCGAAGTGCAGTATGAACGAAGATCTGACCTTGTGAGCTTTGTGTTAACAAGAGCTAGGAAAATACTAGTGACAATGACACAGAAGAGGGACCTCACACCTGTTGCTATCAAGAGAGGTGATAGATTATATTCCGATGCTGTGACTCAAACAGCCAGTCCAACTGACGAAAAGGAAACAAGAGAGACGGAATTGAGACATACATTGAAATACGGCGTCAGCTTCAAAGATCAAGTGGATGAAAGTGGGAAGTCTGTCAATCTTGTCAGCAAGGAGCTCAACACTTTGAAAGAGACACTCGAACACTACAACACATTCTGTACCTCTGTCGATGAAGTACATCCATTCACATTTCAGCTCCGGAAGCTTCAGGGCAATATCGAAGCATACAGACACGCAACCCTTTTCAAAGCTGGAAGACATATGGCTGGTACGTCTTCCGCCACTGAGATTAAGAACGATATCAGAACAATCAAAGGCTGGTATTTATCAGGTCAAGTATGATAAACACTCCAACTACGAAAATCAATCACCCATTTTGTCAATATAATCATGCCATCATTATGAATTTACTTTTTATGTATGTACAAGGTATCTCTATCATTCCTAATGCAATAGGACTTAGAAGTCCATCTTTCGTATGCTGTTCCCACTCAATTCCCTTACTCGGGCCTTAGCGCCATCCCTTTTCACTTTCTTTGACCCAGTACGTGCGTAAACATCTCCTTTACTTGAAACTCTCACCGTATTGTAATCCTTCCCCGTTCTGATTACGACTTTGGGTACGGCAACCTCATCGGGATTGTATTTCTCATTCATTTGGGTCTTGATCCTGTCTCCTCTTTTCTTCCATCTATCATATAGGGCATCCTCTTCATCTTCAGTGGGGGTCCATTTCGACTTGAGAATTCTTCTGATTGCCTCAGGTGAAACTTGGAAGTGCTGAGAGAGATCCGTGTTCGTGAGTTCTGGTAGACTCTCTTTCAGAAGTTTGACAGATTTCATCTCTTCTCTCGAGAGTTTCTTCTTGGGATCCCATTTCTCGCCTTTGAACTTCTCCACTAGTGCAAACTTCTGTCTTTTCCACTCTGGCATCTTCTCGTCCTTTCTCCACTTCTGTGGGATCTTTGGTCCTGTCGTGATAGCATCTAGAGCTTTCACTGTGTGTGCTTTCTTCTGTGTCTCTTCCCTTATTCTCTTCTCCTCTCGTTTCTCCTTATTCTGAGATTCTTCGAATGCATCCTCTAAAGTCCTTGTATGCTCGTGTCTTTTCTTCTTTGACTCGTCTGAAGCCTGTGTTTGAGTTCTTTGTGTCTTATTCAAGAGGTATCGTGACGTAGAAAGCGACCTGGATATCGTATGCGCTGTTCTCCAATTGGGGAGAGTCGAGAAACCCCTATAAATGGAAAGCATTCAACCTTTAGAACACACCAGGAGACTCAGAATATCAATCTAAAGGCGGATCTGCACCTCTGATGGTCGAGACCGATGCCTTCAGTCCTCTTAACAGTGTGAAAAAATTCGGTCTGCATGCGATTTCCGGCCCAGTCACATGATAATCACATGACATACCCTCGTATTTCCGAATTAGGAGTTTGTTTGTTTTGGTTTGTTTTGATTGTTTTTTTCATGACGTTTCATTTTGTAGTAACTAGTGATTCGCCTTCAATAGTTAACGAACCGGTCCAATCTTCCAGGATCTGATCTCTTAGTGTGACTGTGCAGTTTGAATTGATGAACTTCCTCAAGAAATTTCTCGGATCGTCGCCAAAAGGGGAGATTTCGATCATTCCCTCTGGTCAGTTATTCCTCAGAAGAAGCCCTGGATCGCCTAAATCAGCTAATGAATGTCTCTATACCGATGCCGTTGCTTCCATTCGTGAGACATCTGCCCCTCATAACTATGTTTTAGTGGTCCAGCGTGCCTATGCTGAAGGCGAGGAGCAATTGAAAGGTGATGATGACGAAGAAGAAGACGAAGAGGATGAGACACAAGATGAAAGATTGACTCTGGTTGATAAATCAGTCAAAGTCCACAAGATCTTCAGAGATGGATCCACTGTTGTCTCCTGGAACAACACTGAAGGAGACGACGGTGAGACTTTTGAGTTTGTTGTGGATGAGAGCGTCAAAGACAGCGAAGTGGATCAGTTCATGAACACTGTTTATGCTTGTTGTTTTGAGAGAAAATACCAGAGATCATCTGCAGGTGTGACACAAGCTCAATTGGAGGAATTCATCTTTGACCCAGAAGCCCCTGATGAGGATGATCTTACTCGCAGTGTGAGCAGTCTGGTCACAAAGAAGCGGGACACAAAGGATTATGGCTATGCCGATGATGACGACGACGATGACTCCATTTTCCAGGACGCCAGAGAAGTCACCAACAGTCCTCAAAAAGTGAAGGCAATTGAGGCCGCAGCACCTGAAAAGTCAACGGCTGTCGTCAAGGGAGAAGACCTCTGCAAGGTGGAAGCCGAATTAAGACTGTACGACCCAACGACGGGTGTATTCGTCCTTCAAGCCGCTAATGCACAGGTGACTGTTCTAGACCTGGGAAAGTATGAATTCTGGCTTTCTGTGGAGGGAGGTGATTTGAAGCTTGGTACTCCTATTACCTCAGAGATCGACCCATCTTTCCATGATGCAATTTTTTCCTTCATCTTTGTTTATGAAACTGACAAAGGTGCATTCTCCTTCCTGTTGAAGTTTCCGACTGAACTTGAGCACAAAACATTTAAAGACTGTTTGGTGGGATCACTATGGGCCAACTCAAACAGATCCAAGTGGTCGAAGGTTGATGAGTCCGAGAAAGAGTATGTGCTTCTGGCTTATGATACACTTGAGAGAGACGAAGATATGGCAGACGAATATGAGTATAATGACGAAGGTGAAGAAGATCAAGACAAAGAAAGGGATGAGGATTCTGATGAAGAGGAGGATGAGAGTAACAAGTACATCAACTTGAGAACCGGGTTGAGAAAAGAGACATTCTCTGACTCTGAAGACGAAGAGGAACCAGCAGGGAAGACAGACTTCTACAAGGCATCAAAGAACAAGAATTTGACAATCTCATACAAGAACGATCGTTCTTATGTGACGAGAGATAACCGAATCGGTGTCTTCAAGACAACTGATGATGATGACTTGGAGTTTGCCACTGCCATTGAGAACCTATCCCTTAATGGCAAGGAGTTCAACCCTTCCAAAATGATGTTACACATAGAGGATCGCTCCTTGGTCATGCAAGGGGACAAGGATAAGAACAAACTCTATCGTATGGATTTAGAAAGAGGGAAGATTGTTGATGAGTGGAATGTCAAAGATGATCTTTCTGTTGTTGAGTTTGGACCAAATTCGAAGTTCAACCAGATGACAGGTGAACAGACTTTCCTCGGTATCTCTGACAAAGGTCTCTTCAAAGTTGATCCAAGATTACAAGGTGATAAGATTGTGGAAGACCAATATAAACAATATGCCACCAAGAATGACTTCAGTTCTTTCGGAACTACTGAGAATGGTTATATTGCTGTTGCATCCAACAAGGGTGACGTGAGACTCTACGACAAGCTAGGTATCAGAGCAAAATCCTTGTTGCCGGCTATCGGTGATGCTATCAAGCATGTTGAGGTATCTGCAGACGGTAAATGGCTTCTTGCTACATGTAAGACTTACCTATTGCTTGTGGATTTGACTATTAAAGAAGGTGCCAATGCTGGTAAGCTCGGATTTGAGAAGTCATTTGGAAAGGACAATAACCCAAAGACCAGAATGTTGAAGATGTCTCAAGAGCATATGGCCCATATCAAGGCCAATACTAAAGCTCCTTTGGACTTCTCACAGGCCCATTTCAACACCGGTTTGAACACCAAGGAACAGACTATTGTCACTTCCTCTGGTCCTTATGCTATCACCTGGTCACTGAAGAAGATCCTCCGTGGTGATGCCGAACCATACAGAATCAAGCTGTACTCTTCGAATGTGGTTGCTGATAACTTCAAGTTCGGTACTGACAAGAATGTGATTATCGCATTACAAGATGATGTGGGTATGGTGAACAAGAAGGAGTTCCGTGCGGCCAATAGGGAGTCTTTGGCGTACACGCCTAGAAGGGTATAATGAACATTGTGGAGTTTTTGTCTTTAGTTGTGGGAGTCTCTCTGTTTTTTTTTCTGCTTTGGAGTCGTGCGTGCGTGGGATATGGTCATGGTCATAGTCATGGCTGCCCATGCCATCTAGTGTATAGATCTTAAAGAACGAATATTTGCTTATTATCATCTCTCGTACTTCCGGGCCAAACCAACCGATGATCTGAGCTCGTCATAAAACAAAAGTCTGAATGCCTTGAACTTCTGTGCCGGTGTTGGCTGGAACAAAGTATCAGCTGCTGGAAACCTTGGGCCTGATGAAGCGTTGTTGATGGTTCGAGGGTCAATCCCATTAACTTTGTAGTAGACACTCCGCACGAACCGGTGAAATGCCTGACTTTGCATCAGTTTTAGGAAGAGATAGTCTTCCAGGTTCCTTGGAGGTCTCATTGTGGTGATTGGGAATTCCTGTGGTAGTGGTGGCAGTTCATAGTTAAGAGAGTGTGTGTGTGTCTTTTGGGGACATATTGCCGGTGGTGTACGGGTGTTAATTAGGAACACATCAACAAGCGACTTCGGTTATCAACTGCTGTCACAAACCAACTCAATTCCCATCACACAACCAGCCATGATCACTGACGACCAACTGAACCAGATAGCTATCTTCTTTGGGCTGTCAATGTTCGCCCTGATCATGATCTACCACACAATCACGTCGACAACCAAGAATTTGAAGTCGGATTAGAGGATGTGCTGTTATTAACAACAATTGGAAGACCCAGTCTATCGAAAGGCTGTTTCAGAAGAGTGCGACATGCTTTGTATTCGTCGGTTATCAGATATCATTATTATAATGCAGTGATGGTGCTTTAAAGGTCTTTATAATTTTGGAATCAGTCGAAATGGTGAAGAATTAATGAAAATGTACATTATACAGGATAGTTCTCTGTAATGTTCCATCACTCTATAAAATCTATCAAGTCTATAATTGTGCCTCATTCAAAGAGGTCTTCCTCTCCAATAATCTCCTTGCATAACCTGACAACCCTCTCAACCTCTTCTGTAATGGAAGTGAAGGCTCTAGCGAAGGCCATACCATGGACTTCTCTCCAATGTATCTTCATGTATGAATTGGTGTCTTTCTCGTCATCCTCAGAGGCTTCAATCTTCTCCTGCTCCTCTTTCTGGACCCTCGAAAGTCTCTCATTCAGTTGCACTAGAAGACTTTTGGCTTCTTGCTCGTTCTGGAGTTTGGCGGATTCCAATTGACTAATGGAATCGTACAGCTTCTTTCTGACTGAAATGGCAGAGGGTAGGTATCTTGGTAATTTGGTCTTTGTCCCCAGTGAATTAGAAATCACATAGAGGACATAAACCACGGTAGAAACAGAGTCTCTTCTTAGTGACAGTAACTCCTTGGTGGCATTCGCGTTGGAGTCCTGTTCCCAGATGTGAAAGTATAAACTTGACATTCTCGCTTCAATCAAACTCTCCATTATCGAATGACATGAAGTCAACAATTCCTGAAAGCAAGAACCATCAAACTGATGTGTGAAATCATGTTCATGTACGGCCCTCTGGAGTAATTCTTCGTTAGCCATCAAGCTTTGTGACATTCTTATTTCTCTGATATGAGCCAACTCCAGCGTCAAGTCTGTTGGGTCATCGTCTTCATCACGGTATAAGTACCGTTCACTCACAGACTGATATGATTGTCCAATATGTCTCAATAAGGAAGCACATGAGGTGTAAATCTCCCTTTTGGCGATGAATGGCCAAATGAGCCAATTCGAGAACACAGAAGTAACCAATGCCACCAAAATTGACAATGCTGTTATCCAGGTATGTTTCCAAATCTCAGGGGTGGATCCATTAGATTCAATCTTTGCATTGAGAGAGATAACAGTAAAGGTAAATAGTCCAATTAGTCCCGATCTCGGATGAGCAGCCACTAGGAATATTTGTGCAAAGACGAGGGAGAACAGTCCTGCAAAAACACCAAGCACAACAGTGGAGCTAGATGAACTAGCTTGATTGGCAGCCCAACCCCAAAACGAACCAAATAGCCAGCAAAAGACCCGAAGAGCTAGATTCAACCATGTTCCTGAATTACGAGGGCTTAGCAGGAAATATACCAGAAGAGGACACCAGTAACAGTTATAGGTGAAATACCAGCTCCATGACGATTTCAACCAACTAGGAAGAGATAGGAAAATGACCAGGAATGAGACTTTGAAGGCATATTTCGTTTGAAAATCACCTATCAGTTTGAAGAGCTTCCATAGTTTGAACCGTAATGGGTTCTTTGTAGAATGGAAGTTAAAATCCTGGTGGTCAATCGCCCTGACAGCTGATAATTCATTCTTCTCGTGTCCTTCCTCCTGTGTATTATGGGATTTCTTGTTTGTGGAAGTGTTAAGGTTGTATATCCTTTCAAAGGCGTCATCAACATCTAATTTACTCTCCATGTACCGAAAGATTGAATCTGCACCTTGATCTCTGAGACATTGTTCAGGAAGTCTTCTGAGTGATCTTTGGAATGGATAATTTGGTAATGCAAATTTGTGATAGGACGATGCATTTTGACAGGCAGTTCTAGTGACTGTTGATAGGGAAATGACACCAACAGAGGCCTGTCTTGCATATCTGATAAACAGGAAAAT
Source organism: Komagataea wickerhamii (assembly GCA_030574915.1). Taxonomy (NCBI): domain Eukaryota; kingdom Fungi; phylum Ascomycota; class Saccharomycetes; order Phaffomycetales; family Wickerhamomycetaceae; genus Komagataea; species Komagataea wickerhamii. Next base: position 78,743 of record JAJMFU010000041.1, read on the forward strand.
GTTGATGACTTGTTCTTCTTCTAGTAATCCACGACAGAAATACTCTGATCTTGAAAACTTTCTGTACGTGACGTCTAATTGATGAATTCTATGCTTCAGTGCCTCCTTGGACTTTTCCAGCTCTAACAGAGACTTTAACTTGCCTTCACTGGATGTCGATCCCTGGTGGTCTTTCAGTGCTGATTCAATCCTCTGAAGGCATTCAATAATTTGAACGAGAAGTCTGACCATTGGCTTTCCAAACGTTTCATTCATTATCGAAACATAGACCAACTGTTTACCCTGGTTGAATTTGGGATGCATGTGAAGGTTCAAAGGTAGATTGCTTCGTGGCACTGGTGTGGCTATTCCAGATACATTAGTAGATATTGCAGCTGAGTTAGCCACTTTGGTGTTGGTTGTGCTGGTAGCCAGGTCATCAGTTGTAAACTCCTTGAAAGAAAGGTCTGCTTGGAAAGGGATCACACGAAGTGGTGAGACAACGAGGTTCAGATGGTTTCTGATATGTTTGAGGTCTTCAGGCTTGAACTTCGATAGGGAAAGACCACTTGAAAATTCTCTAAAATCCTCTGACACGCGAAGTGTATCATAAACAGCTTGTTTTTGAAGCCTGATCATTTCATCTTTATCCAATACAGTGCCTACCTTGGTAAAGAATTTCAACAAATGGAGGATACTTGAAGTTGTATCTGTCATGGAGTCCACCAATTTCTGTGAGCCAAAGTATGGGAAATAGATGATTGACACAACAAGCGACGTCAGTAAACCAAATAAGAAAGGGATTCCAATATCCCAACAGTTTCTCCAATGGACAACAGGATCCTTCAACTCGAGACATGTTGATAAGAATATCAAAACCATTCCACTGGTCATTAGCATGTAATGAAAACGAATCAAATAACCCTTGAACCACCCCATTAAAAACAATCCAATGAACAATGATCCAGAAAGTATACCACCCTGATGATTTCTTGTCGGCTGTGTAGCAACTGATATGTATAGGGCAAGTGAACTCCATCCCAACCCCAATGCAAGACCAAGTATCGATTGTACCGTCATTTCTAATTGAACCCCCACGGCATGAACAGGATGGTGTAAAAGTGTTGCAATTGGGAGAAAGACCCTGTATTTACCAAACCAGGTACCTGACTTATCAATGAGGCATAGAGAGAATGAAATGAGGTATGCGATGGTGAATTTTGAAATGATCTTCCAGTACTTGCGATAGTTGCTCAACCATAGAAGGATGATGTCTGGCAAATGGTGGTCAGTGGACGGTTCATTTCTGGATTCCTTTGAAGTATAGTGAGACTCTCCTTTCACTGTGTTCTCGTGTTTGTTATAGATCGGATTGAAGTATCCGTCTCTGAGTTCCTTCATTTCAAAGTCATCGAGGTGTATGTCAGTGTCGTTATTCACTTGTAAGGCCAGTTGAGACAGTTTCAATTGTGACATGGAGGTCTTTGGGTTTCTGGAAAGACTGACATCAGAGTCTGGTCTACTCATCCTGTTGAGTGTCGACTTGAGTAAGTTATCGCTGTGGTCGAATTGTATTGCATCATTTGACCTTCCAGTATTAGACCCTGTTCTTGGGTGTAGTGGGGGTCTACTCATCCTTTACTGGATAGCACACACCTTCAGCTGGGGGAGACCTTATGTAGCTGTTACTCTTAATCAATGAAGCTATAAGCTTTATTCCCCAGAAGGTCAGTAGATCCTGATTCTGACTGTGTTTCTGGCGGACTTATAATTTTGTTTTAGTGTTGACTCTTATTCGACTGGTGATGGTTCGGGTCTAAAAATCGAGAACCTGTCAAAATGGCGATGAGTTTATTGTAATTAAGAAATTGTTGATGTTGAATTGATTAGTTTAGTGAATGGAAAGTACTACAATAACTAGTGAAGCCCCTTATAAACAGTGAGATCAATTGAATGGCCAATTGGATCTAATTAAAGTCGTTTTTGCCCTTTTCTTTCCGTTTGTTCTGTCCTTTTGTGTCAAAAAGAACCTGCGCGATTCCTACAATGGACGCTTAATTAAAGGATTTATATTATTCATTTCTCTCTTTTGTAAAGGAAACTCAATTGAAGTCCACACAGAAGATCAACGTCTCTGATAATCATGGCAGAGTCAGCGCAGACAGGGAATGTGTCTTTTGTAGTGAGAGAAGAGCCCACTTTGGCAGATCTCACAGCGAAGATTCTAGACACCAGTGGGAATATCCATGTGACAGAGGCAACATCAACATCATCAGAATATCTCAAGCCACTAAAAGGAAGAAGAGTTCACACCACGATCATCACCACTACCGCCCAACTTCACAACACCCTCTCATTATACGGTCCAGGCGTTCTTCAGATTGTCAATGAACCCAACAACTGTTCCAATCACTTCCACCTCGCCATTCAGAGAATAGCACCAACATCTGCTGAAATTATTCTCAGAGTCCATGGTCCATCACACGATGTCCAAAGAGTAAGTTACACAACAGCCATTCCCCCCTTGACAGATCACTAACATTAACTGCAGTTCTTGGAATCACATCTTCAACGCAACAGTAAGATCAATCAACACTTCACAGTCAAAACACTAGTCCCATCCCCATTAATTGGGAAGATTCGAGTACACCACAAGGTCAGTAGTAGGCCGTATCACCTCGTCCCTGGATACCTGCTCATCTTGAAATCATCAAGTACATCAGAGTTGGTTCGCCAATTGATAAAGCTCTCCACCAAAGACGCAGAGCAGCAGACAAGTCTTCATTTTGCTCGTCCACCACTTAACGCTTTGCAGAACGCACTGTCCAAAGAGGTCAAAGTTCCCCAGAAGGAGGATCATAGGGCAACCAACCAACACACCATAGAGAAGGAACTGGACACTGTGGAGGAAAAGACATTCACATTGGTGGAATTGAGCAAACGAGAGGTCACATATCTCATTGGGAAGAATGGCTGGAAGATTGAGACTATACGCACTCGAAGCAATGCTCATGTGAAAGTTGTCCCATTGAACACTAATACTCCTGGTCCAATCGTCCGCTTCAATGACCCCAACACGAAGCAGTTTATCCGAGTCACCGGTACCACATCAGAGGTCAACAAGGCACTCCATATCATAGAGACCGAGATCAACCATTTCCGTTTGAATGAGATAGCGCAGTACTAACAATTGACCTCTGCAAAGATCACAGTTAGTTAGTTGATACTGGCTTTTTGTCTCATTGTTAGGTCTCACATTTACGCTTACACCACAGTTAGCCACAGACCGGCGGGTAACACCCTAAACTGCGCTGTCGATCCCTTTTCGGAAACTGAAATCTCGTGCATAGAAATTTCCTTTTTTTCAACTCTCAACTTTTTCATCAACGTGAAAATTTAGAGAAGAAAAGAAAAAAAATTTTTTTTTCAACCTTTCCAAAACCAACAACCACCAAAACTTTACTCCAAAATGGCTGAAGGTGTTTTCCCAGGTGCTATCGGTATCGATCTCGGTACCACCTACTCTTGTGTTGCTACTTACGACTCTGCTGTCGAAATCATTGCCAACGAGCAAGGTAACAGAGTTACTCCATCCTTCGTTGCTTTCACTGCTGAGGAGAGATTGATTGGTGATGCCGCTAAGAACCAAGCCGCTCTTAACCCAAAGAACACCGTCTTCGACGCTAAGCGTCTGATTGGTCGTCGTTACGACGAGGAGTCTGTCCAAAAGGACATCAAGACCTGGCCATTCAAGGTTGTTGACAACAACAACTCCCCAGTTATCGAGGTTGAGTACTTGGGTGAGCAAAAGACCTTCACCCCACAAGAGATCTCCTCAATGGTCTTGACCAAGATGAAGGAGATTGCTGAGGCCAAGATTGGTCAAAAGGTTGAGAAGGCTGTCATTACCGTCCCAGCTTACTTCAACGATGCTCAGAGACAAGCTACCAAGGATGCTGGTGCCATTGCTGGTTTGAACGTTCTACGTATCATCAACGAGCCAACCGCCGCCGCCATTGCCTACGGTCTTGGTGCTGGTAAGTCCGACAAGGAGAGACACGTCCTCATTTTCGATTTGGGTGGTGGTACTTTCGATGTCTCCCTTCTACACTTGGCTGGTGGTGTTTTCACCGTCAAGTCTACTGCTGGTGACACTCACTTGGGTGGTCAAGATTTCGACACCAACCTTTTGGAGCACTTCAAGGCTGAGTTCAAGAAGAAGACCGGTCTTGACATCTCTGGTGACGCCAGAGCTCTAAGAAGATTGAGAACTGCTGCTGAGAGAGCTAAGAGAACC